>JZKD02S1889453.1:535082-555619 GCA_000966675.3 Picea glauca
AAAAATTTCTCAATTATATTAAAATATAATTTGCTTCACATAGCAAGGTTACAAAATCCCCTTCCTTCAAGTAGATATCATGTATCTAGATGTGATCTATACCCCTTTATAGAAAGTAGGCGATCAAAGCCTTACATTGTTTCTCAATGAGATATACAAGGAAACATAAATCAAAAGTTGAGTGTAAATAAATTCCAAAAAATAATACTGTCAGTCTCTTTACTGTATCTATTTCCGATGAGAAAAAGTGAAAATACTGATATAGATATAGGCCTCAAGATTACTTGGAAGGTAAAAATCTAGTAGAGGTTTAGAAAGTGAGTGGTACCCTCATTCTCATCAAGCCAGTCATTATAAGAAAATAAGCTAACTTGTTTATGGAGAGCAGTCTTTGAGAGGGAATCAACTTCCTTGTTGTGCTCCCGTAAAGTGTGCTTGTAACTGATGTACCTGAAGGATGTGTGCAACTCTCTGAATCTGTCCATCCAGCCTAGAAAAGAGGAGACCTAGAGCTTTCCTTTGTTGTTTAACCAATCGATAACAATTTTTGAATCCCCAATGATTTGTATATCTACAATATTTAGTCTGGAGGCCAAATGGAGTGTTGCCCAAACCCCCAGTAATTATGCCCTTGTGTTGGTACCAAGACCACAGTTGAAAGTCCAATGATAATGAGAGTTCTTTGAAGTTCTTAATAAGCCACCAACACCGCTTTGAAGACCATCTGATTGTGCAACTCCATCAAACCAACCTGTAGTCAAACCCTCTGTGATGTGTGTCTTTGTTTTTGATTTGATAATTACTTGTCTCGGGTAAAAAACATTCCAATTTGTGTACATTCCAAGATTTTTATAGATTAGTGCTGTTGGGGAAGGCACCCCTTTTTCAAAGACTTTGTTATTTATTTCCAACCATACAAGCCAACAAATAATTGATGGCAGAGCTATATGTGATCGCTCCTTTTTGATCCAACTATCAAAACAATCTAGCAGCATAGTCCCATCCCAGACCGAAGTTAAATTTTGATCAATGGTAATCCTGTCCCATACTTGTCTTGTAAATGGGAAATAGACAAAGAGATGTGTCACTGTCTCAGCCTCCCTAGAGCAAAGATGGAAAACGCTGGGTCCAATCCAACACTTTCTTTGTAATGTGTCCCAAGTAAGTATTCTATTTTCAATAGCAATCCAGATGAAAAGTCTAATTTTCTGTGGGATGTTCCAAGTTCAGAGTTTTCTCCTCCAACCAACCGTAGTTTGTAACTAGAGCGTATTAGTGATTGCTGTGTAGATATTGTGGACATAGAGACGACCCGAGGATTCACCCCCTGTTCACAAGATCTCGTCCTCTTTATCGAGAAGCTAAATACCAGAGCTCATGATATCCATACAATACTTATCCCACTCCAAAGCTAAATCATTTGGGAGGCCAATTTCTGCACTGGTTTTCCAATAGTGCGATATAGTCCCAAGTCTGGAAGTGTCTTTTGCTTGGAATAAATAACATATATTTAAGTGGTTTAACATATTTAGAAGTTGTGGTGATAAGTAGGAGGAAGCCCCCAATCCCAAAATGCAATCCTTGCCAATAATTATGGAATGTCCAGACCCCGGGTTCCAGGAGAGCTAATGTGAAATTAGATATGTCGATCTTACCAGATTTCTCCAAGTGTGCGATGCCGATCTTGCAATGTTTGGAGTCGATCTGATCCATGTGGCCACTAAACAGTGTGGAAGGTACTTGTCTTTAATAACAGTATGCCAGATCCCATCTTTTGTTAACACACGCCAGAGTGTGTTTGCAACAAGAGATTTATTAAATTGTAGAATATTTCTAAGCCCACAACCTCCCTTATGTTTTGGTTTAGAAAGTGCCTCCCAACTACAAAGATGGAGGTGATTTGAATCCGTGCAACCCGTCCATAGGAAATTGTAGGATAATTTTCTGAGCTTGTGAAGTAAAGTGACAGGTATTGCTGCCAAGGCCATCCAGTAGACTGGCTGTCCTTCTAGAATGACTTTGATGAGAGTATATTGACCTCCTAAAGAGAGCCAACGGTTGCACCAATTGCCTATTCTTTTTTCCACCTTATCCACCAACCAATTCCAATTAGCGAGTAAGATTTTATATAATATCCAAGGTAGTTAAAACCTTCAAAGAGATTCACAAAGTTATGTGGAAAGAATTTTTTAAGTTGTGTTAGTGACTGCTCCCGAAGATTGGAAAAATGGAAAGTCGATTTGGACCAGTTTATCTGCAAACCCATAGCACTACTGAAGGTGTGTAAGATGTTCTGGATTTCCTCCCATTCTTGTATGGAGTCATTTTTCAAAATTTAGATGTAAGGAAAAAATAAAATCCCAATCAATGCAATCAAAGGATTTTTTGAGATCAAGTTTCATGATTAGTGCCTTTGAGTTTTGCCTTAATGCCGTGTAGAAATTCCTGTGCCGTGACTATGGCATCAAGTATCTATCTACATTTTAAGAAGCCTAGTTGTTCACTCGACAGGGATTTTGAGAGGACCGATTTTAGTCAATTTGCAATAATTTTTGAGATTAGTGTATAGCACAAGTTTCAAAGTGTGATTGGTCTGTAATCACCAAAAGATGTAGGATTGTTTTCTTTTGGAATAAAAGTCAGAAAAGTTGAATTTAGAGAGCCAGACACTTTTCCCCTCATTTTGGAATCTTCCACCATTTCTAGAAGATCATCGCCATCTAGCTCAAAGAAATGAAGGAAGAATTCGACTGTCCAACCGTTCGGGCCATGGATTTTATCTTTTGCAAAAGACTTTAGTACATCTCTTACTTCCTGTAATGAACAAGGGATGTCCAAGAGGTGAGTGTCTAATGTAACCGAATGAGGGAAAAGACTGGCCACCCTGACATAATCTTGAAGTGAAGTATGGTCTTTTTGCCTGTAGAAATATTTGTAATGATTTGTTGCTGCTGTTTTTAATGCATGCTGTCCCTTGTGGTTGATTCCAGAATCATCATTGATTTCCCAAATATGCTTTTTATTTCTGCTGAAACTTGCAAAGAGATGAAAAAATATAGTATTATGATGGCCGCACTTTATCCAGATAGCCCTGCTACGTTGGCGCCACATAGCCTCTTCTGCCAGAAGAATATGGTTCTGTTCAGATTCCAAAAGTTTCAAAGTATTATCCCTGCCAAACTATCCTCCAGCTTGAAGGTCCACTTGTATAAAGGCCTATAGTTCAACCTCCAGCTCTTTTACTTTGTGCAATTTTTGTTTTATGAGATTTTTAGCCCACCGATTTACTCTGTGCTTTAGTGTTTTAAGTTTCCAGACCAATCTTTTTTGTAGATCCAGCTTAGTCTGGAAGTTGGGATCCTTCCAAACATCTAATAATATGGTATTGAAATCAGACTCAAGCGGGCAACTCGAGTTGAACTTGAAAGGATAATCTTTAAACACGACTCCTAATATGAAAGAAAGACAACTATATATAATTGTTTCATATGCATAGAAAAAATGAATTTACAATATGGATGAGAAATAACCTATGCTAGGGCCTTTAAGGGTGGATTAAGAGTATGTGGTAGACTAATGAATGAACCCAACACATCTTATATTGTACCATGTATAGTATAGAAATTCACAACATAATGGAATGAGGTTGAATTATAATATCAATTGTTAAACATGTAATTAGTTCAATTATTAACATCAATATAATATGCTCTTTCACAACTACTAGAGCATTTCTATGGAATCATCTTCATGCTATTCATCATCCTCATCATCACCATCCTCATCATCATTACAATTTTCCTCATTGTCCTTAACCCTCATCATTGTGGTCAACATCCTCTTGATTAAGATAAATGGAATAGCTAGTGCTCCCTTCATGTGCAATTCCATCAAAGATTTTCTAAATATCTATAATGAACCCAATTTTTACCCCTGGAATGTATTGGTCAGAGTATGTATCAAATGAAAATTTGTGGTTCTATGACAAAAGTCTATCCATGTGCACCAAAATATAATGATCTTATGTTGTAATTGTGTAAATGAATTGTCAATATTCCTAGTGCAAAGCTCACGGCCAAGGCCCTACTAATGAATGATTAGGAATGCATACTCTAATTATGCATATGTATACCATGCCATAGGATTTCCATGGTAGGATTAAGCTTTGTATATCATGTTGAATATAAAATGGTCCAAGCTAGTTGCTGAGAGCATGCGAAGGAGAGGTGTTATGATTCCACTAGAGAGGAAGATGAAAGGGACTCTATGGGAAAGTGTATCCTATATTGCAAAGTGTTAGCCTTAGGTCTCACCCATGTGCCTTAAATGAAGCCATCCACTTCCATTGAATCATTAAACCAATCGCTGAATGCATGAAAGAGGTTGGCGAGGAAAGTATTTCATGCAGTTATGAATGCCTGGGACTGAGTACAAATGTAAGAGTCCCATGTTTCCTCATGTCAAAAGAAATGTTAGACCTAGCTTAAACCTTATCATTGCCCATTTATAATTCATGCTAGAAGGTGTTAGCACATAATCTTGTCAGATCCTTAGGGGTATGTGATTTCTACCTTGGTCTATGTTTTTACTTGTTTGTCCTCCTTTTGCAGACTCGGTCGTAATTATTCCTCTCGGCTCGTAGTTTCTGCTATTTGTCTTCACCTGCTTGATAGACCTATTTTTCCTTAAAAACTTTCCTGAGAAGTACTGGACCTAAGCCTTTTTGTTTTTCCCTAAAGTTGAACACTTCTTTCTTTACCTCTGTCACCAATCCTTTTGGTTTTCTGAGCCTTTATCCAGTCATCCGTAGTTGTTCGCAGTCCATAGTCATAAACACCAAACGCCACACTTAGAGTGGTCAAACATGGATTTGAATCAAGCGAGAAAGATCAGTGTTCAACGATGGAGATCCACCAGGTGGAGAGAATCGACGATCATCGGGGGATCAGAGCCATACAGTAGCGCGGATACTAGCGTCAGGCATAGTTGTGGAATCACAATGCCATCCTAGATGTTGGTATCGGGAAGGACACAGGGTGCAAGATCAATGTTTCGTTGACCCCCAATATGGAGCAGTCAAAGGGTCGATTCGTGAAGACTCGCAGAACGTGAAGTTGCAAAATAATCGAGGCCGTTCATCCTGGAGGGGCACGTGGTGTAGGATTTGAACCATGAAGAAAGTCTTTCGAGAAAGTTGGGGTGAGAATTGTCGATGGCTTGAAGTCCCGAAATGATGATACAATCTAGGCCGTCTGATATAAAGAGAAGCGTGTTGCCTAATCTAAGCGATTGTGATTTCACGACTCAGAGGTTTGAGCATAGAGCGCAACACGAGTTCACGAAACACGAAATCACGACCTGCCTGGGAATCGGGTTCACGGTCATTGCCCAGGGTCATATGGAGGCTGGGCTAAATAAAGGATAGGATCCTGATCAAGCGATGGGCGACTGTGGTTGTTCAAAGAGATGATCATGGCCGTCAAATTCAAGGCAAATATGACTTTTGATCCAAGTCGGCCATTTCACGGGAGAAAGCATTGAGATATTTGAAATCAAGAGGGGTGAAAACTCCCAAAATGAAAAATCTCGAGTTTTCAGAGGGATAAGAACGATGTCAAGGCCCACGGTCGCATGGGGCAAAGGAAAGGAGATGCACAAATAACAAAAGCGCTCGATTTGGTCACAGAGAAAGATCCACGTGGCCTCGAGGTGATAGAATTATCTTAAAGGAATTGTGAGCCTACCTAGAACATTCACGGTTGTCAGGCTTCATCCTGATCCCAATGAATGTAGTTAATGAAAATGGATAGGGTAGTTGAAATCTTGTTTCATCACATAAATGGAAAGTATGGAAAATCTGGCCGTGTAGGGTAGACTGTCAGCCAAAAGTTTCCTTGTCATGAATTTCCTGTGAAGCCCATACCGATCTGATCTTGCGTCTGACAGAAGAGTACAAGTGCAGCCTGCCAGAAGAAGATGCAGACACCAAGCCTTGAATGCATGACTAGAGTGTGCTTCTGTAGGGAGCAAGTTTCTTTGAGTATATATACTCAGTTTTTATATTTTGTAATGGTCGATGGTAGAGCAAAGCTCCCGGTTTTTAAAGTTTCAATGAACACTCTGGTTCTCTGGTTATGCTTTGTAATATGAGATTTATTGTTTATTGAAAGTCAAATTTCTTGCTCCCTCTTGTTTCCCTCCGATACTGAAAGAGTTCATGGTTGACTGATTCACTTGAATTATTGAGACTGCATTATGATGAAAGTTTGATTATAGTGTTGTTATAATTTCTTTTAGTTCCTTTGAAATTTGAATTCAAGGAGACCTTGTGTTTAAGTTTTTCTTCCTTAGGCCGCTGGAAATCCTGATGTTCACGACAGACCTCTACATTCTTCACTGAATTATTCCTCCTACTCACCCTTACTACAACTTACTGACTGAAGTTAGATCAAGACCTCACCTATCTGTGCATACCAGTTCAACTTTCTGAGTTAGAACGATACCATCATGAGTTTGCGTCCATTAGACTGCCTTTATATTTATTTTTCGTGACATACAAACTGATGGGTATCAAAATTACCTCTACCGCAATCCAAGGGTGACTTCTGGTGATAATATTTCTGGTGCCGTTTCCGGGGACGAAATTGGAGATTTTCCCTCAGAATTGAACGACAAAGCTTACTAGTTCTGAAGGTGCATCCGAACTTAGTACATCAAATATTGCAACTGTGCACTTGGTGACTCCACTATGCTGACTTCATTGATGTGAATCCACTGGCGACTCCACTGTTTCAGCTGTGGCTTCTAGAGGCATATACATGGGGTCTACTCCACAACTGCCTTTAGCAACACCTAAAGTTGACCCATAGAAAGTTGTCAGAAAGGGAAAGGGCCCTCAAGAAGATACTTCTTCTACTGAACTAGGTATTTCTGATGATTTTCACTATCCTCCTTTAGAAACTCTGATATCCGCTTCTTATTCTCCTATTATACTATCTGTTGGAGTTTCCAAAAGTTTAAAGTTTGGGAGTGTTCCTGTTGAGTTTTCCCCTCCTGGTCTGGGTTTGGAGGGATAAATCCTTGTCACTCCTCTCTCCCCTAAAGTTGCATCTTGGTCTAGACCCCAGACCTCGAAATATTTTCCTACTCTAGGTTTTATTACTCCTCCTCCTGTTAGAGTTACTGGTTTTGCAGAAAGGGAAACTCCTATTCCCTCAAGCTCTGTATCATTTTCTTCAAATCCTCTGTTGTTTTCCTTTCCTCCCGGAAGCTCAGTTCTAGTCTTACATGCTCGAACCCCTTCCCCTCCTAGCTCTCCTCCACTTATTATCCCTATGGTAGGTGCCAACCCCCCTAGAAATAGAATGGATTCCATAGTGGCTACAAGATATGCCCCCCCCTAGTCCTACCTAAGCTCATGAACGATCTTCCTATTGGATATTACCTAAAGTATATGCCTAAGTTCACAAGAGAGGAAGACATAACCGCCAAAGAACACCTTGCTGACTTCTACAGTTATGTAGACAATATGAAAAATTAAAATGAAGATGTCTGCATGAGAGTCTTTGTCCATAGCCTTGATGGTGAGGTTAGGAAATGGTTTAGGGGATTTACCCCCAGATCTATTGATGGGATTGAAGCCATAGATGATGTTTTCTTGAGGCAATGGGGGGATAATTTTTTTTTATGTATTATATCACTGAGTTTGGGTCCCTGAAGAGAAAAGAGGGAGAATCTATCTCTGACTTCTCCAAAAGATTCAACAAAATGTACAATAAAATCTCTGCTGAGATAAATCCTACATAAGCCTTTGTGAAAATCACTTATGCTAGTGCTTTTGACCTCGATTTCTGCCTCGTGTTAAGGGAAATAAGAGCTACCTACTTGGCTCTTATGAAAGATGTAACCCTGGAAGTAGAATCCAATGTGTTAGCAGTTGACAGACTTAGAAATAAAGCTGACAGAGATAGAGGAAGGGGGGAGATCTAAGGCCTCAACCTTTGGTTCTTCTGCATGTCACCCTCAAGTAGATGAATTGACCAAGATGGTGAAGACCGTGTCTACAGAGATGGAGAAGATTAAATTCAAAGGGAAACAAGGTTATAAGAATGTCCAAAATGATGATAACAGACCCAAATTCAGAAGACCAAACAATTCCCCTCAAATACTCCCAAGAGAGCCCAGAAACATGGATAGGGATGATCAGAAAATCCAAACCCCTATCCAAAATAACCTTGTCACCGATGAAGAAAGGGAGGAAGAAAAGCTTGATCCTGAAATCCATTGTCTTGGAGACACCTCCCCATTTCCCCATTTGACTCAATCCACATACGAGGAATCCCTCATGAACAATCAAATAAATGAGTTAAGTAAAGGTGAGAAGGCTAACATCAGTCCCAATAAATGAAATCTCAGGTCTAAGAAGAAAGAAGGGAATTATGACATCCCTGACCAAACTCCCAGAGCATAGAATCATGCCAAAGATGCAACAAACAAAAACAAAGAAAAAAAATTCAGAACCCCTCACCGATACCCAAAGACCCTGTCCCATAAGTGAGAGAAACTCTGAAGCCCCCCTCCTCTTTCAACTTTGAGCTTGAAATTCAAAAAATAAGAATCCCTGTACCCCTTTCAGAGCTGGTCAAGCATGGAGATTTCAAAATAAGCCTCTCTAAAATGTTGTTGCTTGAACCCCCAAGTCATCCCACAGACTCAATCAACCTGCAAGATGAAAAACCAGCAATCATCCTAGGTCCTATGATAGAAGATAGAGATGATTCATCCCCTCCCTTCTATACATCCCTGAATATACATGATAAGGTGCTTCATAATTGTCAGATGGATTCAGGGGCATCTCATAATCTCATGCCCAAAATTTTCATGGAAGAACTAGGACTAGATATCACACAAGCATACCATGACTTGTATTCCTTTGACTCTAGGAAAGTACAGTGTATTGGGGTCATCAAAGATCTCATCGTGACCTTGTTTCAGTTTCCCATGAAGAGTGTAATCATGTATATCATGGTGGCTGATGTTCCTCCCAAGTTTGGCATGCTCTTGTCAAGGTCTTGGATAAAAAGACTTGGGGGAACCTTGCAGATGGAACTCACATATGCTACCATTCCATTGTTCAGGGGGGAGCATAGGAGACAGTACAAAGAAGCTCAGTTGGCCTACATTATTAGTGATGAATCAGATCCCACCAATCATCCTATATTTTTCCTTCACACTGATTTGGGATCCAGCTTATTGCAACTCACCGATACCCTTGAACCTCCTCTCGAGATCATAAAGTCCACTACTCTCTGTGAATATTCTCCTCCAATTTCCTTTGTGTGGAAAATTTTTTTTTGACGGAGCCTCTTCCAGAGAAGGTGCTGGTGTTGGAATAGTTTTTGTTTCCCCTGCTCAGGAAATCATATCTCTGTCATTCAAATTAGGATTCAAAATTACCAATAATGTGGCAGAGTATGAGGCTCTTGTTTTGGGTTTGAGGGTTGCGAAAGACATGGGAATTGAAGAGCTAGTAGTATTTGGAGATGCTGAACTAATTATTCACCAGGTCAAAAATGTTTATCAATCCAAACACCCTCGGCTCAAAAATTAAAGAAATGAAGTGTGGGATTTGGTCGACAAATTCTTCTCAACCTTCAACATTTCATTTATTCCAAGAGAGGAAAATACTATGGCTGATTCTTTGGCCGTTTCAGCGAGCCAGTTCAGGGTCCCAATGCCACCTAAGTTCAGGTATGATGTTGAGATTAGATATAGGCCCTTTGTACCTGATAATATCAAGAATTTGAAGGTGTTCAAGGATGATCTTGAAATCAAAATATTTCTTGAATCGGTTGATGAGTTCTCTGCATTACACATTGATCAGGAGCATGATTCCGAAGGTGACCCTCCCCCTGAAGTATTTTTGAATAAAATTGCTAATCACCATATTGTTCAGCTACCTAGCAACCACATTCCAAAGGGACTTGTTCCTTTAGAAATATTGTTCGATGGGAACGATGTGCCAATAAAGTTTAAAGGCCCAACTGAGGATGTTGAGGTAGCTGAGTGCAATATTGGCACATAGGAGGATCCAAAATTCGTCAAGCTGTCAAGCAACCTATCAAGGGAGAAGAGGGCCGAGTATGCTGAGTTATTGAAGGAATTTGCTGATGTGTTTGCTTCGACCTATGAAGACCTCAGAACATATGACACAACCGTCATTGAGCATAATATCCCATTGAGAGAGGAGGCCAAACCATTTAGGCAGAAATTAAGACAAATAAATCCTATGCTGCTACCTATTATGGAAAGGGAGGTAAATAAGCTACTGGATGCCCAAATCATTATCCCTTTGAGATATTCTGAATGGGTAGCCAACTTGGTCCCGGTGAGAAAGAAAAATGGAGAAATCAGACTGTGTGTTGACTTCAGAAATCTGAATAGAAACTCTAAGAAGGACAATTACCCTTTACCAAAGATGAAACACATGTTGCAAAGAGTGACAGGTGCATCCACAATTTCCATGATTGATGGATTTTATGGCTACAACCAGATCTCTATCCTTCCTGAAGACAGAGAAAAAACAACCTTCACCACTCCTCGGGGCACATTCATGTATGCCAAAATGCCCTTTGGTTTGATGAACACATGAGCTACCTTCAAGCGAGCCATGGACATCATATTCATTGGATAAAGAGTTAAATTTGTGGTCATCTATCTTGATGACATAACAGTCTTCTCCAAATCTGATAAAGAACATTGCCAACATCTGAGAAAGGTCTTCTCGAAATGAAAAAGGTTTGGTCTCTCCCTAAATCCCAAGAAGTCTTTATTTGCTATGCAGGAAGAAAAATTGTTGGGACACATTGTATCAGCCAAGGGGGTCAAGATCAATCCAAGTAGGGTGGAAGCTATTCAAGCCTTGTCACTTCCCAGGTCCAAGAAGGAGGTTCAGTCTTTCCTGGGAAAAATTAATTTTCTGAGAAGGTTTGTTTCAAATTTTGTTGAATTGGTGAAGCTTATCACTGCCATGCTCAGGAGAGGGAATGAAGTAAAATGGACAACTGAGCCCAGAGAATCCTTCAACAAAATCAAAAAATCATTGACAGAGGCACCTGTGCTGATGAGTCCTAATTACTCCAAAGATTTTCTAATTTTTTCTTTTGCTTCTTTTGACACAGTGGCAGCTATTTTATTGCAGAAAAACATTGAAGGGCTGGAGTAGCCTATTTCATTTTTCAGCAGAGCACTAAGAGACGCAGAGGTTAGATATGAAATCATGGAGAAGCAGGCCTATGCCTTGGTGAAAGCTATTAAATATTTCATAGTCTATGTTGTTCATTAAAAAATCATTGCCTATGTTCCTTCAGCTTCTGTGAAGGACATTCTCATTCAGCCCGACATAGACGAGAAAAAGAGCAAGTGGATTGAGAGAATCCTTGAATTTGACCTGGAAATAAAACCCACCAAGCTAGTTAAAGGCCATGGTTTAGCCAAGTTATTGGATGAATCTAATTATAAATATTTGGGGGTCAATTTCATTGATGCTTTCTCAGAAGATCAACAAGCTGAGTTGTCTGATAAAAATTCTCAGGACAACCCTCCATTGGCAGAATGGACATGGTATAAATACATTATCTATTTTCTGCAAGAGTTGCGACCTCCAGATGGAATGGGGAAAAGCATGGAAAGAGATTTAAATCTCAAAGCAATCAGATATTGCCTTATTGACCAGGTCTTGTAATGGAAAGACCTGTTAGGAGTGCTCCTGAGATTTCTAGACCCACAAAAGGCCCAAAGGATTATATTTGAGTTCCATGACAGCCTATGCGGGGGACATCATTTATGGAAAACCACAGCCTACAAAATTCTCAGGGATGGGTACTACTGGCCTACTCTATTCACTGATGTCTGTGAAAAAATTAGGGTCTGCATCAAATGACATAAATTCTCTAGGAATCAATAGCTCAAGTCTCTGCCATTGAAGCCGATACTAGCTTCAAGACGCTTTCAGCAGTGGGGCCTAGAATTTATTGGGGAAATTCATCCTACTTCAAGTGGTCAACACAAATGGATTTTAATTGCAACATATTATTTCACCAAGTGGATAGAAGCTATCCCCACAAGGAGTGCTTCTCACAAAGTAATCATTGGTTTTCTTGAAGATATTATGGCAAGGTTTGGTTGTTCGAACATAATTGTCATTGATAATGCTGCATCCTTCAAGGCCGAACCGTTGATCAAGTTTTGTGAGAAGTTTGGAATTTCATTGATTCACTCTACCCCCTACTATCCCCAAGGAAATGGACTGGCAGAATCCTCTAACAAAATCCTGATAAAGATCATCAAAAGACTATTAGAAGACAACAAGAAAGTCCGGGACTCAAAGCTCAAATTTTCTCTATGGGCTGATAGAGTGACAACAAAGAGGTTCCTAGGTATCTCTCCTTTCCAACTTGTATATGGAACTGAAGTAGTCTTTCCTCCTTAGCTTTCCCTGCCCGTGGAGAAATTCTTTCGAGACTACCAAGGAGAGCCTGATGACATGATTAGGAGAATTCATCAGTTGGTAGAAGTACAACAGACTAGATAGCAAGTGATGGGCAGAGCGCATGAGCGTCAATAGAAAATCAAGCAGGCCTTTGACATGAAAGGCAATAAAGAGGATTTACAGCTAGGAGATCTAGTACTCAAATGGGATGCGCCTAGACAGAACAAGGGAAAGAATGGAAAATTTGAAGCCCTTTGGATCAACCCCTTCAAAATCCCTGAGAGGTTCCCAAATAACACTTATAGATTGCAAAATTTGGAGGGAGACAAAGTCTTTGGTGGCCCTGTAAATGGGCACTTCCTGAATTTTTTTTGTTTAAAGCCGAAATCGACGCCTCACCATTGTAAATACTGTCCATGTTTTATGTATTTGGTTTTAGTAAGAGACTCCATAACCCAAGCAAGGCACTGGAGCTGTGCGTTCTTGGAAATTCAAAGGGAGAATGCCATCCCCCATGGAGCCAAATGTTAACACATAATCTTGTAATAGCCTTAGGGGTTTGTGATTTATACCTTGGTCTGTGTTTTTACTTGTTTTTACTTCTTTTGTAGACTCGGTTGTAAGTATTCCTCTCAGCTCGTAGTTTTTTCTTTTTGTCTTCACCTACTTGATAGACCTGCTTTTCCTTAACAACTTTCCCGAGAAGCACTGACCCTAAGACTTTTTGTTTTTCCCTAAAGTTGAACACTTCTCTCTTTACCTCTATCACTAATCCTTTTTCTTTTCTGAGCCTTTAGCCAATCATCCAAGTAGTTGTTCGCAGATCGCTGTCATAAACACCAAACACCACACTTAGAGCGGTCAAATATGGATTCAGATCAAGTGAGCAATATCAGTGTTCAACGATGGAGATCCACCAGGTGGAGAGAATCGACGGTCATCGGGGGATTAGATCCATACAGTTGCACAAAGACTAGCGTCAGTCAGAGTTGTGAAATCACAATGCCATCCTAGCCATTGGTATCGAGAAGGACGTGGGGTGCAAGATCAATGTTTCGATGACTTGCGAGATGGACCCGTCAAAGGGTTGAGTCATGAAGTCTCACAGAACATAAAGTAATGCAATGATAGGGGCCGTTCATCCTAGAGGGGCACGTGGCACAAGATTTGAACCAAGAAGAAAGTATTTCAGGAAAGTTGGGGTGAGAATTTCCGATGGCCCAAAGTCCCAAAACGACGATACAATTTGGGCCGTCTGATATAAAGAGAAGCGTGTCGCTTGATCCGAGCGATCATGATTTTGTGACTCAGAGGTTTGAGCATAGAGCACAACATGAGTTCGCAAAACGCGATATCACGATGTGCCTGGGAATCGGGTTCACAGTCATTGCCCAGGGTCATATGGAGGCAGGTCTAACTAAAGGATAGGCTCCTGATCGAGCGATGGGTAGGTGAGGTTGTTTGAGGAGATGATCATGGCCGTCAGATTCAAGGAAAATCTGACCGTTGATCCAAATGGGCCATTTCGTGGGAGCAAGCATCGGGATATTTGAAATCAAGAGGGGTGAAAAATCCCAAAATGAGAAATCTCGAGTTTTCAGAGGGATAAAAACGAGGTCAAGGCCCGCAATCACATGGGGCAAAGGAAAGGAGCTTCACAAAGAACCAAAGTGCCCGAGTTAGTCACAAAGAAATATCTACGTGACCTTGAGGCGCTAGAATCATCTCAAAGGAATTGTGAGCCTACCTGGAACATCCATGGTTGTCAGGCTTCATCTTGATCCCAATGAATGTAGTTAATGAAAATGGGTAGGGTAGTTGAAGCCTCATCTCATCACATAAATGGAAAGTATGGAAAATATGACCGTGGAGGGCAAACTGTCAGCCAAAAGTTCCCTTGTCATGAATTTTCCTATGAAGCCCATACCGATCTGATCTTGCGTCTGACAAAAGAGTGGAAGTGCAGCTTGACAGAAGAAGATGCATATGCCAAGCCTTGAATGCATGACCAGAGTGTGTTTATGTAGGGAGCAAATTGCTTTGAGTATATATACTCAGTTTTTATATTTTTTAATGGTCGATGGTAGAGAAAAGCTCTCGCTTTGTAAAGTTTCAATGAACACTCTGGTTCTCTGGTTATGCTTTGTAATATGATATTTCTTGTTTAATGAAAGTCAACTTTCTTACTCCCTCTTGTTTCCCTCTGATACTGAAAGAGTTCATGGTTGACTGATTCACTTGAATTATTGTGACTGCATTATGATGAAAGTTTGATTATAGTGCTGTTATAATTTCTTTCATTTCCTTTGAAATTTGAATTCAAGGAGACCTTCTATTTAAGTTTTTCTTCCTTAGGCTGCTGGAAAGCCTGATGTTCATGAAATACCTCTACATTATTCGTTGAAGTCTTCCTCCTACTCACCCTTACTACAACTTATTGACTGAAGTTAGATCAAGACCTCACCTATCTATGCATACCAGTCCAATTTTCTAAGTTAGAACAATACCATCCCGAGTCTGCGTCCATTAGACTGCCTTTATATTTATTTTTCATGACATACAAACTAATGGGTATTAGGCTTACCTCTATCACAATCTAGGGGTGACTTATGGTGCTAACAGAAGGAATTCATGCTATGGACTACTCACTATGCATGGAAGTACATTATTGTTGGTGCTCCAAGTTATTGATGCAAGGATTGTAGTTCTGGTTTGGAAACCAATAACCTTGGGATGGGAGAATGAATGAGAGAGTGCACTTGGAAGAGAAAGTGAAAAGACCATAGATGGGTATAAGAGGATATAAGAGAATGTAGAGGGTGGGAAACCTATGAAGCTTGGAACCTTGTGTATTTTTGGTTCATAGATGTTTGAGAATCCAATTAAAACTCCCACATGAAAAAAGACAAATAATAGATAGATACCTTTTGCACACACTTAGAGCATTGAATGGGAGGAGGATTCTTAGGGGTTGTGAACTAGAAAAGGGAAGATCTCCATATATCTTTGAGGGATCATATAGCACATAGGGAGGCATATTTTCCCTAGTGTTGTGTGTGTGGTATAGGTAGATGGTTCAATGGATGGTTGGAGAGCTGGAGTAATTGCTTGGAGTGTTCTAGTAGGAATTGTTCACTTAACATGGAAGAATATGGGTTGGGTTGTGAGAGAAATATTATTGAGACTTGTTCCTTCACTTTAGTGGCCTCATAGTCCACCATGGTGGTGGTATCTAATTTGGATACTTATGGTTGGATAGAATGTTGCTTGTATGCAATAAGTTTCATGGACACATTTCATTAACATATGCATATTTTTGTGTTGTTAATGAATATGAAAAATACTTGGTCATTTTTTGTTACGATAGATCTTAGAAGTGTAATTTATCTTTGTGTGTGAATGATTCCATATGAATTTGGGAATGAGAGCACCATGAATCAATTATTATGAGCTCATACATTTCATTATATTTCATTCACTTGCACTGTGCATGCAATGCTATTATTTCCATGGAGTTCATCTTTATTATTCTCTATTGAATGGGTTTGTGGAAAGGTTGGATTACAATGCTATTAATAGATAATTGAGGCCCTTACCATCAACATTGACCATGGATAGTGTATCATGGAGTGAGGGCACCATGGAATGGAGTATCAAAACTCCCAATTACAGAGTTAGGTTGAATTGGTATTTGTTGGAAAGGTTAGTCATAGAGAGATCATGGACATTTTTTTTTGTATTTTAAAGGATATTTTGTTTTCCACACTTAGGACATGTGGCATTTTCCTATTGGTGAAACTTATAAAGGTGCATACCCTCAATGGAGAGACTTTACAATCCATAGTGATCTAGATCATCAATTAGTTTCTAGATCAACATAAAGGGTTGATGCCCCATAGAAGATGAACGACACATTGTAAGAGAAAATATCATGAGATGAAGATGCATGGGATCTACGTGGTGGAGGAAAGGGATCCTCAATGTGAAAATATTCTATGTGCTCATTTTACCATAGACAATATCACTATTGTCTCCAACCATAGGCACCTAACCACCCCTGAGCACTTTAACCTTTACTAGATATAATGATTCTGGAAAGCCACACTAGAACCAACATATAAACCCCAGATGCAACAATAACATGAGATGGAACCAAAAAACACCATCCAACTGCAACAACAACACAAGACAAGGAGATCACACCTGTTAGCGTCAGAAGTCACTCCTGGATTGCTTGCAGGAGCAGAGCCAATGCCCATCAATTTTTCGTCACGATTTGTTTACAAAGGGTGATCAAATGGAGATAATGGCTCTAGGAGGTATCACTCTAACTCAGGGACTGAGTCTGGTACATAAGAACAGAGGAGGTCTGGAATCCTAACTTCAGCTAGTGGGTTGATTTAAAGATGAACAGGTGGAAGACTTAAAAAAAAGTGAACAAACAACTCTGGGCATCAGGCTTGCAGCGATTTATAGAGGAAAAAATCTGAAAACAGGATCCTCCTGGTTCAGGGTCTCAAGAAACTGAAAGAGGACTTGACTGGATCCTCCAATTCCAAGTCATTCAGCATTAAGGAAATCACAGGGACTGATTAGAGGCTCCGTAACTATTACAGTGATCCATTACAACATCATCCTATAATAGTTACAGCTCGACTGGATCCTCTAATTCTGAGCTGCTCTAACACAGTGTAAACAAATCTATGATAGAAACTGACATTCATAAGGCAAGAAGTCTCCAAAGCTCGTACATAACCAGAACAACAATGCTTCATTAAAATTTTACAACCCAGGAGCTCTGCTCAACCATCGATAGATTACAAAAAAAATCCAAAATGCCTCTTTATACTTGGAACAAAACATTGGAAGCTAAATCGAGACCTCGCATTGAAGACATTACGTCTTCATATTTACTGCGCATGTAGTCTCTGGACGTTCATGAACTTCAGTCAGATGCAATCACGTCCCAAAGGACCTGGGACTGAGTTGACAAGCTTGCATTCATTCCTTGGTTTTCCATTTATGGTGGAAACGATGTCCAACCACCATCAACTGTTGTAATAACTGCTTCATCGGGATCGGGAAAAGCCCAGGTGGGTTCTGCTCCTTCAGGACATGGAGGTGCTCAGGATGACTGGAGATCTTGATATGAGGAGGAGAACGGATGGTAACCGAGCAAGGGTAGTTAGACACACTTGATGCGGCTATGGGATGAAAGGAGGCCACGCGAAAGGATGACAGAGGGAAAGCGATAGGGAAAACGCATGTGGCAGAATTCATGAATTTTGGGGTGTAGGAGCAGGATGTAAGAGACACATGGACCGGCAGGAAGTCATGAGTTGGCGTGACGAGGGAATAGGGCATGGAAGCGAGGAGGCATGCAATGAGGCTTAGGATTTTCGGGGATCGGGGTTCGCGAGTTTGGAATGCACGAACTTCTTGCCCCCGGAAACCCCGATATCCCGATATGTGATGAGCTCCTTCTCCCGGGAATTAGCCCCTACCGGCTAGTCCATAGTCCATATGACCTGTCCCTGTGTGGCCGTGGTCCAACTTTCCATCGGGATTTCGGCGTTCTTGACGACACGATGTTTGTGTCCACTAAACTTGCGATTCCCCGAAACCCAATGGCTTATGGCCGTTGACTTGTTGACGGTCATCTCCTAGGTGCATAGCCTGCCATCTGTCTTCCACTATTGAAAGCCACCCCCGATATCGAGAAGTCGGGTATCGGGATTTCTGCTGCCATGTGCGCGGGATTTTCAGTTCCCCGATCCCCGACTCTGTGGGATCTCTCGCCACGTGCCTTTGGATCGGACGACCTGTATTCAACCTCTAAAGAGAAGAGACTTCTCTGCTGTTAAATGTCGAGTAGATTGGAAACTCTGACACCCCGATAACTGTTGATTTTCTTTGCGGATGAATCTCGGCTGTCAAAGGCAAGACTTAGCACGCTCGCTTGCTTTGATACTTGGAGAAAAACAAGAATTCTCTCGAGCTGCGCTTGAGCACTGCGTGCAACTTGCAGACCCACGTGCTTCTCGAACCAGTGACAATATTTATCATTAACAACACCTTCTCTAAGGGTATCACAAAAGAGAGAGAGACAGTCTTCACAACCACAGAACAAGAACAATACTCAACTGTAGTAGTTGCAATTTCACTTCTTAGGATACCACCAAGAATATCAGAATACCACCAAGAATGTCACCAATAATACCACCAAGAGATACTAGAAGGTAGGGCACATATCTTAGGCTAGATAGCACTAGAGAGAGAGACCAAGAAACACCCCAGGAGATCCATGTTCCTTTCTTACAACTGCAACTCCAAACTTGTGCTATACCTTTATGAGAGAGTGAGTGAAGTGTGTGTACAAATGAGCTCAAGTGACTTATATTTATAGTCCTTCTTGTCACTTGTCTAGGCCAAATTATTTTTCTGGAGGGTAATCCGTTAATATTATTTATTCTATTGAGACGACTTGTTTTCTCGGGTTTTTACACATCTGTTTAGGGTTTCTCTTGCTTCCAGAATATTTTATTCTAGTCAAAGGTTACATATGGAGGTTAATACCTCCTGCAACTATGATAATATCAACACTCCCTCCTAGATAGGGAGGTATTAACTGTAATGGTCTCAATCAAATCCATCCATTTCACATGGTATAGTCAAGGCTCACATAGTCTTGCATACCATTCTATAGTTAGCATCATCATAGACACACAAGCTACCTCATGATCATGCAGATCAAGTCACGAACATCATCACCACTATCCATCTAGCCGACAATCACCTCCAACACTACTGATAGTCTCCATGGAAATTAGGTAGTAGCACATAGTTACTACACTGACATCCAATATATCACAACAACGTCGATCCATAGTAGTACACAATTTCTATCCAGTGGTACACAAACACTCCTAGTAGCGCACAACTACTATCTAGTGACACACAATCACTACCATTGGAACAAATCCACCACAGTAACACATAACTACTTTCCAGAGACACATAGTATCTTAGCATTAAATCATATCATCATCTTCATCATCTCTCGAGGCCATAATCCATCTAAGTAATCAGGCATGATGTTGAATAAGTCATGTGCTAGACTTAATACACTCGACAAAGCTTCTCGCATAAGTCACTCACTCAATAGAGTGATATAGGGACCATTCTTCCTATCCTTGTCATTTCCCATGACACACGAATAATGACTATCCCAACAGATGCTAAAAGCCACACCATGGGATGCAATGACCATTCTTCTAATCCGAACATACGTCATAGAAGAATTTCAGTCCTCCCAGATGCTAAAATCCATGCCATGGGATGCAAGGACCATTCTTCCCACTTTGGTCACTACTGTGAACTCATGAAGAATGACTGTATTGGACCATTATCCCCCCTCTAGCCACTACTATGAAGATTTTTGTCCCGTCGACAACTTTCCTGTTTTTGTGCTTTGTTAGGTAAACGCGGGCTGTAGTAGGCCTGCCAGCGTTCCAACGCGTGCAGTAGTAGGCCTGCCAAAGTTCCAACGCGTGCAATAGTGAGTTAGGGCGCGTTTGACTTAACTCAACAGGATTTTCAAAGAGGTTTCTCAACAAATGTTCTGGCAATGAAGGGATATGAGTTGGCCTGATGCCAGGTAAGCATGTGTGGTGCAATTTAGGGTTATAAAAGATGCCCCCTAATGTGTGAGGTTAGAAGAGCATCTGATGGCCTAAATACATTACCAATCTCTTACCAATCTGTACTTATATGCTGAACGAGGGAGCCCAAGGATCAAGAACCAGGAGGTGCCGTCTGCAAAATAACAAATGTCTCACCGAGGCGGGCATACCCATGCTCGGGATAAAAGAGAACCATGGATACCAATCAAATACACTGTAGATCCATGTCAAATAACTATAAAGAGTAGCTGCGAACAATACACAGTGGAGCTACATCTCGAAATCAGAAAGATATACATATAAAGTATCCATCTCCCAGAAGCTGATTCGGCCTGATGGCTGTACTTCAGAGCTCGAGCAACAAC
>JZKD02S1889453.1:570116-585062 GCA_000966675.3 Picea glauca
TTCAATCCTGGATACAATTTGGCTATGTACTTTGACTTTGTTTTGTTATAAGAATCACAGTTTTCTTTGGTCATTATATATCAGTCTATACACATTTTCCATTACTCTCTATTTAATTCTATTCAGTTCAGTTGTTTAGAACTGTCATCTTTTGATATAGCTCATGGATATGAATTAGGTCTTCTTTATATTCTTGTATAATCCTACATATTTTTTCTTGGTTATCTTGAATGTTTTGCTTCATACCTTGATTATTCTCTGTAACTGATATCTAGTTTCTTGAAGCACTGTTTATTTAGAGGCATGACATGTTGTCTTTTTTCTAAGCCATCTCAGTTATCCCATTGTTCCAAACACTTGATTATTAGTGATTTATTAAGTTACCAAGCATCCTTAGCCTACAACCCTAAGGAGTTTTTTGGAGTGATAACATAATGGAGTATCAAAACTCCCAATTACAGAGTTAGGTTGAATTGGTATTTGTTGGAAAGGTTAGTCATAGAGAGATCATGGACATTTTTTTTGTATTTTAAAGGATATTATGTTTTCCACACTTAGGACATGTGGCATTTTCCTATTGGTGAAACTTATAAAGGTGCATACCCTCAATGGAGGGCCTTTACAATCCATAGTGATCTAGATCATCAATTAGTTTCTAGATCAACATAAAGGGTTGATGCCCCATAGAAGATGAACGACACATTGTAAGGGAAAATATCAGGAGATGAAGATGCATGGGATCTACGTTGTGGAGGAAAGGGATCCTCAATGTGAAAATATTCTATGTGCTCATTTTTCCATAGACAATATCACTATTGTCTCCCAACCATAGGCACCCAACCACCCCTGAGCACTTTAACCTTTACTAGATATAATGATTCTGGAAAGCCACACTAGAACCAACATATAAACCCCAGACGCAACAATAACATGAGATGGAACCGAAAAACACCATCCAACTGCAACAATAACACAAGACAAGGAGATCACACCTTCTCTAAGGGCATCACACAAGAGAGAGAGAGAGAGAGAGTCTCCACAACTACAGAACAAGAACAATACTCAACTGTAGTAGTTGCAATTTCACTTCTTAGGATACCACCAAGAATGTCACCAATAATACCACCAAGAGATACTAGAAGGTAGGGTGCATATCTTAGGCTAGATAGCACTAGAGAGAGAGACCAAGAAACACCCCAGGAGATCCATGTTCCTTTCTTACAATTGCAACTCCAAACTTGTGCTATACCTTTCTGAGAGAGTGAGTGAAGTGTGTGTACAAATGAGCTCAAGTGACTTATATTTAAGGGCCTTCTTGTCACTTGTTTAGGCCGAATTATTTTTCTGGAGGGTAATCCATTAATATTATTTATTCTATTGAGCCGACTTGTTTTCTAGGGTTTTTATACATCTGTTTAGGGTTTCTCTTGCTTCCATAATATTTTATTCTAGTCAAAGGTTACATATGGAGGTTAATACCTCCCGCAACTATGATAATATCAACACTCCCTCCTAGCTAGGAAGGTATTAACTGTAATGGTCTCAATCAAATCCATCCATTTCACATGGTATAGTCAAGGATCACATAGTCTTGCAGAACATTCTACAGTTAGCATCATCATAGCCACACAAGCTACCTCATGATCATGTAGATCAAGTCATGAACATCATCACCTGATCCGTTGGATCTTTTAATGACTATGGTTGAGTTTTAATTTTGCATGCGTTAATTAACCATTTGAGAAACTTAGTGAAAGAATGAGGAAAGAAGAGGAATTATGACAGCCATATACACATATGCATATCTGAAATGAAATTATAGACAACAAACCATAACACGCAGATTGATAACGGAGTTCGACACAACTTTGCCTACGTCTCCGGGCCTTTTTCTCTGTGGGGGAGGCTTCTTTATTTCTGTTCGAAAGCTCAAAAATACATTGCTGCAATGCCAAATGGATACAAGATTGTTCTGTTCATGTTTTTCCAGATCTCTAAAACCATGCAAAGAAAACGACACGCAAAACGGATGTCCGGAGCTCCCAGAAATGATCCGACAACGTCTCCTCCTCAAAAGCTTCTCTGCCTCAAAATGGCTTTGGCTTGGCTTCTCCTCAACATAATTCTGCTCTGAATTCTCTCTATGGACTCAAACAGGCCTGGGTTATATAGCTGGGAAGTTAGTTTCTCATCTCCAACTTCCTCCCAAAATTTAGGCTCCAAAACTACCCAATAACTCCCAAAAACCATTAAAAATAGGCTTAATTACAATTAAAACTCAAAAATTAGTTACAAAACCCACTTTATAGTTAAATTTGGACATAATCCCCCTCTTTCCTAGCGCGTTCCCCCTTGACAGGGTCATATGGTTTCATATGGCCAAGCGCTAGCCCAAAAGGCTAAGCGTTGGCCCCTCTCCATACAATACTTTGCAATATATTTTATAATGTGGGTTTTACAACATAAGAAATAATTTGGTGTATTGGAAAATACCATTTCTTAAGGTGTTGGGCTTGGTGGTGGTCATGGGTTCAAAACCCATGGACCCCAAACATTTTTTTGAAACATGCCACTTTAACTGATGACTGGGTGCCACGTGGCTGCCCATGACTGGGCCACGTGGATCTCCCCATTTGACGGATTAATGCCACTTGTCAGCCATTGACTAGTCTAGTTGCCTGCCACATGTCTGCCCTGTCAGTGAACCTGCCCAGTCGGCATCAGCCAGAGAGTGCCACGTCATCTCCTACACAGTCATCATGTTGACATCAACATTGACTTTTTGACCAGTTGACCTTTGACTTTTTCCCTGTTTGGGCTTCCGATCAGAACGCGATAAATTTCGCATACAGAGCCCGTTTGACAAAGTAAATATGCCGCCAGAATCGGGAAGACGAGACAGACGCAATGGAATTGGTTTCATCGGATTCTGAGCACTTTCATTTTTGAGCATTTTTCAAGCCCTATCAGGCTTCTGGATCCGATTTCGGATCATCACCACTATCCATCTAGATGACAATCACCTCCAACACTAATGGTAGTCTCCATGGAAATTAGGTAGTAGCACATAGTTACTACAATGACATCCAATATATCACAACACTGTCGATCCATAGTAGTACACAATTTCTATCCAGTGGTACACAAACACTCCTAGTAGCGCACAACTACTATCTAGTGACACACAATCACTACCATTGGAACAAATCCACCACAGTAACACATAGCTACTGTCCAGAGACACATAGTATCTTAGCATTAAATCATATCATCATCTTCATCATCTCTCAAGGCCATAATCCATCTAAGTAATTAGGCATGATGTTGAATAAGTCATGTGTTGGACTTAACACACTCGACAAAGTTTCTCGCATAATTCACTCACTCAATAGAGTGATATAGGGACCATTCTTCCTATCCTGGTCATTGCCTATGACACATGAATAATGACTATCCCAACAGATGCTAAAAGCCACACCATGAGCTGCAATGACCATTCTTCTAATCTGAACATACATCATAGAAGAATTTTAGTCCTCCCAGATGCTAAAATCCATGCCACGGGATACAAGGACCATTCTTCCCACTTTGGTCACTACTGTGAACTCATGAAGAATGGATGTACTGGACCATTATCCCCCCTCTGGCCACTACTGTGAACTCATGGAAAATGTTTGTCCTGTACCAATATCCCCACTTTGGTCACTACTATGAACTCAAGGAGACGAACCATTCTACATGTCTGGGAAAATCCCTAAGAGAATAACTGTCCTGGACCATTCTACCTATTCAAGAAATACCCCAGGAGAATAGCTATCCATGGTACATCAACAATCTGTTAACCTAGACCATTCTCCACAGGGAGAATGTCAGTCCATCAACAATATTTTTTTCCTGGACCATTCTCCACTTGGATAATGTCTGTCCACTAGCACACTGACTATCCATAATGCCATATATCAACAATCCCTCCAAAACGAGGAAGTCATTTCCTCCTTTTCAACCAAAGGAGGGTATCTCCACAAGTCCCAACTTGTCCCTCAAGTATGCAAACTTTATCTTGGATAGAGGATTTGTCAAAATATCAGTTGTCTACTCATCGGTGGAGATGTACTGGAGAATCACTTCTCTTTTCTAGACTTTATCACATATAAAATAGTAATTGATATCAATGTGCTTCGACCTATCATGAAACACGGGGTTCTCTAAAATCTTCACACAACTCTGATTGTCACAATATATCACAGTCTAATCCAACACCTGATCAAATAGTCCAAAAATCAACTTACGAAGCCATATTACTTCCATACAAGCATCACAAGCTACAATATACTCTTCTTCTGCAGTGCTGAGTGAAACATACTTCTTTTTCCTGCTAGCCCATGATATCACAATAGAGCCCAAACTGAAACATATACAAGATTTACTCTTTCTGTCATCTGCACTCCCTGCCCAATATGAATATATAAATCCATGCAGTTGTACTTCATTGTTTGAGGCATATCTCAAATCATAATTTAGCGTCCCACGAAGATATCTAAAAAATGTGCTTTGCAACTATCCAATGCTCATGTCTAGGTTCCACCTGTAATTGGCTCAACGTGTTCATAGAAAAGCAAATGTTCAGCCATGTATTAACCAAATACATCAATGAGCTAATCAACTTTCGGTACAGGGACGAGTGTATTGGATTGAAATCAGAGTCTCTTAGCTTCTTCAGATCTATCACCATGGGATTTTCCATGGATTTTCAATCCATCATCCCAAACTTTTGAAGGATATTTACAACATATTTCCCTTGCCCCAGGAAGATTTCACCATGCTTCTTCCATACTTCTAGTCTCAAATAATAATGCATGAGACCAAGATCCTTCATATCGAATTCAGAGGCTAACTCCCTCTTACACTGAATAATGAAAGGCTCTGCACCTGTCAGAAACAAATCATCAACATATAGTAGTAGGATCACATGTGCATCATTCACAGCCTTGTAATAAATATATGGATCAACATATCTGTTGGAAAATCCAAGTCTTGTCAAGTAACTGTCAATTCATGTATACCAAGCTCTTGGATATTGCTTGAGTTCATACAAGGACTTCTTTAATCTACACGGGTTTCTCTTAGGTGTACCTCAAAACCTTGAGGTTGCTCTATGTATACTTATTCCTCTATTATTCCATTGAGAATGGAGGTATTAACATCCATCTAATATAAAATCCAACCAAATATATGATGGCTCTAATAGAGGTGTATCTAGTAATTGGAGAAAACATCTCATCATAGTCTTCTCCCTCATGTTGGGAGAACCTTCTAGCCATGAATCTTGCCTTGTATTTATCGACACTCCCATATATTTCATGCTTTATCTTGTAAACCCATTTTGAAGTGACTACATACTTTCCTTCAAGTCTAGGCATAATTTCACATACACCATTTTTCATGATGGATTAATATCCTTCCATTCTTTCTTCTTGACTGCTTCTTCAAAGGTGGAAGGTTCTACATTGACAATAATTGTCATGATTTCCACATAACTAGAGAATATTTCGGGATCTCTTGCTTTCCATGAAGGTTCCACTGGGAGATTTATGTCTTTCTGCTTCTTGTAGGGTGGATTTGAGCCATGCTGGTCATTTTTCTGGTCTCAAGTACAATAACTGGTTCCATAGGTTCAAGTGGTTGTTCTGGTTCTTCATTGGGATATTTTAGAGAACATGTAGTTTCTTCCTTGGGACCTTCATGTTCTTCTTCACCATTGCAATCCATGGAATCTTCTATATATTTCTTGAAGGCAATATTTTCATCAAAATTCACATCTCTGCTGATTTCAACCCTCTGTTGACCTGGAACATAGATTATGTAATCTTTTGATGACTCACTATATCCAATGAATATTCCCTTCTTTCCTGAAGGTTCCAACTTCTTTCTTTTGTCATTGGGGAAATGAATATAGATAGGACAGACAAATATCCTCAAGTGTTCAACACTTGGCTTCTTTATGGAGAAATCTTCTTCTAGAGTCATTTTCTTCAATATACGACGATGACTTATATTCTGAACATATATGACTTTCATAGCTACTTCTCCCCATAGAAAGGTGGATAGATTCTAGTCATTCATCATTTTTTTAACAGATTTTCAATGGATCGATTCTTTCTTTCTGCCACACCATTTTGTTGAGGATTATGTGGGACAATTAGCTCCCTCCTAATCCTAATTTCTTTACAAAAGGCAATGAGCTCCTTGGAGGTGTATTCTCCTCCATTATTAGATCTTAGTGTCTTTATATTCTTGTCTGTCAGGTTTTCCAATTTAACTTTGAATTCTTGGAATTTTCTAAATACTCCATCCTTTGTATCTGAGTGAATGATTTACAAAACTCCTTTTGATTTACACACTTCCTTTAGAATTAGTACTTGGTGAGATCACCTACCTCACCACTTGATGGAGTCATCTGTTCCATGTTTGCAACTATCACTGTAGCTCCTTCTCAGATCTATCGTCTGTGACCTGCCCAGAATAAGAACAACAACATAAAAAGTATTTCCAATAACATTTTCATAATAACATATCTATGGTAACAAGGATGGTAGTGATCGTAGAATTACCAAGGTGACCTTCCTGGGAGAAAAACAAGCAATATCTCCTAGAGGAGATGTTAGTTCATTTTGCAAACAAGTGCAATAAGAATTTATATCAATAGTACTTACATGCAACCAAGTATACCTAATAGTAATAGAACCTTTCAAATATTGTTTTCACAATTATAGTGTTTACTTGCACTGTAGAAACTATCAAACTTGATATGTGCAAATTGAAACTCAATAATTTGATCAATCAAACCTGGAACCTAGAGCCTTAACTGCTAGGGAGGGTGCACTTGTTCCTATGAATGTATTGAATTCAAGATCACTGTTTGGACACGGTCTCATGTACATCCCCTGCAAACACACTCATTCTTTGTTGGTTGATATAACTTGAAAATCATATACAAGTGCATACCTTTGAAATTTGTAGCATCATTTAACTTGTCTTCTAATATGAAACTAGACACCATCTTGACAAGAAGAGGTTAGAAATTGAATAAAAAAGGTTAAATGATTAGAACAAGCTAGAAACCATGAATTTTAAACTTTGACCACAACAATCAAGTTTGACCAAAAGTCAACCTTTGACTTTGACTAGTAAACCTTTGACTTTGACTTTGGCCAATCAATCTTTGACTTTGACCAAGAACTTAAAATTGACGTTTTTCCTGGTTGAGGGAACCAGAGGGTGCGCTAGGCTAGGGTGCACTAGAATACCCAAAAATTAGGTCCAACACTTCACTGAAAGTGCCCAAGAATTTAGGTTTGGGTTTGCTGCAGCTGTAAAATCAGAAACCCTAGTTGCAACTGCAACTGGTGCTATAAGGAGCTTGACAAAGAACTGGCGATCTATCGTCCAATGGTTAGACTGTTATGAAGGTAGTGTGGGCCCATAACCTATTAAAATATTTGATGCGTTCATTTTAACATATACAATATCACTATTGTCTCACAACCATAGGCATGCAACCATCCCCGATCACTTTAACCTTTACTAGATAGAATGATTTCGGAAAGCCACACTAGAACCAACATATAAACCCTAGCTGCAGTAGTAGCACGAGATGGAACTAGAAAACACCATCCAACTGCAACGACAACACAATACAAGGAGAGTGCACCTTCTCTAAGGGTAGCACACAAGAGATAGAGTCTCCACTACCTTAGAACAAGAACAATACTCAACTGTAGCAGTTGCAGTTGCACTTCTTAGGATACCACCAAGAATATCAAAATACCACCAAGAATACCACCAAGACATACTATAAGGTAGGGCACATATCTTAGGATAGATAACACTAGAGAGAGAGACCAAGAAACACCCTAGAAGATTCATATTCCTTTCTTTCAACTGCAACTCCAAACTTGCGCTATACTTTTCTGAGAGAGTGAGTGAAGTGTGTGTACAAAAGAGCTCAAGCGCCTTCTATTTATAGTCCTTCTTGTCACCTGTCTAGGCTGACTTCTCTTCCTGGAGGGTAATCTTTTAATATTATTTATTCTGTTGAGCCAACTTATATTCTAGGGTTTTTACACATCTGTTTAGGGTTTGTCTTGATTTCATAATATTCGATTCTAGTCAAAGGTTACACGTGGAGTTTAATACCTCCCGCAAATACCATAATATCAACACTCAAGACCTACAAGAATATTGAATGTTTGTTGGATCCAATATTAATGGAAAAGGTAAGACCCATGGTGGATATGCCCAAGAGTTACTAGTTGTAAATGCATATTAGGAGGAGATAGTTGGTAGGCTCTCATTGCTACAAATAATTGAACCTTTGGGACTCATAGTGGATCTTGACCATTTGATTGTCAATATTGATGGTTGAGAATCAACCTCATGGCATAAGGGTCTCAAGTATTAATGTTATAAATCTTAGGGCAAGGGCCAATTTGGGTCATTGGTTGAAAAAGGATCAATGGTGGAGAAGAGCCTGTGGTAATTGACTTAGCCCCTATAGTCATTCAGAAGGAATACATGTGACACATTTTCATTGGCGTGGGTTATAAAATTGATCACCAACACAAAGGGGTCCTTTGGATTCATAGAGATCTAAACCATTGATGGCGATCTTGATCAATGATGCAAAAAGAGTCTCAAAGAAAGTTGTGTGAAATAGTAGCCTTATACGACAAAGTGGTCCATCAGAACCATAGTAAATAAGGACCATTGGATTGCTAAGATCAATGATAGAGATCTTCATGTAGTGTAAAGGTTAATATTTTTAGTGGATTGGAAGATGAACACATCATGTGTTTTTATTGACATGGGTTTTAAATTTGTGAACCAATGCGATGTGGGTCTTATGAATTGCAATAATTTGGGTCAGCCAATGGAAAAGTAAACAACAACTAGAGTTTTTCCCACTATAGAAGTGATAGATATTTACCATTGTCGGGGGCAGTGAAGAATGGGACACTTGGCACCCATTTATTGGTGCTGGTTATTAACTAACAAACCCATGAAAATCACACTTTTGGACTTGTAGGAATCTAGACCATTGATTGATTTTACGATCAACAATGGGTAGAGCACCTGTGGTAAAATTTATTAGGACTTGTCCTAAAGGAGAGGATCTTAAAACATAATTAAAAAATTCCATATTCCAGGTCCTACAATGCTAATAAGGCCTCAAGATGGAAATGAGAAAGGAAACCAAAGGAAAAATAAAAGGGAAAGGAAAAAAAGGAAAGGAAAAAAAGAAAGGGAAAGAAAAAGAAAAAAAAGGAAAGGAAGAAAGAAAGGGAAAGAAAAGGAGAAAAAAGGAAAGGAAGAAATGGAAAGAAAGAATAGAGAAGGAAAAAGGAAAAATAAGGCCATATGACCATGTGTGTAGGCTTGTAAAAGGAATTTTGACAAGCTCCCCTACAATGGTGCAAATGGGTTGGGTAGACCACAAAGCACTTCAGAGGCTCAATGAAAGAGGAAATTTCGAATGGAATACCCAAATGGCCAAGGGAGGCATCATGGTATGTGAGAAATCATTATTAGAGCAAGTTTACAACACTAAGCCATAATGGGCAAGAAATCAAAGCTCATGTTGCAACACTAGAACAATATGGGGAAGAAGTCTAAATTACAAAATGGAATCAGATTTCAGCTTATAGTGCTGGACCAACATGGACATAAAAATCACGAGTGAATTTATTCAACCTTAGAAGGTGCGAGAAACAATTTTGATTGTTCCAACAAATTACAAAAGGCTCATGTTCTCAATATCTACTTTTGGTTAATTTGAAGTAGTAACAAGCAAATTCTTTGGGGTTGGATTTGAAAAGGAAATTTCCGATGCGTAAATGATAGAGGGAGATTGCATAATCCATTATGATTCTTACATATTGGCGTGGAAGCACAATTGAAATGGGAAAAGGTATGGCAATCTGAGATACTTGTTCATCAATATGCATAATGTTGGGATGAGGGTGGCTAGAAGTACATGCAAAATGACAATGCTCTTGATGAACAAGTATAATAAAATATAAAAGGATTGGCAATGAGATGACTAAATGCCATGCGTAAAGATGACTAGCATTCTTTTAGGTTTGTCTTTAAGGTCAAGAAAATAGATGGAAACTTATTTAATAAGAAAGGATACTTTAATGAGATTATAACAACAATTCTGGTTAGCAAGCAATCTAGATGTCATCAATGAAATGGATGACTTGTAAATATGACTTGAGGATCAAGATAATAAGAAAAGGGAAATGACCAAGGATGTTGGTTCACTATTATGAAGAATGCACCTAATGCATTTAAATACGATTAACAAAGTGTGTATACATTTTGCAAGGAGAGAAGAGTTGTGGATGCTATTGGTGTTGAGGTTAATATAATCAAGGAAGGATTGTAGCGAGAATGCAAGTAATACATTGACTACAACTAGTGAATGCAATTTAAGTTGCAAAGACAGTCGTGGTGCTCTTGGTTGTTGTGGTTGTACTCAGTACAATAGGAGAATGATATAACAAAGGAATGGAAGATACCAATCTATAGAGAATGATATCCTTATGCATAAAAAAAAGATGCAAGTTCTTAGGTCCCTTGAGGAAGGGAAAGGAAACTGAGAAATGAAGGTTTTAGAGCATGATAGGCATCATGTTGACATAAGGAAAAGGTCATTTGGAATGCCTAAATATGGTAGAGGAAATTTTCCAGGAGAAAATAAGGCATGTACTCATATGTATGAGATGAGTGGACCATCTTGATGGATAACATGTATGTGTATGCATAGAAGAGTTGTAGGATATGGGCCAACAGGTTATGCATAAAGTGTGAAGAAATAACGAACTTCACTTTCCCTGGAAGGGTAGGAGTTGATGATAATGGACCAAGTTATGCTAGGGTTTGGATTGTCTTGGGAAGGCAGAATAAGTTGATAAGAATTAGAGGAAATCTAAAAATCATTTCAAATAATGTGAAGTGAATGCTAAGCTTTAATTCAATTGGAAGTTACTATTGAGGAAAATTATGAAGCACTTCACTGTGAGGAACTATCTGGTGAGATAGAGTGGATTTTGGTTAGTAAATTTCCAAGGAATTAAGAGCAAATTCTAGAGATGGAAAAGCTTAAAAGAAACCCAATATAAGGGCAAGGATGCATAATTCTAGATGTAGCCAAGACAACTTGAAAGTTGCAAATATTTGGAGACAAAAATAAAATCTAGGTCATTGCTAGGAATGCATTGATGAAAATGAGGGAGCTTCTCTAACTCTAAACTCTTTTGTTTGTAGAGTACAGTTGTATGCTTGAAAGTAGCAAGTGTAGTTTATGTCGATGAACTAACTATTAGATTGGGTGAGAAAATAACAACTAATGATCTATTGTGTGATTGGCATTAAGTCCATGGAGTAGATTGGCTATGTTGAGGAAATCCAAGCTATGTAGAGGAATTGGAAGGGGGAATTCCTTAACTCTTCCCTTTTTGTATTTTTTTATTATGTTTCTTTGAGTTGAGAAATAAATGAGAAAGACATATGAATGTTGATATTAATGCAAGATAGTAAAATGGTTGGAATATGTATGCACCAGTAGACATATTGAGGGATAGTATGTAGTAGAGTGCATATAGCTGTGCTTGAGAATATATGATGTTTCATATTGGCTAAGAGTGATATGTTGTTACATATGCGATGGATATGGAACGTTAATTAAATGTAGTTGTGGTGATTGCATAACCAGGAATGGTTGAGGATGTGGGTGAAGATGGTGATGAAATTGTTGCCTCTGGTAATCAACCTCATGAGAAAATAAAAATGGCAAGAGGATTCTTGTCAAGAGGTTGTTTAAGGGACCATGTGAGTTTCCATGAAGTACTAGTTGATCAAATAACATCATAAATGTTGATGGAAACCATACAAGTATGATTTGGTCATGAAAATATTTCATGTGTATTGAAGGGAATTGGCTAAGAATTCCTTTAGTCATGCTTGATATCAAAGCTACTATGTTGATGACATTTGAATGCATATATATGATTGATAATTAGGTGAGGTGTATGTTAAAGGTAAGAAGCCTTGGACATGCAAAGATTGTTAAAATATTTCTCATGCATTCATATGGTAGAATGTCATGTTGTATTTCCATTAAGGGGTAATAACCAAGGAAAATAAGGGCTTATGTTCCTGGTTTAAAATGAATCCATGTGGTATAACCTTGTGTGAGACCATGCTATTGTTCAACCTAGGAAGGGGGTGATATGTCCATCCCAAGTGGACATGGTTCATTGCATCATGATACCACAACCTGTATAAACACAACAACATTATATTCGATTTCTCATAAATAGCCTATAGAAACACGACAACTATCTTACAGATGTAGAAGATCAGTGAGATTTCTAGAGAATAAGCAGAGCACTGCGGTGAATTTATTGAAGGTCACGTTGAAAAAAATAGTACACAATATTTTAGAGAAAGGCTTTACTTTTGTTTTAGTTCCAAACAAGATACTTGTGGAAGAGTTGTTTTGCAACATTGAATCTTCACTCACATTCAAAAAAATAGAAAATACTAAAGTGATTAGGTAAGAATGCATGGTAGTGCGTTCTCTTGGATAGACTCTACTGCAGGGATTGAAGGTCCAAACCCTCCCCTAACATCACATGTAGGTCTCTCTTGATGGGATAATGCTATAAAAGTGCATTTTCTCTATCCTGCATGGACCCATGACCCACCCCCTGAAATTCACCAATGTCAAATTAGTTGACATGGAGACCTAACATAAAATATGCCCATATTTTTCTAAGGAAATATAGAAGCACCTCGCTATTATTGAAAGGAGGTTTGTCAAATCTCATAAACCACCTATCCATCCAATTGTATTAAAATGGTTTACAGGTGCACCAAACCATACAAATACATCTCTTTGTGACTAGTGGCTGTACTCTATTTCCCGAGTCAATAAACAATGCCATCAAATATTGTTTTGAAATATTTAGGTCTCTAACTTGGTTTTTATCTAGTCCCATCCTATAATATTCATACATCCTAGCTCTGGAATTAGAAATGTGAGGTAATTGGCCTTAGAAATTTGCAATGGAAGATACAATGGTGTCTAGGAAACTGGCTAGTAACAATCATGAGGGTTCTCTGGTATTTCATAAGTCTTGTACGAGGGTTATAAGAGACCTCAAACCTGCATCAATTTTCATGTTTATGTTTGCCGGTTGTGGGTTGTGGTTTGGTATGTGTTCTTGTGGTGATGTTGGGTTTGGGTTTTCTCCATGCTCCATATTAACTAAGTGTGTTGCAATTTAATAAGGAAAAAATAAATTTATGTTTATTTTTTAATCATTTAAACAAATTATGAAATTAAAAAAAATAAAATTCCATCAAAATATATGGAATTGATTGAAGACCACGTCGGTAGAGTTTGGCAGTGATTTTCCAAGCTCTCCTTAGTTTCTTCTCCCATTTTTTCTCAATTTCACTCAAAAATGTGCAGCACGGTCTATTGTTGAAATAGATCGACTGCGGACATTTTATAAAATCAACCCACAAGAACACACAAACATTACTAGGAACACATGCACGTTCTTACTGATGATTCCCTGACACTGAATTTACATCCTCAATGGTGGTTCGAGGAATGCCGAGCTTGTCAAATCAAGAATGTGTGCGTGTTATTATGAATGCGTGTGCATTTATGCTTGAGTGATTTTGTGCTCACCTCGTTGCCACTTTTTTGTCCATCAACTTCTTATGAACACCCTTATCACATTCTCTTTTCTAATTATAACTTCATCTCTATCCATCAAATCATTTCTCATTTCTCATTGGGGTTGTACAAATAATTTCCATAGTTCCCTTTTATATCTCTTTCCCATAATCAATATAAATGTACATTGAAAATGATGCATGATAGAACCAAGTGTACTTAGAGTGGGTTACTGGATAATATAAATGTACATTGAAAATGATGCATGATAGAACCAAGTGTACTTAGAGTGGGTTACAGGATAACTTGATGCCTTTGATGTTAAAAAAAAAACCTTCATGTGTTAAAAAATGAAGAATAATGAAGACAAGTTGAGGTGAGAGAATTGGATTGCTTGTTGCTTAGAGCAATGTCTTGTTTGTGGTTCGTTACCTTATGGCAAGTACGTTTCTTGAATTTTGTAAAAAATTCAAATGGTATGTATCTTTTCTATTTCTTTGTTAACAAAGTATCAAAATTGGAATCATTTTTGTTAAATTCAAAGTCTTTGTGTTTTTTCATCACCGATACTTTTGCATAATAGTGGTGGTTTTACTATTGGTCCTTACCATTGTGGAAGTACTTAGAAAAGGAAGGTGCATAAATGGGATTTAACACTCTCTTTGCAAGGTGCATGTTTTTTAATTAATTTAAAATCTTTTTAAATTTAATATTATGTGAAGGTGATGGGATGCCATTTTAACATCAACGGAAGGGAATGTTCTAGTAGCAAATGAACATTTTGATGGTATGTCATTAAGATTATGTATTGGTAAGAGAATCTGTGATTAACATAAAGACATCATGTGATGATAAAGTTTTTATTTTGAAATAATAATAATAATTATTTTATTTTAAAATGATTAACACAAAGACATTATGTGATGATAAAGTTTTTATTTTGAAATAATTATTAAATTATTTATTATTATTATTTTATTTTAAAATAATTAATAAATTGTAGAACTTTGTTTTTGAAAATTAAAATTTGTAAGTTAGTTTGAAAACTAAAATTTTTAAATTGTTTTTTTATTAATCTGAAATGATTTAATTTTTATAAATAAAAACATGATAGTTTGATTTTAATTTTTATATTTAAAATGTCACAGGAATATGTTCATATAATTAATTTTTAACATGGCTTGATTTTTGGG
>JZKD02S1889454.1:34420-48321 GCA_000966675.3 Picea glauca
GAAGATCCTCCCCGAGGCTAGCATCACCAAGACCTAGCACCTCAATAAGATGACCAAGAGAAACCAATAATGTCCTTCCCAAGTGTGGCATGCTCATCAAGATACCAGAAACCCGGAAATAGGGAAACTACCAAACTGTAGTTGCAACTATCTTGTGCACACTGCAGAAGGAACTATCTGACTATCCAAATGAAATGATCCAAGACCCTATATTTATACTAATATGGGTGCATGTCTCGACGTCATCTCATATGGAGATGTGATTGTCTTTGCAAGATGTTCTAGATAATTCATGTTGTGGTGTTCATCAATGTTGGCCTGTGATGGTGAATTGGAGGATGATGGAGTTTGGAAGGTTGCTTTTTCTTTAGGGAGATATATAGATGGTCATTATTAATTGGAAGATCAAGATGTTATGTAAGTGATTTGACATCCAAAGAATAATATAAGGGGTTGATTCCATTGTTGTTATATTGTTGCAATTGCCACTATAAAAGTGCATTTTCAGATCTGATCATTGGCTAATAGGTTGCCACTTAATAGCAAATAGGATTTGCTCTATGTGGATTATGGACCACATCTGGAACTAATTCCCTCCATCGTATACAACTCAAGTGTTACTGGAAATAATTCCTGTAGCAGAAGCGCAATACAATTGTTAGCAGAAGCGTAAAACGCTGGTCACCAGATCGCACATTTATATCGTTGATCTACAACTTTAAAGGGCGATTCGATCTTCCTAAATCGCCCTTTAAGGTCGGTACCTTAATCATACAAATACTCTGTCCCGTAACAAAGTTCAACGCCGATGGTAAATGCTGAGGATGTTTAACCCCGTCGTTGATTTGACAAGAAACTGAGCATCAAGAAATATCTTCTCATCAAGTTTTCGTAAGTTCTGATCTTCTGGTCATGAGAATATTCACCACATGAGATTCAAATCGTTGTAAAACAAAAAGGCTTGCCATATTATATGCTTGTGACAGATGTTGTTGTATGCCATATTTTTTTGTCAGGTATAAAATGGTTTGTATCCTTTTATCCTAGTATGTCAGGAAATGAGTCTGTCACATAAAAAGTTCTGTGTGCCAGGGTATTAAATGCTTTGTACCGTTTTTTCTTGATATGAATCACTTTCAGCACACAGAAAATTTTAAATACACATCTGGAAAGAGACTATGGTGCACTATTACAAAAAATTATGGTCATACAGATCTGGAAAGATATCAGGATTCATTATATCAAAATTCAATCATTATGAAAAGCGGAGAAAATGATTCAATTATCATTAATTATCATTTCGGACAATGTGCAGTCACTCGCCTAAAATAAAATGAACGATCACGACACTATGTTTGAAAAGATTTCATGCGAACCAATGTTTCTAGTCTAGTCTACCAAATAACATTATTTACATTAATCCCAATGTAAAGTAATCTCCACAAATAAAATCATACCGTTCAAGGAGATTCATAAATAACCCTAGAAGAACAGAAAACCCCTAAATCTACCACGCCATTGTAATCGACTAAATCCTATTCAATAGAAAGGGCCGTGAAGGGATCCCTTTATCTCCTAAATGACTAAACAATGGAGTCAAAAAACCGTGTATCAGATACAAAATACTCTGGCACTCGTCCAGAAAAGAATAACCTCCACAAAACCTAGACCTATAATGTCGTATACATATCAGAAATATATATCAGAGGATATGATCATAAAAAATAGGCCAAAGAGCAACCGCAATAGATCTCTCACTAAAATCGGGAGGCCAAGAAGGGGATGAATGAGGCCATGAGGGCGGCGAATAGAGAGGGAACGAAGGCCGTGGAGGCAGCACCTGCCTCCATTGTTGCACTGGGAGATGCTGTCGTCACCTCTGTTGCTGCCGCTCCCGCTCCCGCTCCCACCATTAAAATCACAACGGCCAAGAGAGCTGCATATGCGTACTTGCCTGCCCCTGCCATTCTCTCTCACGCTCACAACCCGGGCCTATTACTGTTAATTGATGCGGGAAAATCCCGAACCCTAAGCACAATCCTACCGAGCAAATCTGAATCTCAGAGAGACAACCCCAAATTCGAAGCGGCAATTTGTCTTGTTTGAGATTGGAACACTCGAGCAGAAGGGACCGAGAGATGTGAGATCACAGAATTTGCATAAGGCAGGGGTTGAGAGTCGCGCATATTTATAATCGTCTGAGCCTCCGAGGACCAACGGACAAATCACGCGTTCCGCAAAACTAATATAAAAAATATGTCCGAGCGAATAATTAGCGATGGAAACAAGTAGGGAGATAGCATGGCAAAGTGTGGCCATGGGTAATCACTGTGTGGACGGGATACGCGCTTTGTTTATTCTTTTTGGTTGACCCACTCGGATAACAAATAATTTGGTCATCACGCGGGGGCCATTCACACTCCGCCCCATGTGCGAACAAATAATTTGGTCATCACGCAGGGGTCTTTATATGTCATCACGCGGGGCCATTCACACAAGTGTTTAGTCTACACAAATAAGTAGGTACACATTTTGACTCCTTAGTCTCCAAGTGAGCTCCTCTTGTAAAATTCTCACTTACTTAGTCACATGGAAAATTTCAATCACATATTTTTAATGATGATTTTTAAGATGATCTTTAATTTAATATTTTTGTATTTTTTTTTTAGATTGTAAGTTTTTATTTTTATCGGAAGAAAAGAGATCTATATTTTTTTAAAGGCCTTGTCTAAATATTGGACTTTTTGAACATTTTCACTTGAATTCAGCCAAACAAATTTTGATGAAAACACCATTTTCTGTTTTTTAAATTGTATTTTTGAATGTATAGATGGATTCAACACCCTAAGGAAACCCTAAGGGCACTTGAATTATACAGAGTCAATCACTCAAATCTAGAGTTCCAATAATTTTTGGTCGGATTTCTGGCAAAATTGATCGGAAAATATGCCCATAAAAACACCAAAACTTAGAACATTTAGACTATGAGTTTGATAAATCTTAGAGGAGTATTTTCTAAAAGTTGGAAAGATGGTCCCTTCTATTTGAAATATATATTTTGAAAATATTGCAAATCAATGGTCTAGGGGAATAACTCGAATCTCTCACTCTCTTCACTCGAATTCAAATCCCTAATGAGACATTTTTCCTGTTGTGAGAAGAAGACTATGTTGGCGACGAAAGTCACTCATGGATTGCTAGCAGGAGCAGAGCCTGACGCCCATCAGTTTTATGTCACGGTTTGTTTATAGATGGGGTGACCGAATGGAAGCCAACTCAAAACGATATCATTTCAACTTCAAAACTAGGCCAGGCATGCATAGGTGAGTCAGGTCTTTATAAACTTCAGACAATGAGTTGTAGTAAAGGGTGAACAAGTGGAGGACTTATATGGGAAGAGTGTGAAGGTCTGTTATAAACGACAGGTTCCTAACAGACTGTAGAAGAAGGCATCCAAACACAAGGTCTTCTTGCACTTAAATACAAAAAACCAGAGAATACAATAATGCAATGATAAATCATTTATCATAACAGAACTGCAATAATTCCCGCGACTCAGTCAATCACGAACTCTCTTAGTATGAGGCGAAAATTAGATGGAGTGAGAAAAACTGTCTGTCATAAAACAAGATATCTCATATACAGATGCATATCCAACAAACTAGAATGTCTGTTAAACTTTACAGTAGGGAGCTCTGCTCTACCATCGATCCTTACAAAAATGGAAAAAATGCCTACATATACTCTTCCCCTCCTTCCGCCCAGCAGAGGCGTCTCAAAACTTTCAATGGATGGCGTCGCCTCAATCAAATCTGGCCTACATTGCTCTATCATACGCTGCCTTTAATTCAGCATGGCTCGCGCCAAGGCGTAGCTGATCCCTTTGAATGTTGAACTGGTGTACAGGTTCCCTTGGTGAGTTGGAGACTCGACGTGACTTTCCTGAAGAGAACTGGTACAAGGGGCCCTCTTGGGTAAACTTCAACCGGGACCTCCATACTCTGCAATAAATGGGTGACGTGAGACTTCACCCACCCTCTTTCTCCTTTATCCATTCTGAGCAGGGACCGGGATCCAAATCTCATCAGGCTGGAATCGGCAGAGTACAGTACCCCCCTTATGAGATCTAATTTGGAACCTTTGGCCAAATAAAAATGAAAGCGCCCCTCTCTTAGACCTCCTTTCTTATGACTGGGCGCTAGAACCATGGGCCCAGTCCTGAGCGCTATCGAGAATTAGGGGTTCGGGGTTTCAAAATGCAAAAATCAAGGGGCGCTTGCTCTTTGAAACTCCGATACCCGATTTGCGATGAGCTCCACCTCAATGAGTTAGCCCCTACCGGTTGGAACCTGATCCATATGACCTGTCTCCATGTGACCATAGTCAAACCCTCCATCGGATTTTCGGCATTCACGATGTCATGATTCACTAGTCTTCCAGACTCGCGAATCTTCGATCCCCGATGGCTCCTTCCGTGCTAGACCTTTCAATAGGCCCTGGTCCAAGTGACCACTACCATATTCCCTTGACCATAATCTCCATCTAGGTTTCACGGTTCGCATTTATGAAGTGCACGAATTACTCGTCCCTAAGATCCCTGATATCCCGATGGCTTCAAGTTCCCCAATAGGCACTTCCCTGTCAGGACTTTCTCGATGACGTCGATCTCCTTCCACGCGACCCTTCTCAGACGGACGGTCTAGATCTCCTTCGCTGCTTTTTGCGTCCATGATCAGGCTCGCTTGACGTTTATGGCTGAGGCCTTTGAATGAATCTCACTTGACCGGCTTTCAAAATCCCACCTTCATGCGTTTACATCAGAGGCCTCAAATCAGAGAGGAAAACATCTATGTGCAAGAAATGTCACTAACATTAGGTTCCACGGGGGATAGAGTCATCCCCGAGATGCTCTAAGAACTCCTTCCGCAGCTTCAGTGCCTTGCTATTGGGCTATGGATTCACTTATTAGGCCGAAAACATACAAAAAGAGACTAGACAAGAACTAAAAGACAAATATTTACAAACAGAGGAGCTGTCTAAGGCTCAAATAAAACATTTTTTTAGAAAATGCCCATTCACTGGGCTGTTGAAAACTTCTTCATCCTCTAGATCCTGCAACCTATATGTGTTGTTGGAGAAAATCTCAGATATTTTAAAGGGGCTGATCCAGAGGGTGTCGAACTTGTTGTGCTTGCCTTTGTCCTGTCTGGGTGCGTCCCACTTAAATACCAAGTCCCCGACCTTGAACTCCTTTTTCGTGACTTTTCTGTCAAAAGCCTGCTTGATCTTCTGCTGATGACTATAGGTTCCGTCCCTCACTTGTTCTCTGACCTGCTGCACTTCCACTATCTAATGAATTCTCCTGATCATCTGATCTGGTTCTCCCTCGTTGTCTTGAAATAACTTCGCCACAGGTAAGGCGAGCTGAGTAGGGAAAACCGCCTCTTCTCCGTAGACTAGTTGAAACGGCGAAGTGCCCAGAGACTTCTTCGTTGTGACACGATCGGCCCATAGAGAAAACTTCAACTTTGAATCCCGGGCTCTTTTGTTATCCTCTAATAGTCTTTTGATGATCTTTATCAGGCTTTTGTTAGAGAATTCCGCTAAACCATTGCCCTAGGGATAGTAGGGGGTGGAGTGAACTAGAGAGATCTGGAACTGCTCACAGAACTTAATTAAAGGTTCAGATTTGAAAGAAGCAGCATTATCGGTGATGATTCTGCTGGGACAACCAAACCGGGCTATGATATCTTCTAGGAAGCTGATAATTACTTTGTGTGATGGGATTTTGGTGGGGACAAATTCTATCCAGTTGCTGAAATAATCTGTTGCAGCCAGGATCCATCTGTGCTGACCACTTGAGGGAGGATGAATCTCTTCGATGAAGTCCAACCCCCACTGCTGAAAAGGTGCCGAAGCTACTATGGGTTTCAATGGCAACGATTTGAGTTGTTGCTTTCCTGAGAACTTTGGACATTTGGTGCAAGCTCTGACCTCCCTGCAAACATCGGCGAATAAAGTAGGCCAGTAATATCCAGCCCTGAGGACCTTATGAGTTGTGGTTTTCCAGAAATGATTCCCCCCACAAAGGCCTTTATGGAAATCAAACATAACCTTCTGGGCTTCAGGTGGGTTCAAACATCTCAGCAACATCCCTAAAGGATCTCTCCAGTATAAAACTTGCTCAATGAGACAATACCTGACCGCCTTGAGCTTTAAAGCTCTTGCCCTGCTTTTACCCATTCCATCCAGAGGCTTCAATTCCCGCAGGAAGTAAAGAATATCACGATACCAGGCACAATTTACCAGCGATAAGCCATCTTGAGGGCATTGGCTGGGCAGCTCAGTTTGCTAAGTTCCTGAGCGAATGTTGAGGAAATTGACTCCCAAGGCTTCACAATTGGATTCAGCCAGTAACTTGGCTAGGCCTTGCCCCTTAACGAGCTTGGTGGGCTTTATTTCCAAGTCAAATTCCATAATTTTTTCTATCCATTTGCCTCTTCTCCCATCTATGTCTGGATGTACAAGAATGTCCTTTACAGAAGCTGAAGGAATGTATCCTGTCACTTTCAAATGCAAAACGTAGACTCTGAAAGCTTTGAGGGCTTTCACCAAGGCATAAACCTGCTTCTCCATGATCTCGTACCGGAGTTCTGCATCTCTCAATGCCTTGCTGAAGAAGGCAATGGGTTGTTCTTGTCCTTCCGCGTTTCTCTGCAATAAGACCGCCGCCACTGTATCAAAAGAAGCAAAGGAGAAAATCAAGAACTCTTTGGAATAGTCAGGACTGATAAGCACAGGTGCCTCAGTAAATGCCCTTTTTATTTGGTCAAAAGAGGTCCTGGGCTCAGTGGTCCATTTCACTTCGTTTCCCTTCCTGAGCATGGTCATGATGTGTTTCGCTAGCTCGGAAAAATTCAAGACAAATCTCCTTAGAAAATTAATTTTCCCCAAAAAGGCCTGAACCTCCTTTTTAGACCTGGGAAGTAACAAGGCTTGAATTGCCTCCACCCTGCTGGGATCAATTCTCACTCCCTCTGCCGATACTATATGTCCCAATAACTTCCCTTCCTACATAGCAAACAGAGACTTCTTGGGGTTTAGGGAAAGGCCAAACCTTCGACATTTCGAGAAAACTTTCCTTAAGTGGCAGCGGTGCTCTATATCAGACCTGGAGAAGACCCTGATGTCGTCTAGGTAGATCATTACAAATTGGTCTTTTTCTCCGATGAAGGCTATATCCATGGCTCGTTGAAATGTTGCTCCTGCATTCATCAATTCGAAAGGCATTTTGGCATACATGAAGGTGCCCCAAGGAGTGGTGAAGGTGGTCTTCTCCCTGTCTTGAGGCATGACTGATATCTGGTTATAGCCAGAAAACCCATCGATCATGGATATCCTAGAGGCACCAATTACCCTCTGCAGTATGTGTTCCATCTTAGGTAGGGGGTAATTGTCTTTCTTGGAGCTTCTGTTAAGATTCCTGAAATCAACGCAGAGCCTGATTTCTCCACTCTTCTTTCTTACTCGGACCAAATTGGCCACCCATTCAGAATATCTCAAGGGGACAATGATTTGGGCATATAACAACTTTTTCACTTCTTTTTCCATGACAGGCAACAACATGGGATTTATCTGTCTTAGCTTCTGCCTAAACGACCTAGCCTCTTCCTTCAACGGGATCTTGTGCTCGATGACAGATGTGTCATACATCTTGAGGTCTTCGTATGTCCATGCAAACACATCAGCGAACTCCTTTAGCAACTCAGTATATTCGGCCTTCTGTTCTTTGGTCAAACTGCTTGACAATTTGACAAACCTGGGCTTCTCCTGTGAACCAATGTTTCATTCGGTTGTCTCGGTATATTCATTTGAGACCCTGCCCTTTACTGGCACATCATTCCCGTCGAACAATCTTTCTAAAGGGACAAGTCCTCTTGGAATGTGATTACTGGGCAGCTGAATGATCTGATGATTAGCGATTTTATTTAAAAACTCCTCAGGACGAGGGTCACCTTCCAAATCAGGATCTTGGTCAATATGCAACGCAGAAAATTTGTCCACTGATTGGAGAAACCTTTCAAGTTCAGAATCATCCTTGAACACCTTCCAATGCTTGACATTGTCCGACACTGAGGGCCTATATCTTATATCAACATCATTTTTTACCATAGGCGGCAAAGGAAGCTCGAGAACACTAGCTAAGACAGCTAAAGAATCGGCCAAAGTATTTTCTTCCCTCGGAATGAAAGAAATGTTAAAAGCCAAGAAGAAATTATTAATAAGGTCCCATACTTCATTTCGATAATTCCTGAGCCGGGGATTATGGGCACGATAAGCATTCCTTATCTACTGGATAATCAACTCAGCATCTCCGAATATTGTGATTTCTTCAATTCCCATTTCCTTTGCGGCCCTCATACCCAGAACGAGGGCTTCATACTCTGCCACATTGTTGGTGGCTTCGAATTCCAGCTTGTATGATAGGGACACAACTTCCTGACAGGGTGATATGAAAACCACTCCCGCGCTAACGCCTTCGCTGGAAGAAGCTCCGTCAAAAAACATATTCCACACAGGGGAGCCTTGAGGAGAAATCGGATGACCAGGGCTGGGGTGTTTTCTGATCAGTAAAGATCTTTCAGGGGCATCGATAAGCTGCAGCAAACTAGACCCCAAGTTGGTGTCAAGCACAAAGATGGGGTGATTGGTAGGGTCTTCTTCATCACTGACAATATAGGCCAACTGGGCTTCTCTGTATAATCTCCTTTGTTCCCCTCCGAAGACCAGAATGGTGGCATATGTGAGATCCATATGTAGTGTCCCTCCCGGCTTTTTGATCCATGATCTAGACAACAATATACCAAATTTAGGGGGGACGTCGGCTACCACAATATCCATGACCACACTTTTCATGGGCAGCTGAAACAGGGAAACCGCCAGGTATTTGATGACTCCTAGGAACTGCACTCTCCTTGAGTCGAAGGAATACAAATCATGATAAGTTCTTGTCACCTCCAGTCCCAATTCTTCCATGACCATATTTGGCATAAGGTTATGGGAAGCCCCTGAATCCATGAGGCAGTTATGCAACACTTTATCATGTATGTTCAGGGATGTGTAGAAGGGAGGGGATGAATCATCTCTGTCTTCTACCATGGGGCCTAACATAACGGCTGACTTCTCATCTTGAAGGTTTACTGAGTCAAGGGGGGGCTAGGGGGACTCGGATTGTAGCAGCTTGGAGAGGGATCTTTTAAAATCTTCATTTTTAACTAGTTCTGAGAGGGGTATAGGAATTCTAATCTTCTAAATCTCATGCTCAAAATTGAAGGAGGGGGTAGGTTTAGGAACTTCTCTTACCTCAGTGACAGGATCTTTGGCTACTGGCGAAGCACTCTGAGTCTTCTTTTCTTTAGCTATGGCTGTTGCAGTCTTAGTAGGCCTATCTGCTATGAGGGGCGGGTCTGAGCTGTCGAAGTCTTCTTATTTCCTTCTCGATCTGAGATTATATATGTTAGAAGTGTGACCGACCCTCTGTTCTTTCCCCAACTCACGAATTTGAGCACTCATCAGTGATTCTTCATATGCAGACTGCGTCAAATGAGGAAAATGGGGAGTTTCCTCAATACAGTGAATTCCAGGGCCAAACTCGTCTATCTCCTCTCTCTCCTCATGATCAACTAGGTTATTTTGGAGGGGGGTTTGAACCCTTTGATCTTCTCTGTCCTTTCCCCTTTGTTCCCTCGGGAAAACCTAAGGCATATGGCTAGCAGGTCGTCTGGAACCTCTATTATCATTGTTTTGGGGATTTCTGTACATGGGCTTCCCTTCTAATTCCAACCTTTCTATCTTGGCAGCAAGTGATTTTAGTGTTCTAGTTGTCTCCTCTGTTTGATGGGGCAGGGGAGAGGAACTAGATGAAGAAGATTCAGGCCTGTTCTTGGATGTACTTCTATCACCTGCATTCCTGAGTCGATTGACAACCAATATGTTAGATTCCACCTCCACGGCCGTGTCCTGCATGTGGACCATCGTAGCAACTCTTCTCTCCCTCAACAGTAGGCATAATTCGAGATCAAAAGCGCTGGAGTAAGTGATCATTGCGGAGGCTTCGGAGGGCTTTATCTCAGTAGGGATTCTGTTGTACATCTTATTAAATCTCTTGGAGAAGTCAGAAACAGACTCTCCTTCCTTTCTCTTCAACGACCCAAACTCTGTCATGTAATACATGAAGTCTTTTTTATCTCCCCATTGTCTCAAAAAGGAATTATCTAAAGCTCTGATCCCGTCAATAGATCCGGGAGGTAGGGCCTTGAACCATTTTCTAGCCTCTCCTTGGAGACTATGGACAAAAATTCTCATCCATACGTCTGTGTGCATGATAACATTATCATCCGTGAAAGTGCAAAAGGCTTCCAGGTGCTCTTCTGCAGCTATGTCCCCCTCGCCTGTAAACTTGGGCAGCTGCTTTAGGTATCCTTCTGGAGGGAGGTTATTGAGAGGCTGTGGTAGCACGAGGGGAGCGTATCTAGTGGCTATGATGACCTCTATTTTGGTCATAGGGGGATTTGCTCCGACCATAGGAATATTACCTGGAGGAGAACTTGGAGGAGAAGGATTTCGCGAAGGGGCTGCAGGAAATGAGTCTCAAAGTGAAGTGGGAAACAAGAGAGGATTTAAGGAGAAAGATAATGAGCTCAAGTTAGCAGGTACTCCTCCTTGTGCAGGAGTGGGGAAGTCTTCTGTGGTCGTGGGTCTATGCCAAGGTATAGTTTCAGAGGAGAGGGGAGTGACAAGGATTTTTCCCTCCAATCCCAGACCAAGAAGGGAAAACTCAACAGGAACACTCCCAAAATTCAGGAAACGGGAAACTTCTGAAGGAGGTCTATTAAGAAACTGAGGAGGAGAAATCGAAGTTTGTACAGAAGGGGATGGCAGATTACTTGTTTCGGCGGCGGAAGCTTCTTCTTCAGAGGCCTTTCCTTGTCTAAGAACCACCTCTGGATCGGTTTGAGGTGTAGCTAGGGGCAACTGTGGATGAGATCGTGTGTGTCTGCCTCTGAAAGCCACAATTGATAGAGCAGGTTCTCCCCAGCGAAGTCATCACAATGGAGTCGCCAGGTGCACAACAACAATCTCAATAATTCTCATATCTGATGCACCTTCAGAATTAGTTAATCGTTGTCGTTCATATCCAGGGAAAATGTTCAACTTCGTCCCTGACAACGATGCCATAAATGTTCACGACGGAAGTCACTCCTGGATTGCTAGTAGGAGCAGAGCCCGACGCCCATCAGTTTTATGTCACGGTTTGTTTATAGATGGGGTGACCGAATGGAAGCCAACTCAAAACGATATCATTTCAACTTCAAAACTAGGCCAGGCATGCATAGGTGAGTGAGGTCTTTATAAACTTCAAACAGTGAGTTGTAGTAAAGGGTGAACAGGCGGAGGACTTATATGGGAAGAGTGCGAAGGTCTGTTATAAACGACAGGTTCCTAACAGAATGTAGAAGAAAGCATCCAAACACAAGGTCTTCTTGCACTTAAATACAAAAAACCAGAGAATACAATAATGCAATGATAAATCATTTATCAAAACAAAACTGCAATAATTCGCGCGACTCAGTCAATCACGAACTCTCTTAGCATGAGATGAAAATTAGATGGAATGAGAAAAACTGTCTGTCATAAAACAAGATATCTCATATACAGATTCATATCCAACAAACTAGAGTGTCTATTAAAATTTACAGTAGGGAGCTCTGCTCTACCATCGATCCTTACAAAAATGGAAAAAATGCCTACATATACTCTTCCCTCCTTCCACCCAGCAGAGGCGTCTCAAAACTTTCAATGGATGGCGTCGCCTCAATCAAATCTGGCCTGCATTGCTCTGTGATATGCTGCCTTTAATTCAACATGGCTCGCGCCAGGGGGTAGCTGAGCCCTTTGAATGTTGAACTGGCATGTACAGGTTCCCCTGGTGAGTTGGAGACTCGACGTGACTTTCCTGAAGAGAATTGGTACAAGAGACCCTCCTAGGTAAATTTCAACCGGGACCTCCATACTCTGCAATAAATGGGTGACACGAGACTTCACCCACCCTCTTTCTCCTTTGTCCATTCTGAGTAGGTACCGGGATCCAAATCTCATCGGGCTAGAGCTGACAGAGTACAGTGCCCCCCTTCTGAGAACTAATTTGGAACCTTTGGCAAAATAAAAACGAAAGTGCCCCTCTCTCAGACCTCCTTTCTTATGACCGGGCACCAGAACCATGGGCCCAGTCCTGAGCGCTATCGGGAATTCGGGGTTCGGGGTTTCAAAATGCAAAAATCAAGGGGCACTTGCTCCTCGAAACTCCGATACCCGATTTGCGATGAGCTCCACCTCAATGAGTTAGCCCCTACCGATTGGAATCTGATCCATATGACCTGTCTCCGTCTGACCATAATCAAACCCTCCATCGGAGTTTCGGCATTCATGATGTCCTTTATTCTTGGTTGAAGAGGAGCATGCACCAGGACAAGAATCTTGGAGATGCTCTAGTTGTTAACAAAACTAAAGCTTCAACAATTCCCTCTATCGTACTGGTTCAACAAAAAACTTCGTCTCTCCTCTTACAATCTCTGCAAGTCCCTCGAGAAACTGGGTTGCCCCTTGTCCTTCACACAGACAATGGTTGAAAGTCACACCCACGACAAAACCCTTGCAATCGAAGCGAGTTACCTATTTTTTTCAAAATAGAAAGCACCCATCGTGAGCAGCTCAGCCGCACTCAAACACACCCATTTTGATCATTTCATGTTGGATTTCAACGAGTGCATTAATATATGAGGAATAAAGACAAAGGGCAAGGAAAACGTTTACCTGAAATATGATAGTGGGTACGTACTCAGCTTCTGCAGTGAGAGGAAAATGAAAGAGCAGTTGCTCAAATGAAGGTTTCATCTCCTCCAATTCACCCAGTAGTGAAAGAGTGTTATGTGTGGAGGCTTCAACGAAGAGAGTGCCCTCTCTTGTGCACTCTACCTCAAGTTTTCAGTCGTCTTCGGCTTTCCTTACCTGACCTGCAAGTGGATAATAGTGAGATAATACTTGGAAGCAAAGATGTCACATTAAGAAAGGATATTCAAAAGAAAAATATGCAGAACAACTCAAAAGTTTTGAATGACATTATCAACAGTCAAAGGCCTAATCATGACAAGTCCAGACTTGGATACAATCAGACAGAAAATGGATCAAGCTCCAAAACAACAAAAAAAGAAACATATCCAAAAAGCTACGTAGAAACAATCAAAAGGGATTGGAAGGTATATAGATAAAAATACAGGGACACTCCTCCATCGAGAAGATTCAGATTTCAAAATCAACGACCAACAAAAACAAATAGGTCTCAGGAAGAAGAAGTATTCATAAGAGCACCTCCTTTCAAAAGATCTTCAACTCCCAGGTATCAAGCTATCTTTTTTGGTTTATGTTATGCATGCAATAATTTTGGACATAAAGTTGTGAATTGCAGAGCTAACAACAGGAACATAAGCAACTTTGAAAGTCATACACAAAAGGGTTATCCAAGAAGGCTTAGTGAAACAAGGAGAAGAAGTTACAACAGGTTTGAATCATTAAGCACTGAAGTGGAATACTAGAAGCATAACAACTTTTGACACATGGTTAAATATTGCAGAATGACAATCCCTCCTAAAGAACCACAACAAAAAAACAACAATCACAGACACGAACCTCAAAAAAGGACATGGATAAGAAAGCAGAATCAATACAACAATGAAGAATGCACACTCGCTCTACAACCTAAGAAGAAGAAATGTGGTTGGTATGTTGATAGTGGTTGTTCAAAACATATGACAGGTGATAGATACATGTTTCTTACATTAATA
>JZKD02S1889454.1:56546-70080 GCA_000966675.3 Picea glauca
CTCTGATACCAACTTGATCTAAAAATGAAGAAGACTTGAAAAACTTGAAAATTATTGCAAGTGAATGTTATGTGTTTAAAGCAAATGGATCAGTTTGCAACACATAGATTTAAAGGATTACTCATGCAAATTATACATAGACAATAGCATAAGCAACGAACATAAGCACATAAACACAACAATTGATAAAGGAGTTCACCCCTCTTATGGGCTACATCTCCTGGTCCAGCTTCCAATGGATCATTATTATTAATTGCTCAAAATTCTCAAAAAACATGTCTTACAATGCTCAAACTGACAAACCGACTGCTCCAATGGCTTCAGAGCATCTCAAAACCCCTGTCTGGGCTCTTTCGACACCTCAATCGATCGAAAAATGAAGAAGTTAGGCCTCCTGGAAGTCTCCCTCTTCAAGCTTGTTGTCTCTGCATCTACAAAACACACCCTTGTTGTTTGAACCTGGCTCACACGCATTTTAAAGTGTGAAAACCCAGCAATGGGTGCAACCGCGCCAACGGTGCAAACGGTAGAATGGTTAAGGGCGTGCCAGCCCCTAACCGGCTAGGCACCTGGGCATATTGCGCATAGGACCGCGCGTATGGCAAAAAGGTGGTTAATATGGTTACAACGGTGTAACTCCCCCCACACTCCATACAAGGTCACATGGAAAACCATATAACCGTTTCATATAATATAAACCGAACCCCGTCGTATTAACACCCGTGCGCATATATAACAATAGGTCACATTACAATGAATAGGACCACGGGTCGGGGCTAAGCCCTGGCCCGACCCCCGCCCATTTATACAATTATATGACTTTATAAACATTTTGAATGGTTATATGTTAAGTCATATGGTGTGGGCACATTGGTCGAACGGTTATACAAAGGCGTTACATAGTGGGGGAGGTCCGGGGGTCAAACCCTGCGGACTCCCATAGTTTTACACAACAACCATAAACCAAACAACGAGTGACACATGGCGCCCATGGATTGGGCCACGTGTCCTCATACCATTTGCCATCCAACGAACACATGTCACTTCTGGATTCGACAGCCTCCAACCAACAATTGCTTGCCACATCATCACCTGACACATCATCGTACGGGTTGTACGACCCTGCCATGTCAGACCGTACGGACTGTACGGATTGTACAGTCAACATCAAATTTTTTGCCTGTTTGAATTGACGAACAGATCGGTATATCTCTCACTTCTGATGACCTTTTGAGACGAAATGAGTTGCATTGGGTTGGCGACGACGAGGCCTACGCTCTCGTCCGATTTGAAGTGATTTCGAGCACTTTGAATTTTTGAGCAAAATTTGATCCCCTGATCAGATTGGAACACTCGTGCAGGAAGGACCGAGAGATGGGAGATCACATAATTTGCACAAGGAAAGGGTTGAGAGTCGTGTGTATTTATAATCGTCTGCGCCTCCGAGGACCAACGGACAAATCACGCGTTCCGCAAAAATAATATAAAAAATATGTCCGAGCGAATAATCAGCGATGGAAACAGGTAGGGAGACAGCATGACAAAGTGTGGCCATGGGTAATCACTTTGTGGATGGGATACGTGCTTTGTTTATTCCTTTTGGTTGACCCACTCGGAGAACAAATAATTTCATCATCATTCAGGGGCCATTCACACTCCGCCCCACGTGCGAACAAATAATTTGGTCATCACGCAGGGGTCTTTATATGTCATCACGCGGGGCCATTCACACAAGTGTTTAGTCTACACAAATAGGTAGGTACACATTTTGATTCCTTAGTCTCCAAGTGAGCTCCTGTTGTAAAATTCTCATTAAGTTCGTCACATGGAAAATTTCAATCACATATTTTTAATGATGATTTTTAAGATGATCTTTAATTTAATATTTTTGGATTTTTTTTTAATTGTAATTTTTTATTTTTATAGGAAGAAAAGGGATCTATATTTTTTTAAAGGCCTTGTCTAAATATTGGACTTTTTGAACTTTTTCACTTGAATTCAGCCAAACAATTTTTTATGAAAACACCATTTTCTGTTGTTTAAATAGTATTTTTGAATGTATAGATGGATTCAACACCCTAAGAAAACCCTAAGGGAACTTGAATTATACAGAGTCAATCACTCAAATCTAGAGTTCCAATCATTTTTGGTCGGATTTATGGCAAAATTGATCGGAAAATATGCCCATAAAAACACCAAAACTTAGAACATTTAGACTATGAGTTTGATAAATCTTAGAGGAGTATTTTCTAAAAGTTGGAAAGATGGTCCATTCTATTTGAAATATATATTTTTAAAATATTGCAAATCAATGGTCTAGGGGAATAACTCGAATCTCTCACTCTATTCACTCGAATTCAAATCCCCAATGAGACATTTTTCCTGTTGTGAGAAGAAGACTAGATGGGTAGGTGCCCCCTAGGAGTGGAACACCTCCCCTCGACCCCCGCAAATGTGTCTTTGAATGTCTTGAGCCTTATTAAGTCTTAAGTTATTGGTATATTTGGCTTGCGTCTTGTTGGATATACTCTTGGGTTATAGTGGCAGTGAGTCGATTTGATCTCAAACCTAGCTCAAGTCACTCTAATGAGTTATTGGTTTCGCATGGTTAAAAAAACACAAATTAATGAACATTTTGTTGTTGTCTCGATGAAAAATAGTCCTTGATTCTAATTTTTTATTTTCTTCATTTTAACCTCTTACCACACCCTTGAAGAAAGTTTCACACTGACTAAAGATAAACAAAAAATCGGAAGGTTTGGAACCACAAGAGAAAACAAATATGCATAGTTTGAAAGTTGTGTCAATTCCTTATCAAAATTAGAATTTTCATATTCATTTTTTTTCTTCATCCCCCTTGATGGGGCTTTATTTGTAACTACCCTTTGCAAGGGATTTGTGTCGTCTTCTTTGTCCTCATTTATCGCTTATGTGAAAAGAATGTTCTCCATCTTTGGAACTGTAGAGTTGAGTTATGTCCTCTTGATTTTCTACATTATCCAAATCTAGTGGTGCACATTCTTACCATCTTTTCCATATAATTTTATGTCCTTTATTCTTGGTTGAAGAGGAGCATGCACCAGGACAAGAATCTTGGAGATGCTCTAGCTGTTAACAAAACTAAAGCTTCAACAATTCCCTCTGTCGTACTGGTTCAACGGAAAACTTCGTCTCTCATCTCGCAGTCTCTGCAAGTCCCTCGAGAAACCGGGTTGCCCCTTGTCCGTCACACAGACAATGGTTGAAACTCACACCCATGACAAAACCCTTGCAATCGAAGCGAGTTACCTATTTTTTTCAAAACAGAAAGCACCCATCATGAGCAGCTCATCCACACTCAAACACACCCATTTTGATCATTTCATGTTAGATTTCAACGAGTGCATTAATATATGAGGAATAACAACAAAGGGAGAGGAAAACGTTTACCTGAAAAATCATAGTGGGTACGTCCTCGGCTTCTGCAGTGAGAGGAAAATGAAAGAGCAGTTGCTCAAATGAAGGTTTCAGCTCCTCCAATTCACCTAGTAGTGAAAAAGTGTTGTGCGTGGAGGCTTCAATGAAGAGAGTGCCCTCTCTTGTGCACTCTACCTCAAGTTTTCGGTCATCTTCAGCTTTCCTTACCCGACCTGCATGTGGATAATAGTGAGATAATACTTGGAAGCAAAAATGTCACATTAAGAAAGGATATTCAAAAGAAAAATATGCAGAACAACTCAAAAGTTTTGAATGACGTTATCAACAGTCAAAGGCCTAATCATGACAAGTCCGGACTTGGATACAATCAGACAGAAGAGGGGTCAAGCTCCAAAACAACAAAACAAGAAACATATCCAAAAAGATACGTAGAAACAATCAAAAGGGATAGGAAGGTCTATAGATAAAAATATAAGGACACTCCTCCATCAAGAAGATTCAGATTTCAAAATCAACGACCAACAAAAACAAATAGGTCTCAGGAAGAAGAAGGATTCATAAGAGAACCTCCTTTCAGAAGATCTTCAACTCCCAGGTATCAAGCTATCTTTTTTGGTTTATGTTATGCATGCAATAATTTTGGACATAAAGTTGTGAATTGCAGAGCTAACAAGAGGAACATAAACAACTTTGAAAGTCATACACAAAAAGGTTATCCAAGAAGGCTTAATGAAACAGGGAGAAGAAGTTACAACAGGTTTGAATCATTAAGCACTGAAGTGGAATACTACAAGAATAACAAATTTTGACACATGGATAAATATTGCAGAATGACAATCCCCCCAAAAGAACCACAACAGAAAAAAAACAATCACAGACAGGAACCTCAAAAAAGGACATGGCTAAGAAAGCAGAATCAGTACAGCAATGAAGAATGCACACTCGCTCTACAACCTAAGAAGAAGAAATGTGTTTGGTATGTTGATAGATACATGTTTCTTACATTAATAAAGGAGAGAGATGGGTCAGTCTCCTTAAAAAATGATGATGCAGCTAAAATCAATGGAAAAGGCACAGTCAAAATTGGGAACAAGAATACAAAAGAAGAAAATGTTCTACTAGTAGAAGATATGAAACATAATCTTCTATGTGTGACCAAGGTCATAAAGTTACTTTCGATTCACAAAAGTGAGAGATAAGAAAAGAAGGTTCAGGAAAATAAATTGCTACAGTTGCGAGAACTTCAAGCAACATATATGTGTTAAGTGAAATTGGAAATGAAAAGTGTTGTCTAGGAAAGAGAGATGAAATTTGGTTATGGCACAGAAGAATGGGTCACATGCATTTTCATAAACTTGTCAAAGTCAGCAAAATAAAATTAGTCAGAGAAATGCCCCAGATCACAATACCAAGCAACACTTTATGCAAGCATTATCAACAAGGAAAGCAAACAAAAACCAGGTTCAAATCAAATTAATATTCAACAACAAGACCACTATAAATTGTGCATACTGATCTAGTTGGACCAACTACAAAAAAAGGTTTAAAAGGTGAGAAATGCAACTGTAACTGGTAACTGCAACTGTAATTTGAGACCACCAACTTTCACCAAGTTGTAATTTGAGACCACCACGAGGTGTGCTAGGCTAGGGCGAGTTGATATATGGAAAAATTAATCTCATCGTCCTCCAATAAGTTGTTCAATGAGTTTGACAAGTTCATATTTGTGCAATGACAAATTTCATGTGCAGTGACAAACATAAACGATGCAATGACAATATTTCAACTATTTCTGATACCATGTTGATGTTTTATGATTCTCAGATCTGATAGTTATTGTCTGTTGATTTAATAACAAGATTCACTTCCATACAACAATTATTATAGAATAACTATCCACTGAAAATCTCAACTATAGTACTACAATGGAAATAAAAAGATCTAGAAATATTAACCATGGCCAGTGGACAGAAGAACACAAGAGTTTATCCTGGGAAACCCAACCTTGGGAGAAAACCTAACAACCATTCTATAGAAGAACTCAGTCCAAGATATTACCAGTACATCACCATCAATAGAAAAAATACCGTATAGAGAAGATCCTCCCCAAGGATAGCATCACCAAGACCTACCACCTCAATAAGATGACCAAGAGAAACCAATAATTTCCTTCCCAAGTGTGGCATGCTCATCAAGATACCAGAAACCCGAAAATAGCGAAATTACCAAATTGTAGTTGCAACTACCTTGTGCACACTGCAGAAGGAACTATGAGACTATTCCAATGAAATGATCCAAGACCCTGTATATATATTAATCTGGGTGCCTGTCTCGACGTGATCTCATATGGAGATGTGATTTTCTTTGCAAGATGTCCTAGATAATTCATGTTGTGGTGTTCATCAATGTTGGCCCGTGATACTGAATTGGAGGATGATGGAGTTTGGAAGGTTGGTTTTTCTCTAGGGAGATATATACATGGTCATTATTCATTAGAATATCAATATGTTATGTAAGTGATTTGACATCCAAGGAATAATATAAGGGGTTGATTCCATTGTTGTTATATTGTTGCAATTGCCACTATAAAAGTGCATTTTCAGATCTGATCATTGGCTAATAAGTTGCCACTTAATAGCAAATAGGCTTTGCTCTATGTGGGTTATGGACCACATCTGGAACTAATTCCCTCCATCGTATACAACTCAAGTGTTACTGGAAATAATTCTTGTAGCAGAAGTGCAATACAATTGTTAGCAGAAGCGCAAAACGTTGGTCACCAGATCGCACATCTATATCGTTGATCTACAAGTTTAAAGGGAGATTCGATCTTCCTAAATCGCCCTTGAAAGTCGGTACCTTAATCATACAAATACTGTCCCGTAACAATGTTCAACACCGATGGTAAATGCTGAGGATGTTTAACCCCATCGTTGATTTGACAAGAAACTGAGCATCTAGAAATATCTTCTCATCAAGTTTTCGTAAGTTTTGATCTTCTAGTCATGAGAATATTCACCACATGAGATTCAAATCGTTGTAAAACAAAAAGGCTTGCCATTTTATATGCTTGTGACAGCTGTTGTTGTATGCCATATTTTTTTGTTGGGTATAAAATGGTTTGTATCCTTTTATCCTAGTACCATTTTTTTGTCGGGTATAAAATGGTTTGTCAGGAAATGAGTCTGTCACATGAAAAGTTTTGTGTGCCAGGGCATTAAATGCTTTGTACCATTTTTTCTTGATATGAATCACTTTCAGCACACCGAAAATTTTAAATACACATCTGGAAAGAGACTATGGTGCACTATTACAGATCTGGAAAGATATCAGGATTCATTATATAAAAAATTAATCATTATGAAAAGCGGAGAAAATGATTCAATTATCATTAATTATCAAAATGATTCAATTCAAATGATACGTTATTGAATTTAATTTGTCAAGTAAACTTCTGCAGCTCTGCTGAGCATTCAACTGCAGAATCTCTCTGGCAGACTCAACCATTATTACAACATCGGACCATTTCGGACAATGTGCAGTCACTCGCCTAAAATAAAATGAACGATCATGTTTGAAAAGATTTCATGCGAACCAATGTTTCTAGTCTAGTCTACCAAATAACATTATTTACATTCATCCCAATGTAAAGTAATCTCCACAATTAAAATCATATCGTTCAAAGAGATTCATAAATAACCCTAAAATAACAGAAAACCCCTAAATCTACCACGCCATTGTAATCTACTAAATCGAAGATTGTCAAAGAAATTTTATGAATTCAAATCCTATTCAATAGAAAGGGCCGTAAAGGGATCCCTTTATCTCCTAAATGACTAAACAATGGAGTCAGAAAACCATGTATCGGATACAAAATACTCTAGCACTCATCCAGAAAAGAATAACCTCCACAAAACCTAGACCTATGATGTCGTATACATATCAGAAATATAAATCAGAGGATAAGAATAGTCCCGTCTCCCTAATCATTAAAAATGGGCCAAAGAGTGACCGCAATAGATCTCTCACTAAAATTGAGAGGCCAAGAAAGGGATGAATGAGGCCATGAGGATGGCGAATAGAGAGGGAATGAAGGACGTGGAGGCAGCACCTGCCTCCATTGTTGGACTGCGAGATGCTGACGTCACCTCTGTTGTTGTCGCTCCCACTCCCACCATTAAAATCACAACGGCCAAGAGAGCTTCAGATGTGTACTTGCCTGCCCCTGCCTTTCTCTCTCATGCTCACAATGGGCCTATTACTGTAATTGATGCGGGAAAAGCCCGAACCCTAAGCACAATCCTGCCGAGAAAATATGAATCTCAGAGAGACCACCCCAAATTCAAAGCGGAAATTTGTCTTGTTTGAGATTGGAACACTCGAGTAGAAGGGACCGAGAGATGTGAGATCACAGAATTTGCACAAAGGGCGAGGAAAATGAAAGAGCAGTTGCTCAAATGAAGGTTTCAGCTCCTCCAATTCACCCAATAGTGAAAGAGTGTTATGCGTGGAGGCTTCAACGAATAGAGCACCCTCTCTTGTGCACTCTTCCTCAAGTTTTTGGCCGTCTTCGACTTTCCTTACCCGACCTATAAATGGATAATAGTGAGATAATACTTGGAAGCAGAGATGTCACATTAAGAAAGGATATTCAAAAGAAAAATATGCAGAACAACTCAAATGTTTTGAATGACATTATCAATAGTCAAAGGCCTAATCATGACAAGTCTGACCTTGGATACAATCAGACAGAAAAGGGATCAAGCTCCAAAACAGCAAAACAAGAAAGATATCCAAAAAGCTATGTAGAAACAATCAAAAGGGATAGGAAGGTCTATAGATAAAAATATAGGGACACTCCTCCATCGAGAAGATTCATATTTCAAAATCAATGACCAACAAAAACAAATAGGTCTCAGGAAGAAGAAGGATTCATAAGAGCACCTCCTTTCAGAAGATCTTCAACTCCGAGGTATCAAGCTATCTTTAGTGGTTTATGTTATGCATGCAATAATTTTGGACATAAATTTGTGAATTGCAGAGCTAACAATAGGAACATAAGAAACTTTGAAAGTCATACACAAAAGGGTTATCTAAGAAGGCTTAGTGAAACATGGAGAAGAAGTTACAACAGGTTTGAAGCATTAAGCACTGAAGTGGAATACTACAAGTGTAACAACTTTTGACACATGGCTAAATATTGCAGAATGACAATCCCTCCTAGAGAACCACAATATAAAAACAACAATCACAGACAGGAACCTCAAAAAAAGACATGGATAAGAAAGCAGAATCAGTATAGTAATGAAGAATGCACACTCGCTCTACAACCTAAGAATAAGAAATGTGGTTGGTATGTTGATAATGGTTGTTCAAAACATATGACAGGTGATAGATACATGTTTCTTACATTAATAAAGGAAAGAGATGGGTTAGTCTCCTTTGGAAATGATGATGCAGCTAAAATCAATGGAAAAGGCACAGTTAGAATTGGGAACAAGAATACAAAAGAAGAAAATGTTCTACTAGTAGAAGATATGAAACATAATCTTCTAAGTGTGAGTCAAATGTGTGACCAAGGTCATAAAGTTACTTTCGATTCACAAAAGTGCGAGATAAGAAAAGAAGGTTCAGGAAAATCAATTGCTACAGTTGCGAGAACTTCAAGCAACATATATGTGTTAAGTGAAATTGGAAATGAAAAGCGTTGTCTAGGAAAGGAAGATGAAAGTTGGTTATGGCACAGAAGAATGGGTCACATGCATTTTCATAACCTTGTCAAAGTCAACAAAATAAAATCAGTCAGAGAAATGCCCCAGATCACAAAACCAACCAACACTTTATGCAAGCATTATCAACAAGGAAAGCAAACAAAAACCAGGTTCAAATCAAAGGAATATTCAACAACAAGACCACTGTAAATTGTGCATATTGATCTAGTTGGACCAATTACAACAAAATGTTTAAAAGGTGAGAAATGCTTCATGTTACTAGTTGATGATTATAGAAGAATGACTGCAGTTTTATTTCTCAGGAATAAGTTAGAAGATTTTGAAAACTTCAATATCTACAAGGAAATGGTTGAAAATGAAATGGATTCAAAAATCAAATGCTTAAGATATCATAATGGAGGAGAGTTCACTTCAAAGGAATTTGTGGACTACTGCAGCAATCATGGAATAAAAAGGCAATTCTATGTTTCTAGGACACCTCAATAGAATGGAGTTGTTGAAAGAAAGAATATGACAGTATAGGAAATGGCTCGAACAATGCTAATGGATTCCAAATTGACAAATATTTTTAGGACACAGGCATTGCATAAAATAGTTGACATTCAAAACAGAGTAATGCTCATAAACAACACTGAAAAAATTCCCTACGAGCTATGCAAAGGAAGACCAGCAAATGTGAATCACTTCAGATGTTTTGGAAGAAAATGCTACATCAAAAGAGAATATGGTAGAATGGGAAAGTTTTGAATCTCATGTGGACAAAGGAGTGCTTGTTGGTTATTCAAGTATAAGGAAAGAATACATGTGTTACAACCTGAGATTTAACTAAGTTGTGGAAAGCATCAACGTAACAATTGATGAAACAAGTAGACAAGAATTAAAGGAAGAAGAAAATGAATCAATGGAACAAATTTACCAAGAAGAAACATAAGATGAAAAAGAAGTAGAAGGGGAATATGAAGAGAATCCAACATAAGAAGAAGAGCAAGTTTAGTAAGTGCCTCCAAAGACACCTAGCAGACGAGTACAGAAGAATCATCCTTCAGATCAAATTATCTAAAATAAAGATGTAGGAGTTGAGACTAGAAGAAGAATCTATTCACCAAAACAAACGCACCTATCACTCTCATCTATGATTGAACCAACTTCTTTTGAAGAGGTCGGCAAGGATGGATTTTGGAATAAAGCCATGGATGAAGAATTGGATCAAATAGAGAAAAATGACACATGAGAATTGGTTCCAAGACCAAAGGATAAGAATGTGATCAACACAAAGTGGGTATACAGGAACAAATTGAATGAAGATAGACAAGTTACAAGGAACAAAGCTAGATTGGTATATAAAGGATATGCACAGGTTGAAGGAATCGACTTTGAAGAGATATTTTCCCCAGTTGCTAGAATGGAACCAATCTGATTGCTTTTAGCTTATGCATGCTCCAAAAATATTAAAGTGTATCAGATGGATGTAAAATCATCTTTTCTGAATGGGGAACTTGACGAAGAAGTCTACATTGAACAACCAGAAAGATTTCAGTTGTCATAGAACGCAAATTATGTGTGTAAATTAAGGAAGGCCTTGTATGGTATAAAACAGGCTCCTAGAGCATGGTACTCTAGACTGGATAAATATCTACAGTAGGCAAGGTTCAGAAAAGGAAGTGTAGACAACAACCTCTACATCAAGGTATCTCAAGATAGTATTTTATTAATTGAAGTTTATTTTGATGACATTATTTTTGGTAGTGATGATGATAGGTTAAGACATAAATGTGCAAAGGATATGCATAATGAATTTGAAATGCCATTACTTGGAGAACTATCCTTATTTCTGGGACTTCATATATGTCAAAGCAACCAAGGAATTTTTATTTCTCAAACCAATTATATCGGAGGAATGCTAAAGAGATTCAGAATGGAAGATTGAAAACCAATTATCACTCCCATGCAAACCAATTGCAAGTTGAGCAAAGATGATAATTCAAAGTCTATAGATCAGAGGCAATGCATGTCAATGATTGGTACCCTACTATATGTGACAGCATCCAAACTGGATGTAATACAGGTGATCTGAAAATGATAGAGACTTGTATTCTTGAAAATATTTGCAAGTTTAAATTCAAGTGTTCTTATGCAAATTGATCAAATTTGCAAACACAACTTTTATAGAAATTACACATTTAAGATGCATATAAACATCAACAAATAACAATGAACAAAAACACATAACACAACAAATGATAAAGGAGTTCACCCCTCTCTTGGGCTACATCTCCTGGTCTAACTTCCAATGGATCTTTTGTATTATTTTCTCAAAGTGATAAAATATGTGCTTTACAATGCTCAAAATGCCAAATAGATGGCTCCAATGGCTTCAAAATGACCAAAAACCCCTAGTTGGGCTTTTTCAGCACCTCGTTTGGCAAAAAATTGAAGAAGATAGGCTTCCTGGAAGTTTCCCTTCAAACTTCTTATCTCTGGATCGCCAAAATGCACCTCTGTCTCCTCAACCTAGCCTCGACATGCATATTTGTGTAAAAAATTAGCATTGGGCGCAACCGAAAAACAGTGTGAACTGTAGGACGGTTAGGGTGCGCCTAGCCCCTAACCACCAAAACCGTGGCCATGTGAGTCATAGGACCATGCACTCACATGAAAATGGGCCAAGGTTTAATGACATATGGTAACGGTCGGAATTGTGTGCGCATTAGTGGTTCCGTAGCATACACATATGACCGGGGTCGGGGCTAAGCCCCGGCCCGGACCACGCCCCAACCCACAATACAATACAATTCAAATAAAATTAAAAAGGTATAGTGGTAAGAACCATATGGGTGGTGCACTGGTTGGGCGGCCCTTCCCAAAGATTTACCCCTTGCCCCGGAGGTCTCGGGGTCGAATCCTGCCAACAACATAAATTTTGAACCATTGTCTAGGTGACACGTGGCAGTCATTGATTGGGCCACATGTCGCCATCCCATTCGCCACAAACAAGCCACATCATACACCAACTCATCCACACGACTACCAACCAACACTTTCCACGTGTCGTACGACCCTGCCACATCAGCATCCGTACGGAATGTACATACTGTACAGACAACACATTTTTTTTGCCTGTTTGTCAATTTGAACAAAACACGGTATCTCTCTCATACGATGTCTGTTTGAACCCAAACAAGTTGCGTTGGGTTTGTGATGATGAGGCCTACGCACCTGTTTGATTTGAAGCGATTCCAAGCACTTTGAATTTTGAGCAAAATTTGATCCCCTGGATCACACTTCCCCATTGGAAAGCCTTTGGACCTGCAAAAGACTATTTTCAGTCTATTTGAAGATGAGAGTATAGTTCCCTCACCTTTCCAACCTCAATCCACTTGGATTTGCTTGGATTTGTGCCTTTAAGATCAATTCGAAGATATTCCACATTTCCTCGTTTTGAAGTTCTCATTCTCCTATCAAGGATTGTGTCTTCATGCAGTTCTATAAGATATTATAGGGAGAAATCATCTATAGAAGGAATCTGAACATGCTCTCCTTGATCATCAATCAAAGGAGGCTCATACAATTTCAAATTCTCAACATTAACAACTACATACATTTGCATATAAGGAGGCAAATCTAAATGGAAGGCATTATTACCAATCTTGTCAAGAATCTTGAAAGGACCATACCAAATTGGTTTCAGTTTTTTACCTTCTCCTTTAAGCCTCTCTTTACTAATGTAAATCCAAACTTCATCTCCAACTTGGAAACTGTGATCAACACAATTCTTGTCATGTCTCGTCTTGTACTTGGCTTGACTCCTTTCCAACTGTTCTTGTACCATTTGATGTATCAACTGAATTTGTTCAATGAACTTTTCTGCCCTATCAATGTCATATTGACCATCAATAGAAATATCCTTCCCAAAGATAAAATCTAAAGGAGATTTGGGGAAATAGCCAAAACATGCTTCAAATGGTGATGTTTGAGTCGAAGAGTGATTAGCTCGATTGTAAGCATGTTGAATGTAGTGTAAATGCTCATCCCAAAGTTTAGGATGCTTGCTGCAATAACCACGAAGACGATGCACCAATGTTCTATTTACCACTTTTGTTTGACCATCGGTTTGTGGATGAAAAGATGTGCTCTTTTTTCAGTTTGGTGTCCATGAGTGCCCATAAACTCGACCAAAAGCTTCCAATAAATCGAAAATCCCTATCAGAAATAATGGATTTAGGAAATCCAAAATGTACCCAAACATTCTGAAAGAACATTTGTGCCATTAACTCAGCTGTAACCTGCTTCTTACAAGGCATCAAAATACACATTTTGCTAAATCGATCAACCACAACATAAAGATAATCATGATTTCATTTAGACATAGGTAGACCTCCTACAAA
>JZKD02S1889465.1:0-12769 GCA_000966675.3 Picea glauca
AAAACGCTCCCGAAAACGCTTCGCTCCCGACGATTTTTGAAAATATGCGCTTCCCGCTCCCGCTCCCGCTCCCGCTTCCCGCTCCCGCTCCGCGCTCCCAACAGCCTTGGTCTGGCTGGCTTATAGCCAATAAAGATAACTGGAAGTAATAACCAATAAGATCACCTGCCCGAGACAAAGCAACATTAAAACTATATGTGCAAGCTTGCTTGCTGGTTAGTACTTCATATAATCAATGACTTTCTGATAATAAGCAATTGAGCAATAATTGATGAACTAAATCAATGTCTACAAGATAGCAATGATTACAATATATATATTACTTCTCAATGAATGCTAAAGGCACTTCACAATAAACAATGGCAATTAATCATTAATGTAACAATACTTGAAGCAACGCTTTAGCTGATCATTCAATTGCTTAAAGACAAATAGATGCTGCACATAGGTGTTTATGGCACAAAAAGATGACGACAACACTAGGGTTAGTAGAATTAGTCTAGGCTAGGGTTAGTATGGTTAGGTTTTGTTCAAAAAGTATTAGAAGTTTGTAGGATCAAGTTACTCAACACATGTGGCCTTATACTAGTGCGTTTCTAGGGTATATGGAGTGAAAAGGAGAACGCAAAAGCTGAAGGATCAAGTGATAATGGTAAAACTAAGGACAAGAGAGTTAAACCTTGAGGTGTTGTTATGGCAAGGCCTCAAGGATGAAACCCTAGGGGAGAGAGGCTCACTTTGGTGTAGAAAACCTAGGCCTCAGTTCTCTCTCCTCCTTCCTTAGCCTAATGGCAACGACTAGCTTAAGTAATGGTTGATAAGAGGTAAGACGAGGGTTTGCAAGCAACGTGTTGCTAAAGCAAGGCTTTGCTAGGCAAACCCTAGGGAAAATCGGCTCACCAAGCTGTAGGAGAACTAGGCCTTGGTGTGTTTTCTCCTTCTTAGCTCAATAAATAGGAAAAACGGCTAGCAAGAAGAAGAAGGATGGAGTGTTGCTATGGCAAGGCTCTATCCTCTCAACATATCAAAAGGCTAGAAAGAAAGAATAGAGTGTTTCTAAGGCAAGGTTCTATCTCACTTTAGCAAATAAAATGGCTTAGAACCTTGGTAGGGACATGAGACAAGGACCTTCAATGTGTGCTTGTCACCTAGGGTTTGATTCAACAAATTGTAATAATAAATGCAAGAAAACAACATTACAACCATTCAATCAAGAAGTTTTGCAGAAATTCACTTACATTTAACGAAGAAACCACATAGCAAAACCCTAGTTGTAATACCTTCCACCAAGAGAAATGCCAAAATGCCAAGAAAAAGTCTTCCTTCAACAAGTGTGCCTCACAATTTTAGCCAATCACCCCAAAAATGGCGCAAATTTCAGACCTCACTAATGAGTAAGTGAAAGATGATGAAAAAATGAAGGTAAAAACCCTCAATTTATATAGTAGCAATGACCTAAATTACATTTTAGGTCATAAAAAGGCCGACAAAGCCAAACTACTAAAATCATATTGTTTTACATTAAATGTTTAAATTAAAACCCTAATCAAGCAATAGAGAGACATCATCCCCTTTCTAGGGTGACGTTAGCCCCTTTTAGGGCAAATGCAGCCTCCTGAAGCAAAACGTTAGCCCTCCTTGGGCTTCTCCAAGCTGCCACACGTGCCAAACTGCCTTGTCCATCTTGCCAAAACGCTCATGAAGAAAGGATGACGTCATGAACCTCCTGGTGACGTCGTAGGCCTTCCAAGGCCAACATTCCACTGAAAAGGGCACAATCCCCCTAGGTCAAGCTTTGCCAGGGTGCCTCTGCAAGATACCCTTCTTCTCTCTGGTGCAAAGCTGTCTGTCCTGTCTCTGCCCCCTGTTGGGGTCTCAACATCCATCTGGTGGGCTCTTTAGCCCCATGGAGATCCGAACTAATCATCCCCCCATGTGTACTTGTCCAATGTGGTACCTGTCCATCGGGCATGATCCTTCACATCAACAACTACACCCTCCATGGGCTCATAAGTCACAGGGATCATAACAATGTCAATCACATCTCATCATCAATATTATTAAACATGTGCATAAAACCCCTATTACCCTAGTTAAAAGCTCAAAGACATTATACAAGCCTGCAATACAAGTCTGGGGAAAGTGACAGGGCGTCCTATTGGGCTAGTGTCCACTAGAAAAGGGTTGTTTCCGAAAGGGATTAAATCCAAGTCATGTAAGTGGGTGAGGTGGAATAGGGATGTCCTGACAAGGGTGCAGTGAAAGCAGGGGAATGCGAGTCTTACCTGTGGGTGCCTTTGTAGATGACGAGTTGCACCTGTCCTGGATGCACATATTTCCAAGCTCATTCATGCCTTTTATTCTTTTATTCTTTATTGCTTTTTCTTCAAGAGGCTAATCAGGGGACACTGCCCTGGTGTGGTGACTAGTGGTGGCAATGTTACCCACAAGTACTTTCGCAGAAATGAGAAGGCTGGCTCGTGATGAGACCCCTTTTCTCTTGGCCATGCAACCAAGAGCCACTACCCTGGCGTGGTAACCAACTGTTGGTAGTGTCATACTGCTAGGTACCCATGGACCTAATAGGCTGGTTCGTGATGAGACCCCCCATCCTCTGACTAGGTCTTGTTTTATTATTTTTCTGGGTCCCTCTTGTTTCTTGTTGAGAGGTCTTTTATCGCTTTCTCGAGGATCCTTGGGCGAAGCATCTCGAGGTTTTATTTTTAGGCTTTTATCTTTTGCCAGCTTGCGTTTACCTTCTGGGCCTTTAGCCCCTTCTTCCCACAAGGCAAGGTGCAACCCTTAAATGATTAGCCAACCCAATGCCCGGACAAGTGAAATGGCGTAGATGAGCGGGAAGCAAGATGAAAAGGTGGTAATATGAAGGGAGTGGATGATGACTTTTCAGAAATCCCCCCAGTGGCAAACCAAAACCTATGGGCACAGGCTTGCTAGGGCATCCTGTCATTCCCCCCAGACATGGTCAAGTGGACAAATATAAGATCCAAGCATTCGTTAGAATCAAAAGGAATTAAATGCACATATTCAAAGGTTTTGAGGATCAAAGTGACACATACCATGATACCCGGACTCATTACCTCATGGAGCAAGAACTATCTCTGACACAAGACCAAGCCGATGGTGATGGATGCTGCTGCTGCTGACAAAGTGGAGGCACCGAACGAGAGAAAAGATGGGCCCTCTAGGGCCATGCTCAAGTCGATTTGGCTCTCGGTACTCCATGTCTAAGACCTGTGGGCCTCGAGACATGATCTCCTAGTTATCCCTAAAAGTGGGGATAACAGACCCCAAAGCTGAAATCCTTGAAAGGACTGAACTCACTATCCTGATTCATGGCTGGCCAAAGTATTTCAATGAAATCAAAGCCCGTCAATCCACGACTATCCTCGATCTTGGGTATCGTGAGGGGAATTCAAAACTCCACAACTCATCTCACAACATTCCCACAATGACGCAAACCAATCACTGCCTCAACTTTGTTGGTCATCAACCTCATCCAAGACAATCCATCACTCGGATGAATGCCAGGATCCCACCTCCACATTGGATGTTCACCACTCCCAATGCCTGCCAATTGTTGCTATGCCCCACCTATAACCATCGTAGTCAAAATGAGCCAAATCCTCAATGTGCAATCTCTATAGAAGATAATTCCATCCACTACCCCGCTAACTGCAATCTCTATGAACCGATCGAAATAAGTCTGGATCTCATCCTGTGCACTCAATGCACTGATCACAGAGTCCAAATGGATGAACCCTGTCACGGCCACAATGCCCTCTATCTCATCCCACTGGCTCCAATAATCCTCTCTTGTCCTGTTGTATACAATGAGGGCATCAAATAACAACAACAGGTGCCTCTGCCACTGCATGAAGGACTGGAAAGTGACTAGTGCGTTGGTCAACCCCAAGGGCATGACCAAGAACTCATGATGATACCTGATAACAAACCTGTGAGTACCCTACTCCTTGACCCAAGATTGATGATATCCTAGATGAAAATCAATCATCGAGGGATAAACTACTCACTGAGGTTCACCCATCCACTCACCGATCTTGGGTAACCTCAACCCAATGGTATACTCAATGACTCTGTCAGGTGGTCTCCCTAGAGGAAACACTCCGAGACATTGTTGTGCACTACCATGTGCAAATGTATAATCCTGTATACTGTGACATACTCCTGTGTCCTCCTGTACCATCCAATGCCTTGTATGTGCTATTGAATCCAACATTCTACTGATGATGACTAAGCCTGTGCCTTAGAGTGTGTCCATGTCCATCATGTACTTGTCTTTCCAATCCATGGACGCATATGCTTCCTCATGGGTTGGGCCACAAGGAAGGTGCTCAACCATCTCCTTCGTAGCTAAACTATGACCCTCTAATGAGCTCTCCAAAATAAAGGGCTCTTGACCCCTGTAATGCCAAATCGGAGTGCAATCCAAACTCTCCTAGAGTACCTGCAACTCGGAATGCTCCTCGTCCGGGCTCATCATAAGAGGTCCCTCTCTAACATCATGCGTGACACTCACGCCCTCTTGTGTCACAATACAATAGATCAAACCCATATGTAGACTACACATTTAGATGTGCATTGTAAACTGTGTCAGCAATATCATTTAGAAGCTCCTTGTTGGAAATTGTTACTCTTGCAAGTTTTTTATTCCCTTGAAGACAAGCCAAGCTGACATATATTGCATATAAAGTTCTTTTGTATTGAATCTGCCCAAATATAAGCAACCCCATTAAATATGGAAAAAAACCTTTCTAAGGTCATTAGGTTAAGCAAAGGAGATGACTCTATAATGTTTAAGAAAATCCCCTGTATAGACCCAAGAAGGAAATAGTACTGGCTCTTCTAAGAAATCTCTAGTGTACTATTTCTATAATGGACTAGCACAAGCCATAGCCAAAAACATACAATTTAAAAAATGAGCAAGAAGATAAAGTTGGATTTTGAAGGGAGTGAAAACCCCTAGATAACCCTAGGAAACACTATGAGATGATCAAGAAACACTAAATATGCAACCCTTAGGGAAATGCCTCTAGCTAAAAATGTCCGAATCACCTGTACAAAAAACCAAATCTAGAAACCCTAGTTCGACAGCCCTGAAGGCAATGCCACTAGCCAAAAATCTCCAAAAAATTGCTGTTGAAAAATCAGATTTGGAAACCCTAGTTCTGTTGTCGCAAAAGAGTGATGTCACTAGCAAAAAGGTCTCCAAAGTATTGTTGAAGAAAACAGATCTGGAAATCCTAGTTCCATAGTCACAAACAAATGATGCCACCAACGAAAAGTCTCCAAATCAACTGCTGAAAAATGCTGAAATAAATCTGTTGAATTTTTCATACTAGACTAACTGTGGTAAATAATTCGGATCTCAAGAAGATTAACCAAGCACAAATTACAAAACAAAATTACGGGACTGCTCATTTTTCCATAGGCAATGCTCTTTCATTGCCACCCAACCATAGGCATCCTCAAGTGCCACCCTCGAGTAGAGCATAGTAGTTTTCCTGGGAAACCTTTCTACACAAGGGGAGAAAACCCAACACCTTCTTATAGAGAATATCCTTGCCAAGACAGAATAACGAAGAATAAGATCTATTCACTAGAGAAAACCAATAAGAAAGAATCCAACAATAACTCAGCAGTATAAACCCTAGCCAGAGTGCTAGATCAATAGTCCACCTCTAGCGCACCACCAAGTCTGAGGATTTAAGACTTGCGCCTTCCTTCCTTCAGTAGTTGCAGCTGCAGCTGCAGCTGCAACTCTCTTCCAATCTTGCACTATGATTATGAGAGAGTGTGTGACAAATGAGAAGGGTGCCTCCCTTATTTATACTAAACTCACATGTGAACTTTTTTCAGTGGGGCCAACTTGTCCTTTCTGAAAAATACATTTTACTTTATCTTTTCTGGTAGGCCGACTTGACTTCTGGAGCAATAGAAATATTCTGAGGCTTCTTTAATTCTTTCAGTGATTTTCCTTTGACGTCTTGGCATCTTCTTCTATAAGAAAGGTTGTCTCGGAGGTGAATAGCTCTCGCAGCTACCAGAAACATCAACACTCCCTCTTAGCCAGGGAGGTATTCTTCATGATGTTTTTCCACAGGTTCTCATAGCCTCGCAAGCTATTCCATGGTCCTCTGACCATGCCATGGTTACACAGACCATGCTACTGGTAGCATCATCACGTCGCACATGGCTACACCCTAAGTCACCACATTCGACGCATTTTTGGGTTGAAAATCGAAATTCGCCGAATTTGAAGGCTTCTCGAACAAATTCGGTCCCTGTTCGATGAATCTCATGTTCAAATTGAACTCCAAACCGAAAAACTTTGCCTATAACCGCACGGGTTTGTTGAAACTCGACCCCGAAATGTGGCAGATTAAGAAAAACAAACCCTCGCTGGTTGCTTCGCGTGGTTTTCGTTTCTCCTGAATCTCAAACCGCCAGACGCTAGACTAGTTTTCTTTCGAGTTTTCTCTATCGTGTGCGTAGACTCTAGAGCCCAGCGTGGGTATTCTTCCTCCACCCGATTCTGGTTTTCTTCTTCCGCCTGACGCCAATGCCCTTGCCTCTGTCCGTGCTCAGTCCAGGAACAAATCGAGGGTTAGATTGCACAAATTGAAGGTTAAATCGAGACTCTAGCAATGCCACAACTAATATATACCTCCGTCCGTGCTCAGTCTAGGCTATAGTGTTTTTTCCAAAAATATCTTTCGAACATAATACCCTATTGCAATGACAACTAATTTGTAAGACAAGTTATTTTTATTATGCACAATTTAATCTATAAAAGGAAATCTCTATATCTCATCTGATTATGGTGGCTACATGATGTTAATTATGGTGCATTTAGTAATTGTTATCAATACCTTTACATATAAAGAATATGTCCTTGTTTCGAATGAAATAATGTCATGATTTATATTTAAGTTGTTAGATGGTTTATTTTATAATGGAGGAATAATTTTTTTTCATTTTATTATATATATTCTTTAGTTTTCAAACTTTGTAGTATTTTGTAGTATGTCGAATTTATATCGAATTTTATTACCTAAATTTTCATGGTCGAATTTTTGTCGAACTTCAAAGTCGTCGAATTCGAATTCGAACTCGAACTAGGTGACTTAGGCTACACCCAATGTGGACCTTTTCTAGGGTCTCATCACCACTAGAATACACTAGGACCTACTCGCCTATAGTGTGGCACTAGGACCTACTTGCCTGTAGTGCATTGTCAAGGACCTACTCTCCCATGACGTGTCCACTTGGTCAACTCCCAAGGGATGTGTTCTCATGGTCTACTCCCATGGGATGCTGGGTGCCACCCAAGGACAACTTGTCACTACTCTGACAAGTGTCATGCTCAACTCTGTCTTAGAGGAGCGTTCTCCAAGTCAACCCAACCCGATATGGGGAGAAGATCAGGGACGTCCCCACAGATCAACCCATCCCATCTACCTGGGGAGAAGACACGTCTCAGGTCAACCCATTCCATCCACCTGCGGAGAAGACCCGTCTTAGGTCAACCCAACCCAGCACAACTGAGGAGAAGACTCATCTCAGGTCAACACAATTCAGTCCATCGGGGAGAAGATAGGGAGAAGGCACAACACACTCGCAGATCGACCCAACCCACTTCCCTGGGGAGAAGATCTGGAGAGTGTCCTCACAGGTCGACCCAACCCACTACTCTGGGGAGAAGTCCTGGAGAGATATCTCAACCAAATGGATTACAATCCAAAGGTCCCTGGGCACCAACCCAATACAACTTATCAGTCCATCGATAAGTGTCATACTCAACTCAGTCCATCGAGGAGTATCGTCACAGAAGAATGTCTCACGAAGATGCAACCATCAATACTCCTTCTTAATGAGAGGGGCATTCCACTCCAAGTTTATCACGAAAGTACTCGAACTTCAACTTGGCAAGAGGCTCGGTGAGAACATATGCAATCTACTCATCTGTAGGAAGGTACTCCACTAGTATTGTCTTCCTCTGCACTATATCTCGAATGTAATGAATCACGGTGGGATCTAATATCTGATCAAACAATCCTGCAAGGAGCTTCCGAAGCCACACTGCTTCGCATACTACCATACATACTGCAATATACTCAGTTTTTGTGGTACTCAAAGCCATAGAAGTCTATTTCCTGCTACACTAGGAAACCGCGACAGATCAAAAATTTGAAGCAACACCCTGAGGTGCTCTTCCTGTCAACTGCGCTTCCTACCCAATCTAAATCAACATATCCCTGTAGTCTCATATCAACACTGGAAGCATGTCTCATGCCATATCCAACTGTCTCTCGCAAATATCTCAACACATGCTTCGCAACCACCCAATGTATCTGTCTTGGCTGACTCATGAACTGGCTAAGTGCACTCACTGCATAGCAAATATCTTGTCAGGTGTTAACTAGATACATCAATGATCCAATTAGTTGCCGATACATAGTCGGATCAATCAAGTCTGAATCGGAAGAAGACTCACTCAGTTTCTTCAGATTCATCACCATCGGTGTGGTCATGGACTTACAGTCCAATATTCCAAATCTCCTCAAGATCTCAACTATGCACTTCCTCTGACTCAGGAAGATCTCATCGGTTCTCTGCCACACCTCAAATCCCAAGAAGTAATGCATCATGCCAAGATCCTTCATATCAAATTCAGAAGCCAACTCATGTTTGCACCAAGTAATGAGATGCTCTGCTCCAGTGAGAAATAAATCATCAATGTACAGGATCAAAAATCAGGGACTCATCATCAACAATCTTATAGTATAGGTTGGCATCAACAACACTCTTGCTGAAAACCAAACTCATCAGGTATCCATCAATCCTCGCATACCCAGCACGAGGTGCCTATTTGAGTCCATAGAAGGCCTTCTTCAACCTGCACACATGGGACTCCTTCCCATGAATCACAAAATCATCAGGTTGCTCGATAAACACCTCTTCCTCAATCTCGCCATTGAGGAAAGCTGTCTTCACGTCCATCTGAAGTAATCTCCAACTAAAGGCTGAAGCAAGTGCAATAATCATCTGAATGTAGGTATATCGAGCAACAAGAGCAAAGGTCTCCTCATAGTCTATTCCCTCCACTTGAGAGAATCCTCTGACCAAAAACCTCGCTTTGTGCTTCTCAATGCTCCTGTCAGCTGCATGTTTTGTCTTATAAATCCACTTGGAAGTCACCACAAACTTCCCTTTGGGTCTCAGAACAATATCCCACACATCATTCTTCATGATGAACTGATACTCCTCCATCATGGCATCCCTCCATACTAGCTAACTAGATGCTTCCTCATAACTGGAAGGCTCAGAATCAATGATGTAGCTCAACATAGCTCGAGAAACTCTGAGGTCTTTTACTTTCTCCCAGAGTATGACGAGGAGCGCATATCTCTCTGCCTCCTGTAGAGTCTGATAAGCCCAGGCAAGCCTCTGTCGGCCTACTGCAATATCTCTAGGAAGATCAACAGGATGTACTGGATCAATTGGATCAACAGGCTCAACTGGATCAATAGGCTCAATTGGCTCCCTCTAAACTATTGAAAGGTGAGGGGGAGAAGACACCATCTCCTCCTGCGTGTCACTGTCTATCTGCATGTGAGATCCTCTATCTGCATGTGAGATCCTCTAGATCTCCTAAAGGCTACCTCCTCCTCAAAGGAAACATCCTTGCTCACCTCATTCTGTCTCTGACTTGGGATGTAGATCCGATATGCCTTCGACGATTCACGGTACCCAACAAATATACCCTTCCTGGCTGAAAGGTCTAACATCATCCTTTTCTCCTTGGGTACGTGAATGTAAACAAGACACCCAAATATCCTCGAGTGTCCAACCTGCCACTGTGACCAACCTGTCATAGTCACTGCCATTGTGTCATCCATGAGATCAGATCTACTCAAGGAAGCAACTGTCATAGGTCCACACAAATTTGAATGCAGAAAGTCCAAGATCCCCTTGGATATGTTGTCACTGCTCGGAAAAGATCCCTTGGCATTCATGCCAAGAGCACAACCTCTGCAAATGCCATCATGCTCAACACGGAGTTGTGGAAACCCCGTCACCATCTTCCCTAGAATTGGAAGAGCTCTATAATGCAAATGAGCAAGTCTCATATGCCATAACTGGTTGAACTGTCAATCTGTACAAACTCTGGTTAGACTGCTTCTTGTCTCAAACCAGAGATCATCTAATAAGTTATCTTCTGCAATCGTCACTATAGCTCCCTCTCAGAGCTATCACTAGTGACATGCCTCCGAGGTAACCTACCCGAAACAAGAAACAAAACAAGAATATCTCCGAGAGGGGAGATAAACAAATGCATCTCTAGTATTATGTGGTTAGTATAATGATCATAACTCCAATAGATAAAAAACACAAGATCGCAATGGTGCCATAACAACTAGAGGCATATAAAAAAATTCAAATCTGGAGGGTGCGTTGTTCCTCTGAATGCACTGGATCTGAGATCCCTCTGGATCTAAGTTGCTGCTTGGACAAAAGTCCCTTATCCTGCAAACACCCTCATGATAATGATATTAATTAACATATACAAGTACATACCTCCGACAACAACGACAAACAACAACACCATCCGGCAACAACGACAAACCCTAAAACTTTAAAGTGCTCCAACTTGCAATCTGAAGGTAGCAGGTGATGTGCTGGACTAGGGCGCACTTGGGTGTGAAGAAAATAGGCCCAATGATCAAGGGAAAGTGCTAAAACTATCTTGATAGGAAAGGGGGGGGGGGGCGTTGCAGTCACAAGTGCAGTTGCAGAACTGCAGCAAGAAGGTAGCGACTAGTAGAAGAGATGCTAGAAAAGCTTGTGCAATGGCTTCTTCAGGAACACTGCTCTGAAACCATGTTGAATTTTTCATACTAGACTAATTGTAGTAAATAACTCGGATCTCAAGAAGATTAACCAAGCACAAATTACAAAACAGAATTATGGGACTGCTCGTTTTTCCATAGGCAATGCTCTTTCATTGCCACCCAACCATAGGCATCCTCAAGTGCCACCCCCGAGCAGAGCATAGTAGTTTTCCTGGGAAACCCTTCGAGAAAACCCAACACCTTCTTATAGAGAATATCCTTGTCAAGACAGAATAACCAAGAACAAGCTCTATTCACTAGAGCAAACCAATAAGAAAGACTCCAGCAATAACTCAACTAAACCCTAGCCAGAGTGCTAGAGCAATAGTCCACCTCTAGCGCACCATCAAGATTGAGGATATAAGACTTGCGCCTTCCTTCCTTCAGCAGTTGCATCTGCAACTCTCTTCTAATCTTGTGCTATGATTATGAGAGAGTGTGTGTCAAATGAGAAGGGTGCCTCCCTTATTTATACTAAAATGACCAGTGAACTTTTTGCGGTGGGGTCGACTTGTCCTTTCTGAAAAATACATTTTACTTTATCTTTTCTGGTAGGCCGACTTGACTTCTGGAGCAATATAAATATTCTGGGGCTTCTTTAATTCTTTCAGTGGTTTTCCTTTGACGTCTTGGCATCTTCTTCTATAAGAAAGGTTGTCCTGAAGTTGAATACCTCCCGCAGCTACCAGAAACATCAACAAAATCAGCAAGTAAACCCTAATGGTAGGTTCACCAATCTATGGAGTCTGGACAAAATATCTATAATTAGTGTAGAAGATGGGCACGAACAACTTGAATAAAGCAACTTTCCAGCAAATAAAACACAATGAAACAACCCTCATATTACTTCGGTCAGGGTTTCTTTCGCATGCCAAGTCTGATCACGGAAATCAATGTGAACAAGCAAGAAAATACCTTAAAAACAACAGAAAAATGAATAGGAAAGTTTCACATCCTCTTTGATACCATGTTGAGATCACAAATAAAAAGGGGATAGAATGGAACCATGTTAGAAATTTGAAAAATAGAGAAAACAATGATATCTTTTTATTTCTGTTCTCTAAAACAAATGTAGATCAGCACATTAAAACAATGATTTAAATATAGACAGCAAGATCTGATCATATGAAAACTAAATCTGAACATAAACTAAATTTCTGAGTGCAAAAATTAACTTTAGCTTACCTCTAGCTAATGAAGAATGTACCTGTCACATGTGGATGTAATCCTCTTTCATATGCTCAGATAATCAGCTTAAAGTTCATGGATCAAAACTCTAGGGTTTTGATCTCTATCATGAATATAGGTAGACAGTTTTGCCAAGTGGAGGACTAAGGTAAGGGCTGATGTAAACACTCAAGAGCTGCTCAAAACTGAACTGAATATACAGTCAAACCTTTTAAGCAAAGGAAGATACCCGCAAAGGTAGGTACAACAAATAGTAAAACCCTTCAAAGAAGACACCAGCAACTGTAGCAGCAAGTAGTAAAACCCCTCAAAGAAGACACCAACAAACATAAATGGCAAAGAGTGAATTCACTCGCAGGTATGTACAACAAAGAGAGATTCAGCAAACAGTGGGAGGATGAGCAGAAAACCCCTGTCACAAAATGGCAGCCAGGAGAAGGGAGGCACCCATATCCTCATACACACAGCGGCAGCCATCAAGAAGGGCCGCAGCACCTCTGTATACACAGCGGCAGCCACAAGGAAGTGCCGCGATGTTGAAATAATGTAACTGCAAAGAGTATTCTTATTATTATTGTTATTTTATTCATAGGATTAATCCCCATTGTGGATTAATCATGTCGGTAATTGTATTAGGACCAAATCCC
>JZKD02S1889477.1:16406-30965 GCA_000966675.3 Picea glauca
CACTTCCTGCCCAATCTGAGTCTGTGAATCCATGAAGCTGTATATTGTTGGATGCGGTATATCTCAAACCATAGTTTATTGTTCCACGAATATATCTTAATACATGCTTTGCAACGATCCAATGCTCATGTCTTAGTTCCACCTAGAACTAGCTTAGTGTAATCACGGCAAAGCAAATGTCTGGTCGAGTATTTACCAAATACATCAATGACCCAATTAGTTTTTGATATAGAGATGGATCTACTGGATCAGAATATGGAACTTTCACTTTTCTTATATCCACATTCATCATTCCAAATTTTTGAAGGATCTTTATTGCATACTTTCCTTGTCCAAGGAATACTTCACCACGCTTCTGCCATACTTCTAGTCCCAAGTAGTAATGCATGAGACCTAGATCTTTCATATCAAATTCATAAGCTAATTCCTTCTTGCACTGGATAATGAGAGACTCTTCACCTGTTATGAATAGATCGTCAACATATAATAGTAGAATCATAGGTGCATTGTCCACGACTTTGTAATAAAGGTTTGGATCTGCATGACTCTTGGAGAAACCAAGTCTCGTAAGATAGTTGTCCATTATGGCATACCAAGCCCTTAGAGCTTGCTTGAGTCCATATAGAGATTTCTTCAATCTGTAAATGTGAGTGTCTCTGGAATGTACCTCAAACCCTTGAGGTTGTTTAATATATACTTCATCTTCAATAGCTCCATTGAGGAAATCTGTCTTTACATCCATCTAATGTAAGTTCCATCCCATGGAAGCGGGAAGAGATATGATAGCTCTGATGGAATTATATCTAGCCACTGTAGCAAACATTTCTTCATAATCTTCTTCCTCCTTCTGGGATAACCCTCTATCTACGAATCTTGCCTTGTATTTATCCACGCTCCCATCGGTTGCATGTTTGATCTTGTATACCCATTTTGAAGTTACCACCGATTTTTCTTTAGGTCTAGGTACAATTTCCCATACCTCATTTTTCATAATGGATTGATGCTCTTCTGTCATAGCTTCTTTCCATTTTCCTTTTTGAACTGCTTCTTCAAATGTGGTAGGTTCTTCATCTAGAAGCTTCGTCATGTATGTTGCATAACTTGAAAATCTTTTAGGTCTTTTACTCTTTCCGAATGTTCCTTCTGGAACCTTGAGTCTTTCTGTGTCTTGTAAGGTAGATTCAAGCCAAGATGGTATTTTCTTGGTCTTAGGTACAATATTTGAATCAATGTTTTCACATGGCTCCATAGGATGATCAGGTAGTTCCTTTTTGTCATTTATGTTTTCTGTGCTTTCTTTGTTAAGTTCTTCAATCTCTTCTTCTTCTATATTTTCTTCTATGGATTTCTTTAAGGTCATCTTCTCATTGAATGTTATGTCTCTGTTGACTTTGATCTTGTGTTGTTCTGAAATATATATTCTATAAGATTTGGTTGAATCACTGTATCCCACGAATATCCCTTTCTTTCCTGAAGGTTCTAGTTTATTCCTCTTGTCCTTGGGAATGTGAGATTAAACATGACATCCAAATATTCTTAGATTTTCCACATTAGGTTTCTTACCTGAGAAAGCTTCTTCTGGTGTCATGTCCTTCAATATACGATGAGGACTTCTGTTCTGCACATATATTGTTGTCATTGTTGCTTCTCCCCATAAGAACATGGATAGACCTTGATCATTTAGTAAGGATTTTATGGTTTCTTCAATGGATCTATTCTTTCTTTCTGCTACACCATTTTTTTGAGGATTATGAGGAACAATCAGCTCTCTCCTAATCCCCGTTGATTTGCAGAATGCAACAAATTCCTTTGATGTGTATTCTCCACCATTATTAGTTCTTAATGTATTGATATTCTTATTCGTGAGGTTTTCTATTTCTGCTTTGAACTCTTGAAACTTGTTGAATAATTCATCTTTTGTCTTTAGTAGATATAGCGAAGTCTTTCTTGAATAGTCATCTATGAATATTACGTAGTAAGAAGATCCTCCTAGAGATTTTACTGGCATCAGACCACAAACATCTGAGTGTATTAGATCTAGAATCTCCTTAGATCTATTGTTGCTGCTTGGGAATGGTTTCTTGATATTCTTCTTAAGGGCACATCCCTTGCAGATTCCTTCATGTGTAGATTTCAATTCTGGTATTCCTTCAACCATCTTTTTAAGAAAGGGTAATTCTTGATAGTTGATGTGAGCATGCCTTCTATGCCAAAGCTCATTAGGGTTGACTTCGTCATGTACGAGAGCTTCTTCATTCTGTTCTAGTAGTCTATACAGATTTCCTTCATGACTTCCAATAACCCTAGCATTCTCTATGTTGGAGTCTTTATGCCAAGATAACACCTTTCCATCCACAAAGCCTATTATGTTTCCTTTGTCTTCTAGGCATGATATCGATACAAGATTCTTTTCTAAACCGGGTACATATAAAAAATTGCTTAAGTGAACATAGTTACATGTTTTCATTTTGATGGAGGCCCGTCCAAATCCTTCCACGGGGTAAGTGGTTTTGTCTCCAAGCTCTACCTTGTACGAGGTCTTATTCTCATTTAGATTTGAGAGTCTGGCTTTATATCTCGTCATGTGTCTAGAATCTCCACTATCGATTATCCACATGTCATCTTCAATCGTTCTGGTAAGTGTCGAGTAGTGTAAAAGACTGATCGTTTCACTCATGTCTTCGATTGACTGGTAACTGGTCATGCCTTGATCCAAAACTTCAACTTCATCGTTTCTATCTTCTGAGAGAGCCAAGAGGTGCGCTGAGTTAGGGCGCATCTGAATATCTTCTTCTTGAGCGAGATGCTCCATCACAGGGTGTCAGATATGAGATTAGGGTTTCTACATCTGCTTCTGCTAGTAACCCTAGCGACAGTGTCTAGGAGGCTACTCCTGCTAGTAACCCTAGCGATAGTTCCTCAATGAGCTCAATATCCTAATGGTTATGCTTCCTTCCAGCGTTTAGGCTGAATGAAGGAGGTGTGGGCCCATAACATGTTAGAATATGAAAGATTGTGTTCGTTTTACCATTGACAATACCCTTGTCACCCAACCATAGGCCGAAGCCACCCTTCGAGCACCTTGACCTTGACAGAGAAGAATACTGGTAGCAATCAATAGCCAAGAAAGGCTAATTCATCGGGCAAGAAAAGTAACCAAATCTGATCAAATAGTCCTACCTAGAAACTGGCCCAACACTCTTCCCCGGAAACTTGCGCACAAAATTGCCAACTAGCTCTTTGCAATTCTAAGAATGTGAATAATGAGAACTGGTGCCCTGTATTTATAGTGGTTCTGGCAGACTTACTAGGGCCGACTTCTCCTTCTGGGTACTAATTAATTCATATTAATTATATTTCTATAGCTGACATCTTGTCTAGGGTTTCTTTTACTTCTTTGCTTCCTTCTGGAATATTCTAATCTCGTCATAGGTCACAATAGAGTTTCATACCTCCTGAAGCTACCATAATATTAACAGTGTCCCCCTACCGATAGTTGAGATGTCATGAAAGGATTACTCCCGAACCCACCATACAATGTGAGCGGGTTTGAGTTGGATGACATGCTAGCGTATTGGGATCTGATACCCATAGAATTGCCCCAACCCCCAAAGGGGTTAGGGCTGGAACACGGGAATGCCCCACTCTCGATGGAAGGGAAAGATGGAGGGATATGAGCTCCTCCCCAAGGAACAACTTGGTAGGGAACCGAGGAATTCCCTGAACTAACATCAGAGACTTAGGACGCCAATTGAGATCCAATCAACACATTTAGCATGTCTATCAACGACATATCGAACAAAAAAGTGTTGGTTATTGAGGGTAATGAAATGGACATACTAGAATGCTGGGTGGAACCAACAATCAACATAGCATATTTGTTGATAGACATGGAAACAGTGGGTTGAATCACACTGGTTTTTTGGTTTGATGTATTAGGGGGAAATATCCCACTAGTAACAATTGCCGAAGTGGGAGTTACGACAACTTCCGACCCAAGAAATTCCAAAGTGCCTTCCATCATGGCCCAATGAATAGGGTTACTGTCAGTGAAGTCCGACCTAGGAGGATGAACTTGCATGAAAACTAGAGCTTAGGACCCAATTAATGGAGAGTTGCTAGGTGGAGCGAATTCTTCAGCCCCAAGATCAGTTACTGTTATAACCTATGGCTCATAAAGGTTATTATTTATCGGTTCCGTATGAACAGTCTCGACTAGACCAGTTGGTACAAATGTGTCAGATTGATCAAGTTAACGCATAAAATGAGGCGGTGGAGGATTCGGTCCATATTAAACAGGTAGAAGACCTTTAATTCTCCTCAAACAGTGAGGTAGTTGGTCAACCACTTTCAGTTGTCATCTCTAGGTGACTGCGTACATGCCTTGCTAAGAAAATCTACGATCATTAAGCACACCACTAGAAAAATCCCTAAATGGAAACAATAGACACAAACAACCTTTTTAATATCCCGACTCGTGTTGATTAGGTCCTAAGATCGCAATAGTCACAAGGTAAGGTAGGGACCTTCCGGAAGAAGGAACATGTTGATTAAGTCTCGTGGACCGACAAACGAAGGAGTGAGAAGTAGTTATCCCAACCACCACTGACCATTCTTATCAAGTGAAAGTACCCACACTTTGAGGGGCACCCTCCAACAATAATAAAAAGTTTGATACAAAATCTGCCCCAGGTACCACAAGAAAACCCCCACAATCACTCTGAGATCCCTAGGAAAAGAAAGTATGGTCATGAAATCACAGTCAATGTCCATGGGGTATAGTCGTTAGTTGGGATTAAACGCATGGGTAGGGTAACTAATCTTGAAACCTCAAAATCCCCGCCTCTCACGGAGGTAAGGGCACTGAAAAAACCCCCAATATATGATCTTTCCACTATGCTTAATTAAACTTCGGAGGGGTTATCTCCTCGACTCTCCTTCACACGAACTCATGTTCAACTCCTGCGTTAGAGGAGCTTCCTGACTATACTTTATACAACAATTGGATTTGAACTCTCCCTAGCTCAGAATCTTATATTTTTTTTCTGGACTTGGAGAAATTAACTCTCCAACCTAAAGCAAGGCCCCGGCCTATAACTAGTTTGTTCACCCTACAAAATGAAAATTTCTAATAAATTTTAGTTAGAGTTCACTTTATGGGGATTTTATTTACTCATAGGGGTACTGATGAAACTAGATGGTGTTTTGATAGACACAGCAGAAAAAAACTTAAGAACACAACTGCATGATGAAGTTTCTTCACTGAAAAATGAGTTTAACGACACCTCAAATTAAACTAAAAACAAACTCTTTCTTTTATATTTTTTCAAAAATGAAAACAATGAACTTTTGACTATATGCAAGATCATCTTGAACCACTTTGCAATGCAAATCTAATATGATTTTTGACAGGAAATGCAGAACAGAGTGTGAAAGAACTTTGCAAAACTGGATTTTTTTTTTTTTTACTAAGGCTACTGAAACAAAATCTTTTTTTTTAAAGCACAAGAGTAAATTCATGAAGAAAAAATCCTTACAGTGAACTTTTCTTTTCAGAAATGGAAATACGAAAGGCAAAGGAAGAAGTTCAAAAATCATACACTCTTATACTTTAATTTTGAATCAAACAAGAAAACAAAAAAGGTGCAAGGGGACAAAGACTACAAAATTAGATGACTATGCACCAGATGAGCCACCGTACTAATAGGAAACAAAGTGTAAGAAACACCCTACTAATATTTCTAAAACCCTAAACCATAAAAAGGAACAAAAACAATTTTGAACAAACACAAAAGGTGACCAAAATATTTAAGTTTTTCTTTCAATCTTGGAAACAAAGAAATAGATTTTTGGAACTAAACAATACTTCTATAGACTCACAAAACACCCACAAATATCTCATAGTACAACCACGCTAACTTCCAATAGGATAGGAAGGGAAAAACCCCTTCTTTAGAACATGTACGTGACTGTGTAGTACAAGAACTGTGTATGTACAGGAGTTATATGAAGAAAAACCACGTACACCCTTAAAAGACCCTCAAAGAGAGAGGAAAGGGAATTGGAAGGATCAGGTAGGATTGTACAGACTTAGAGAGTGTTGAAAATAGGATTAAAACACAGAAAAAAATTTCAATGGAAATGCGAAAAAAAAAGCACCCTTAATGACCCAAAAAGGGAGAATCCCCAGTCGACTTGTTGGACACACCGACCGCACTGAGAGGAGGGGGGTGCATCAATGTGAGGCTATTTTTATAACTTCTTTCAAAACTTCAGTTACTCATCACCATTCACAACATTATTACTCATTACTTCTATTCACATTTAGTTGCTTGCATGTAAACATATCTCAATGACATATATTAACAATAAAGAACTATGCACCATCACAATAAAGAAGACAAAGAACACCAGATATATGTATAAGTTTCTTTTGTATTACGGACTATAATCCTTGGGGTTTATCAACACCAACTGAAATGAGCACCAACTCTCAATGCAAGACCCATCCTACAGATCTCAACACCAATTGAGAATATGAATCCGATCCTCAAGTACAATACCCAACTTGTAGACAGAAAACAATCTGTCAAATTGTACCAACAATCTATACCAAGGCAAGTGCATCAACCACTAGTAAATTTGGGTAATTTTTCAACGACTCTTTTGACACTCTTGCGACGTTATGTCATGGATATTGAGACGAAACTTGTGTCTACCAAACGTCGCTTCATGTGTCATGGAAAGTGCGATGAACTTGAAAAAACGTTGCAAGATTGACGACCCAAGGAAGTTGTCGCAAGCCCGACAAACAATAGTTGGTGTTGCACAAGCGACAAAGAAGGGATATTGTCGCAAGAGAGAAAAAGAAGGGACATCGTCGCAAGAGCGACAAGGTAGGCAAGTCGTCGCAAGAGCGACAAGGTAGGGAAATCGTTGCAAGCGCGACAAGGAAGGGAAATCGTCACAAGAGCGACAAGATAGGGATGTCATCACAAGAGATACAAGGTAGGGTTGGTTTACATGTTTTTTTGGGTTGTGTAGAGGTTTACATGACTGCTTGGTTTATGGGTTGTGTAGAGTTTGACACAAATGCTTGGTTTTTAGATTGTGTATAGGTTGACATAAATACTTGGTTTACATATGGAGATGAATGCTTTGGAGTAGGACATTAACATTCCTTGTCTAAGGTTTGGAAATTTTGTATTGTAAGGGGCCAATTTTTGTTGCTACACATTTACTTTGCTTGTTTAGAATATATCAAGGATAGAAGTTCAAGGTAAAGTTTGAGAAACCATCAATATAGATGTACCAAGACTCATGGATCTAAGGGATAATGGGATGGTTGATGGGGATACCCAAGGTTCAATTGGGCCATGGATAGTGAGTGGAGAAACCACTTGAGAGAAAGAAGGAAAGCTATATGTTCCATCAAAAGGGGGATATGTTGAAGAGGTAGGGAGAGGGTCAGATCAAGGGAAACAACTATTGATATAAGAGGAGGGGCTTCCCTCTTGCTTGGAAGAGAGGTGAGTTTCAATCTAAGAGGGAGGTTTAGTGAGTTGAATGTGAGGACCTCACAATATATCAAGGCCTTGCAAGAACTCTAGCTCAACACCTTGGAGGCATACCGAATGGTGGTACATTTGTTAGCTTTTTAGCTCGGGAGGTACTCCGCATGTTTTGTTTTGTATGTGGATGTTACCTTAACATTTACACTACCATGAACTTAACTTTGTAATAGTTTTTATAAAATTGTTTAAGTGGTTCTTTTATTAAAGTGACTTTTTAATAAAGTGTACCTTCTTTTTTTAAAGTGACTTTATTTTCATAAAGCACTTATGTAATAAAGTGAAATTCACTTTAATTTTAAATGAGACATTTTGGAGGGAATGGATCATTGCCCTTGATCTTGAAAAAGGAAAGATCTAATCTTGGCCTTTGGATCTAGGGTTAGTGAAGGTGAAAAGACACTTTTGGGGGGAAAATGTCATTTTCAGATTATAAAAGAATGCATTGGGTAGTGTGCAAGACATGTCGAATGTTTGAGAAGACATCGGGAGGAGAGTTAGAGATATTTTCAAAGTAAGCTTGAGAGAGGAAAGTGAGCAACAAAGAGGGAATGTTTTCCCAGGAAGGAGGGCATGTTTATCGAGAAAAATTTCTTGTGAGATTTTGAGGCCAAAATATTTTTCTGCTATGGGAGGCCGTACTGTATGGATCCGTACACTACATACAATTATATACAGTTCATATGGATTTTGCACGAAAATCGAGGTGATTTTTGGCACGGTTTTAGAGGTAGTTTTCATATTTTCGATGGTTGTTTTTGGGCCATACGGAACAATCCATACATGTGACTGTGGGCATGGAAAATGAGGTACAGAAGAGGCCGGACAATGGTATGGTTTTGGCATGGAAAACGAGGCAGATTTTCGTGGGACAGATTTGGTGTTGTGAGGTATTTTCCTTGGCTGGAAATGTTATTTTGCTGCTGATATGTACTTTCATGAAGTTGAATAATATATCTCTCTCTCTCTCTCTCTCTCTCTCTCGTTGGGTTTCCCCACATCGGGGTTTTTCCTGTCTTTTAACTAAATTTTGGTGTGTTATGGGTTGTTGTCTACTGTGTTTTTCCGCTACATATTTTTTCTTAGCAATGTGTATTTCTACTTATGGTAATTTCTGAATGTGGGTTTTATGCATTTATGAAATTTATGAAGACAATTATCTCTAGGTTGCTAAGTTTTTGACAAAATATTAGCTTGTTGATTTTTGACATTAAAAATCTACATGGTATCAGAGCTTGGGCTCTGAGTGACAGTGGGCAATGTGATATTTGGGCAAAAGGGTGTGATTGTTTTCCTTGAGTTGTGACAGGGAATATGACTGCAAGTATTAGATATGAGGATCAGTTGGATGACATTTCCAACTACTTGCAGTGGAAGGTCCGGTTGTCAGTTGTTCTCAAGGAGAACAAGATCTATAGCTATGTCAACTCTGTTGTAGCAGCTCCCACAACAGATCCCGTTGCTTTGGACTTGCATGAGACCAAGGAAGCCAAAGCTCAGAGGATTATTCTGGATGGGGTGAAGGATCACCTTATCCCACACTTGGTTGAGAAAAAGACTGTCAAGGAGATGTGGGATGCACTTAAGAACTTGTTCTAGGCAAAGAATGAGAACAGGAAGATGGCCTTGAAGGATAAGTTGCATGATACTAAGATGGGTAAGGAGGAGAGTGTCTCTTCTTATCTTACCTGGGTGGCTCAATTTAAAGATGAGCTGGCAGCTGTTGGAAAGGTTATTTCATATTCTAAGTTGGTGAGGATAGCCTTAAATGGTTTCACCAAAGATTGACAAGTCTTCGTGAAGTGCGTGGTGGGTCATGAGCATCTACCAGATTGGAGCAGATTGTGGGATGATTTCACTCAGGAGGAGATCCGATAAAGATCTCAGAGAAGTGATCAGAAGACAGACAGAGCTGATGAGAATGTTTCTCTTGTGGTAAAGAGCAAGAAGAAAGGAAGTTCTGGAAGGGAATTGATTAAAGTTAGATGCTATTGTTGTAACCAGTTGGGGCACCTTTCCTCTCATTGCCTTGAGAGGAAGAAGAAGAAGGATTCAGAGGGGCCTGAGATAGCTACTACAACAACCATAGAGGACTTTGCTTCAAATTTTGATAGGGAATTTTCTTTGGTCACCCTAGTTTCCAGTGTCGACAACAAGGGATTCAGAGGTAAAGTCAGATGGATTGTGGATAGCGGAGACTCTAACCACATGACGAGAATTTGATGAGTATTCCCAGACTTCACAGAGATTGGTCCTAACCGCAAGTAGTAAATGAAGGTGGTAAGGAGAGAGTTGTACGTGGAGTTGGGAATGTCAGATTCCAACTCAAGTTTGGGGAACTCTTGGAGCTTGATGGAGTTCTCTTTGTTCTAGGGTTGAGTGTTAACTTGCTCTCATTCTCAGCCTTGGAGGATGTAGGATATTGTGTATTGTTCAAGAGGGAACATGTCTTTATGTACAAAGAGGGAGTGGACCCGGTAGAGCTGCAGTAGATCGGTAACCGAGTGAATAGGTTGTATAGGTTGAGAGGACAACCTTTGATGTATGATTTAGCGTCGGATGAGGAGCATGAGGAGGCTTCTGACATTGCGATGGCACCAAGGTATTAGTATTTCATTTCTAGAGAAGAGAGTGAGTCTCTTTTGAGCACTGGTAGAAGGTTCAGCCAGGCTGATCGAACTGATGCTCAAGATGAAGTGAGCTCAGGGTTCCGAGAGGTTTCCATGAGAAGATCTTCTAGTTCGAGTTCTGTACAGGTGTTGTGGGTGGCTCCAAGTTCAGAGGGAGATCCTACAGAGCATAGTGTGATGGGACCAGATGATGGAGATGGCAGCAAGTACATCCCTCGCTAAGAGGGAGTGTTAGATTTTTAGCTCGGGATGTACCCCGCGTGTTTTGTCTTGTATGCAGATGTTACCTTAACATTTACACTACCATGCACTTAACTTTGTAATAGTTTTTATAAAGTTGTTTAAGTGGTTCTTTTATTAAAATGACTTTTTAATAAAGTGTACCTTCTTTTTTTAAAGTGACTTTATTTTCATAAAGCACTTATGTAATAAAGTGAAATTCACTTTAATTTTAAATGAGACATTTTGGAGGGAATGGATCATGACCCTTGATCTTGAAAAAGGAAAGATCTAATCTTGGCCTTTGGATCTAGGGTTGGGGAAGGTGAAAAGACACTTCTAGGGGGAAAATGTCATTTTTAGATTATAAAAGAATGCATTGGGTAGTGTGCAAGACATGTCGAATGTTTGAGAAGACATTAGGAGGAGATTTAGAGAGATTTTCAGAGTAAGCTTGAGAGAGGAAAGTGAGTAGAAAAGAGGCAATGTTTTCCAAGGAAGGAGGGCATGTTTCCCGAGAAAAATTTTCTGTGATTTTTTGAAGCCGAAATATTTTTCTACTGTGGGAGGCCGTACTGTATGGATCCGTACAGTCCGTACAATTTTGTACAGCCGTACTAATTTGGAACAAAAAATCGAGGTAATTTTTGGCACGATTTTCGAGGAGATTTTCATATTTTCGGTGGTTGTTTTTGGGCCATACAGAACAATCCGTACATTGACTATGGGCACAAAAAATGAGGTACGAAAGAGGTCGGACAATGGTACGATTTTGGCACAGAAAATGAGGCAGATTTCTGTGGGACAGATTTGGTGCTGTGAGGTATTTTCCTTGGTTGGAAATGTTATTTTACTACTGATATGTACTTTCCTGAAGCTGAATAATAGATCTCTCTCACTCGTTGGGTTTCCCCACATTGGGCTTTTCCCTGGATTTTACCTAAATTTATGTGTGTTATGGGTTGCTGTCCACTGTGTTTTTCCGCTACACATTTTTGCTTAGCAATGTGTATTTCTGCTTATGGTAATTCCTGAATGTGGGTTTTATGCATTTATGAAATTTATGAAGATAGTTATCTCTAGGTTGCTAAGTGTTTTAAAAAATATTAGCTTGCTAATTTTTGTCATTAAAAATATACACGATATCAGAGCTTGGGCTCTGAGTGATAGTGGGCAGTGTGATATTTGGGAAAAACAGTGTGATTGTTTTCCTTAAGTTGTAACAGGGAATATGACTGCAAGTATTAGATATGAGGATCGATTGGATGACATTTCCAACTACTTGCAGTGGAAGGTTCGATTGTCAGTTGTTCTCAAGGAGAACAAGATCTATAGCTATGTCAACTTTGTTGTAGCAGCTCCCACAACAGATCCTGTTGCTTTGGACTTGCATGAGACCAAGGAAGCCAAATCTCAGAGGATTATTCTGGATGGGGTGAAGGATCACCTTATCCCACACTTGGCTGAGAAAAAGACTGCCAAGGATATGTGGGATGCACTTAAGAACTTGTTTGAGGTGAAGAACAAGAATCGAAAGATGGCCTTGAGGGATAAGTTGCATGATACCAAGATGGGTAAGGAGGAGAGTGTCTCTCCTTATCTTACCTGGGTGGCTCAAGTTAAAGATGAGCTGGCAGCTGTTGGAGAGGTCATTTCAGATTATGACTTGGTGAGGATAGCCTTAAATGGTTTCACCAAAGATTGGGAAGTCTTTGTGAAGTGCATGGTGGGTCATGAGAATCTACCAGATTGGAGCAGACTGTGGGATAATTTCACTCAGGAGGAGATCCGAGAAATATCTCAGAGCAATGATTAGAAGATAGACAGAGCTGATGAGAACATTGCTCTTCTGGCAAAGAGCAAGAAGAAAGGTAGTTTCAGAAGGGACTTGAGTAAAGTCAGATGCTATTGTTGTAACCATTTTGGGCACCTTGCCTCTCATTTTCCTGAGAGGAAGAAGAAGAAGAAGAAGAAGGATTCAGAGGATCCTGAGACAGCTGCTACAACAGCCATAGAGGGATTTTATTCAAAGTTTGATAGGGAATTTTCTTTGGTTACCCTAGTTTCTAGTGTCGATAGCGGAGGATTTAGAGGTGATGTTAGATGGATTGTGGATAGCGGAGCCTCTAGCCACATGATAGGAATCTGGCGAGTATTCCCAGACTTCACAGAGATTGGTCTTGGCCAACAAGTGGTAAATGAAGGTGGTATGGTGAGAGTTGTACGTGGAGTTGGGAATGTCAGATTCCAACTCAAGTTTGGGGGACTCTTGGAGCTTGATGGAGTTCTCTTTGTTCCAGGGTTGAGTGTTAACTTGCTCCCAGTCTCAGCCTTGGAGGATGTAGGATATTGTGTATTGTTCAAGAGGGAACATGTCTTTATGTACAGAGAGGGAGTGGACTGGTAGAGTTGTGGCTGATCGGTAACCGGGTGAATAGGTTGTATATGTTGAGAGGATAGTCTTTAATGTATGATTCAACATGGGACGAGGAGCATGAGGAGGCTTCTGAGACTACGATAGCACCAAGGTATCAGTCTTTCATTTCGAGAAAAGAGAGTGAGTCTCTTCTGAGTAATGGAAGAAGGATTAGCTAGGTTGATCGAACCGATGCTCAATATGAAGTGAGCTCAGGGTTCCGGGAGGTTGCCAGGAGAAGATCTTCTAGTTTGAGTTCTGTGCAGTTGTTGCGGGTGGCTCCAGGTTCAGAGAGAGCTGCTATAGAGAACAGTGTGATGGGACCAGATGATGGAGATGGAAATGAGTACATCCCTTGCTAAGAGGGAGTGTTAACTTTTTAGCTCGGGAGGTACTCCACATGTTTTGTCTTGTATGCGGATGTTACCTTAACATTTACACTACCAGGCACTTAACTTTGTAATAGTTTTTATAAAGTTGTTTAAGTGGTTCTTTTATTAAAGTGATTTTTAAATAAAGTGTACCTTCATTTTTAAAGTGACTTTATTTTCATAAAGCACTTATGTCATAAAGTGAAATTCACTTTGATTTTAAATGAGACATTTTGGAGGGAATGGATCATGACCCTTGATCTTGAAAAAGGAAAGATCTAATCTTGGCCTTTGGATCTAGGGTTGGGGAAAGTGAAAAGACACTTTTGGGGGGAAAATGTCATTTTCAGATTATAAAAGAATGCATTGGGTAGTGTGGAAGACAAGTCGAATGTTTGAGAAGACATCTGGAGGAGAGTTAGAGAGATTTTCAGAGTAAGCTTGAGAGAGGAAAGTGAGCAGCAAAGAGGGCATTTTTCCCAAGAAAAAAATTTCTGTGAGTTTTTGAGGCCAAAATATTTTTCTACTGTGGGAGGTCGTACTGTATGGATCCGTACAGTCTGTACATACGTACATATTTGGCATGAAAATCGAGGTGATTTTTGGCATGATTTTCGAGGCGATTTTCAAATTTTCGGTGTTTATTTTTCGGTCGTACGGAACAATCTGTACATGTGACTGTGGGCATGGAAAATGAGGTACAGAAGAGGCCGGACAACTATACGATTTTGGCACAGAAAATGAGGCATATTTCTATGGGACAGATTTGGTGCTTTGAGTTATTTTCCTTGGCTGAAAATGTAATTTTGCTGCTGATATGTACTTTCTTGAAGCTGAATAATAGATCTCTATCTCTCTCATTGGGTTTCCCCACATTGGTGTTTTCCCTAACTTTTGCCTAAATTTATGTGTGTTATGGGTTGTTGTCACTGTGTTTTTCCGCTGCATATTTTTTTTTAGCAATGTGTATTTCTGCTTATGGTAATTTTTGAATGTGGGTTTTATGCATTTATGAAATTTATGAAGACAATTATCTCTAGGTTTCTAAGTGTTTGACAGAATATTAGCTTGCTAATTTTTGTCATTAAAAATCTACAACATTCCCACCTTCGCCTCCCATACTTGGATGTGTACGTGGTCATATACCATGGATGCAAGAGGGTGGAATGTTGAATATGTTCATGATTGGATTCTAGTTTCCCTAAATGTTATAGTTTTTAGGATGCATGTATTCATGTCCAAGAGGTTGGGAGAATGTTGGATGTATGCTTGGTTTTTGGGTTGTGTAGAGGTTTACATGAATGCTTGGTTTATGGGCTGTGTAGAGTTTGACATGAATGCTTGGGTTTTAG
>JZKD02S1889488.1:5639-42339 GCA_000966675.3 Picea glauca
TGTTTATTTATTACTGCTCATTTTTGGATAATAATTCTACATTGATATAACATTTGAAGAAAAAGGATTATAATTACGTTATTACTTATTCACCCCCCCTCTCAGTAATCCAACATATATATCCTTGGTTACCTCAAACACATATATATATTCAATATTCTAAAGTGTGATTCAAATGAGAGAGCCTTGCCTCTTATTTATACTCTCCAATTAGCTTCCTTAAAAACATCTTCTAGGTCACTTGGCCCCTCTAGTGAAATAGTTGGTAGTTGTCAAGATGTATTTGTGCAGTTGGAAATAGTTGGGATTGATTTCCCCGATCACATCCATCCCCCACTATTGAATGGGGTGTTTGATGACCACGAGTTGTAGGGGGGAGGCAAAAAAAAAATTCTTTCTCGGCTGACATTTGGCACTGCTAGAATTTTCTTGTATATGCGTGAGAGTCCTTGAATAAAGTGGGCCAGTAGTATCCAACTCTAAGGATTTTGTGAGTAGTGATGTCTCCACCATAATTTCCACCAGTTGGTCCATCATGGAGTTTAGATAAGACCCTTTATGCATCCCTCTTCTCAATATATCTCAAAACAAAACCATCATAATGTTTTATGCATAGCATTCCTTGGATGATATGATATTGAGAAAACTTGAGCCCGAGGGCCCTTTTCTTCTTGTGATCAAGATAATTTGGGGCTGACCCATGACTTAAGTGATATTTCATTTCATAAAACCATTGGTCCAAATTGACCAAGATGTAACATGTCTCTCTTGCATGCATTTCTGGATCCTGATACAGAGCATCTTCATGTGATCCATTAGTCATCGATTATGTAGCTAATTTGCATAGCCCTTGGCCTTTGAAGATTTTTCACAGGATTAATCTCTAGGTCATATTCTTGTAGAGTTGTAATCCAATTAGCTCTCTTTTCTACTAAGTATTTATGTACCAATAGATTCCTGACAACAGGGTAAGGAACAATAACTTTGATCTTGGACTTCAGCAAGAACGGCCTGAAGTGTTTTACAGCTTTAAATACATCATAGGCTTGTTTATCCACTTCTGAGTAGTTCGGCTATGCCCCTTGTAAGTCGGAACTCATAAAAGCTATAGGGAATTCATCTCCTTTCTGGTTCTTTTGTGTTAAAACAATCACAAATGCGATATGTGACACAAAGGTGTAGAGGATGAACTCTCAACTAAAATAAGGGCTTAACAATGCAGGAACTTGTGCTATGTCAATTTTTATCGTATCGAAAGATTATTTTTCTTTAGATCCCCATTTGATTCTGACATTCTTTTTTATCATGTCTTGCATGGGTTTCACTGTTTCGGAAAAACTGGGGACGAATCATCTTACAAAGTTTATCCTTCCTGGGAATGACTGCATGGATTTCTTATTGTGAGGGGGAGGGATATTTGCAATTGCCTCAGTTCTCTCAGGTTCGATTTTTATACCATGCTTGGAAACAATGTAGCCTAGCATTTTTCCTTCATCAATGGAAAAAACAAATTTCTTAGGGTGTAGAGAAATGTCATATATTCCGCACATGTTAAATACTTTCTTCGAGTGAGTTATATGGTCTTTTTTGTCCCTTGAAAATATATTAACATCGTCAAGATACACCACTACACATTCTCCAAGTAGACCCCTGAAGGAAATTTCCGTAGCCCTATGGAATGTTGCTCCGGCATTGATGAGACCAAATGGAGTCTTCCTATAAGCATATGTTCCCCACTTGGTCCGAAAAGTTGTTTTTAGTTGATCATCATAGACCACTAAGACTTGGTTGTAACCATAAAAACTATATAAAAGGGATAAAATCTCATATCCAGTTATGCACTACATGATTTGTTCTATAGGGGGCACTCAGTAATTATATTTCTCTGAGGCTCTATTCAGATTCTTGAAATCAATACAAAGAATTATATCCCCATTATTTTTCCTTACTGACACTAAGTTGGAGATCCACTGCATATGATTAACTGGGAATGTGATCTTGGCCTCCAGCTACTTATTCAATTCTTCTTTGACTTGAGGCTCAAGGTTGGGATGCATGTTCCTCGGCTTTTGTTGAAATGGTTTCATCATAGGCTTCATGGGAATTATGTATTGTATGATTTTGGTGTCATGCATCTTGAGATCCTCATAAGTACAAGAAAATATATCTTTGTATTTCTGGAATAATTTGACGTAAGCCCGTTTTTCTTGGGGAGAACAATTTTTTCCCAGATTAATGTTTTGAGGCATGGTGTTTGTCCCCAAGTTCACCACTTCAAATTGCATAGATGAATTGTTGGTTTTGCAATTGATGACTTTCTTGAATTTTTCTTGGAGACCATAGAGTTTCTCTAATCTCAGTACGTTCCTTAGGATACTGTTGGTTGAACTTGATGTGCTATTTGATTGAGTTGGGTTGGTAGTATCTGAATTCACCAGTTGTTCATGTTGGCGTTCATAAATGATAGAGTGTTTGAAAGTATATTTGAGATGTAAGAAATATGTCAGTTGTTGGTCATCATCAAAGACTCTCCAATTAGTGATATTGTCAGGAATTGAAGGCCTATATAAAAGTTCAACATAAAAAGTGTCAGGAATCAATCCATCCAAGGTATTAACCGAGACGCCACATTGGCCAACAAATTAGTGTCACAATTTAGTGAACAAGGTACCAAACTAATATCAAATGCATCAAAAGATTTGATCAGTTCCCAAACCTCAGATTTATAGTGTTTCAAATGACTTGAAAGACAATGAATGGTGTTCCTTACCTATTTTATGATAATTTCAGAATCACCAAATACCCTGATTTTCTCAGCTTTCAAATTTATTGCCTTTCTTAACCCCTGGGAATTCTAGTTTGCATGGGAATTCTAGTCTGCATTCGATTAATGTTTTTCTTCCTGTCAGATATTTCAATATGAAACCAACACCTACACCTTCTAAAGATTCAGATCCGTAAAAAAATAGTGTCCACGTGTTAGGATCCCCTTTCTTTGTTGCAATATTTGATTTTAAGTTTTCATATTTTTTTTTGTTTTGGTGGGGTTAGTAGAGTTAACCAACATTCCTAATGTGTTCCTAGAAACTATGTTAGGTTGTACATCAAAGGAATTTTTAGTATGATCTATTATATTACAGTTGGGCTCAACAATCTGGGTGCAATGAAGGATTTCAGATTGTGTGTTAGATTTTGCAAGAGATGATGTTTCAACTCTGAAATTCCCAAAAAAAGTTTCATATGAATAATTACCCAAAATTGAGTTGTTAAACAATACTAGTTCATTTGGGTCATTCAGGTTAGTAACAACATGTTTCATATACCTTTCCATGTTAACCCTGATCTGATTCATTTTACCATTATAAGGGAGCCATAAGTGAGACCAATCAGTAGCAAAGTAGCCATTCAACATAACTAACCAATCTCGACTTAAAAGCATGCCATAGTTGCCAGGTCTGTCTATTACTATTATATCTATAGTTTGATGAAATTTTGGATTAGCGAACATCTTGATCAAGATTTTTTTCAATTCTCCAATAACTTTAACTCTGGTTCTGTCTAACTGAATAATATGAATGTCATATGGTTCAGGTTTGACATTAATCTTCTCACAGACCTTTAGAGGCATGACATGAGATGAAGCTCTTGAGTCTACCATGCAGTTATGGACATTTCTATTGAAGATTTCAAAAGTAATGAAGAAAGGAGGGGTGATAGATCTAGATCGTTGACCAGTTAGGGACACGTTAGTTGCTACTTGAATTTTAGATGGAGTGTTATTGTTAGAAGAAATTACCTTGGTTGTTCCTTTCTTTGTTCCCGCGTTAACCTCCTTTGTGCTAGAGGAATTTTTCCCTTGCAGAGTTTTGATAAAATTTTCTTGAATTTTTTAAATCTTCATAAGCTCAAACAAGGAAATGTTAGCTTTTGTCTTCTTCAGATATTCTAGAAAATCATATTCCAACTTGGCCAAGGGTGTGGACGAAATATTGGTTTTTGGTGTTTGATCAATCATTCTAGGGTTGGAAGATGTGGTCTTGGAGGAATTGGGAGTAGTATTGATCAAAGAAAATGGTTGTTTGGAAGTGGGTGTGGTGGGAGAAGTAGGATTAGTGGTACTGGGGGTGTCATCAGAAGCCTTCTTACTAGCACTCCTGATGGTAACAATGTTTTGTGACATGTGTACCTCTTAATCTTCTTCTTCATCCTCACCATAAGCAATATCCAAAAACGAATTTAATTGTTGTTCTACAGGCTCATTGATATTCCTAAGGTTGTTCTTGTTGTTCATGACTTTCTTCTCCTTCTTCATAAGCTTTAGTCATATTCTTTGTTGCCCAGGTTTGGAGAGACTGGAAAATATATTCCATGTTAATGCCTTTCGTATGAGAAGGGGTGGTTTTGTTGGGTGGTGGCATGTTTTTATCTTTCTTTGTTGGGGGGGGGTAATTTTTTTTTTCTGCCTAGAGGATCCTTCCCCACCACCTTTTTTAAGTCTATTAAATCATTGGATAACTTCTTAGTGATCCTCTAAAAATATTCCATATCCATTGAATCATAAGGATTCTTATCTTCATTGGGTTTAGAGACATACACTTTACCTTTACCTTTGTCTTTAGAGGCTTCTGAGTTAGAGATGCCTTTTAACCTCATCATTTTCTTCTCAAACTTAAGGGCCTCTTGGAAAGATTCTTCTAGAGTGCCTTTCTCGGATATTTTTACATACATGGCCATGGACATAGGTAAACCAAAGGTGTAGAATTAAATAGTTACATCTTCAGCGGATATAGAGGCACGTGGGATTCATTTTAAAAGAGTGAGAAAATGTTGATTATAATCAATAACCAATTATTTCAAATCCATCTTGACTCTCGAGAGTTTTAGAACTCGGATGGCTAGTGTTTTTTTTCCCCAAAATTCCTGAGAAAAGTGCTTTCAAAGGTTCTTCAATTTGTAATGGAGGCTTCTTCTAGAGAGAAATACCAGGTCGAAGGTTTCTATTCAAATGTAACGGGAAACAAACGATAGATGATGTCTTCATGTTGAATGCTTCATAACCTAATATCCAACAAGAATTTCTTTACATGGTTTTCTACTGGATTTTTTTGTCAGGGTCAAATTTTGGAAGGAACTTCTCAGGGTGTCTGGGCATGTCATGCAGGATCCCCGGTACAATGACTACGTCAGCTAACAACCAGTGTTGGTAGGGAGGTGGATTATGGTTTTCATTTACTCCAGCCATGTTTGCGGGTTGATATACAATAATCTGATATGGGTTACTCTAAGGTTTTTTCTCATAGTCGTCTCTTTATTCAGAGTTTTCCTATGAATCATCTCTTGGAGAGTAAGGGTGTTACTTGGGATGTGAGGGTGGTCTACCTCTTGCTCCATCGACCAACAAATAATATTCAAGGTCTAAGTCGTAAGTCTTGAGAAAATCATAAGTGTCTTCAAGAACATGATATTCAATGGTTCCAATCAAATGGTTTTATTGATAGGATCTCGGGTTAGTGAAGTAGGGATCCGTATGTCAAAGGTATTCATGATTTTCCGGTAGAGAGTAGTCTAAGGGTAGTTGTCCAGTATTCCTGCTAAGTTTTCTAGTCAGGGCACGATTAGTACGCTCAGTTGAGTGCCTGACTATGGAGTCAATCTCCGAGATGGTTAGGACACAAGGGTGTGGGGAAGAAAAGTAAGGTTTGGGATGAGTAAAATGTGGTGAGTGCTAACTTGGGCTCGTGTGTTCATAATGTGCTCCAGGGGAAGAAACGCGTGTTCAAAGTGAACTTGGTGGGAATCACTTGACGAGGAAACATTTACTTGAGATATAGAATAGGAAGGGTTTGAGCTTCTATTTGCATCCATTCAGTTCGGTGGCCATCCTTCTAGAGCCATTTCTGTTGACGGGCCAAAATGACCCGTTCAATCAAGTGAGAGAAAACACCCAATGACATGTCCCAATTAGACCCACTCTCGTTTGGAATAGCATTTTCGACCATATTTTGGCCTAGTTACCGATCTAACTAATATACTAACTAAATATGAATATGAGAACTGAAGGTTCTCAGATGAATTAAAAATAAAAATTATAACTAACTAAGTCTAAGCTAAGATGAATTATTACAATTCTAAGATGCAGTCTCTATTTAATTCTAAGCTAACCTATCATGATTAGGAGAAAACTAACCAGGATGAATACAATGAAATATTTATATTACTTGCATAGAAGAAATTCATAATACATGTAACATGAAAGTTCAACAACATGACTATTTAGAATCAAGTAATTGATTAGTTAACTGCATCATATTGTCGTTGTACTCACTCTGAAAATCATGGTAACTATGAATAATGAAAACATTAATTCAGAAATAATTTCTAAACCAATATTCACATACTACAGTAATAGACATGCATAAATAGAATAATCACATTCATACATATCGACACCATAATCTCCAACAAAAATGTTTTCGAGTTCAAATTAACTTGCAGTAATAATATTGTCTTGCTACATTCTGAAACCAAAATCATTTTCTTCCCTTTTATAATGAGGAGTGATTGTTTACATCAATATCTTTGAAATCATGAAATCAAGTTAGTTTTACAAAAATAGACTCTTCATATTCTGAATCCAAAAATAAGATTACAATAACTGAAGAAGGCAACATCTAGAAGAAATTGTGAAATTTGCAATCATGAGTTGCCATGTTCTTGTAGCTAATCTTGATATTCCTTCCATAGGGAATGATCTCTCAACATGCTTTCGAGTTTGCTTGATTGTAATCTTTCCAAGACTATTTCTCCGTTGCAAAATTTGGTGGATACTTCTTGGTATAACTACTTAGTTGCGTTCTTAACAAAGAATTGGATTTTATGGGTGAGTTGGGCGGGTCGCAACAAGTGTTTTTCAATTGATTCTCTCTCAAATTAACACAGTTTTTTAATGTTCATCTGGATGGTTTTCTTGTGTTCCCCCACCTCAGCCATTCTTGTGTTGGAAGATGTTGTTTCGTCGATGAAAAACATTGGTTGTATCCTTGATTCTTTCACGAGATCACTTGAACTACTCCATATCTTCGCACGAGTGTCGGATGCTACCTTTTGGGTGATCTGTGCACTCTTAAAGAAAGTTTTTCAATTGTCAAAGAGCGTATGGAATCTAAGTTTTTCCCTCTTGGAATATACTAGCAACGTGGTAGGTAGATATCTATACATATCCTACCAACTAAGCATTTCCTCCAAGGCTTCGCTTGCTTCCTGATGCCTCTATTGATTTTCTACCAATGTGCTTTGTAGCCTGACTTGTTCCTCTCGCTCAGCCTGTATGCTATATAGTATATTGAGGAGTTCTTCCCTGCCAGGATTTTTTCACTCAATACTAATGTTTGTACCTTGATAGATTCTACAGTACATGTTGATGCCCTGGTATCTTCTATGGTTGTCTTGAGTTTCTATTTTTCTGCTTCTGACTTGTTGTTATGGGTGTCATGTTGGATTTTCATACTTTTATCAAATTCTGCATTCATCTAGTCTTTTTGTGCTTGTAGATATTTTCTTATCTTTTCTGTATTGAGATTGTCACTTTCTTTTGAGGCTTTTTGGAAATCTGTGGTAAGCTTGTCTTTCACATCTCTCTGCTTTGTCTCCAGTTCAATGACTATGTTTTTGGCAGTGTTGAGGGCATTGGTTACCTCAAGGAAAGATGAGGTATTTAGCCCTGCAAAACCGTGGAGTGCAGAGGTTGCTTGAACTGTGTTTTCTTCATGATCAAGCCCTAATTTCCATTATACTACCCTCCATGCAGATGATTTAGACCTTGTGTCTTCTCCCCTTTTCCTCTTGGCCAATCTCTTCTCAATGCTTGTTGTCCTGTTATCAAAATAGTAGTCTCCAAAGGCTACTATAGACTCCTCAAAATTCAAGGCTTGGAAGGAGAAGGAGTAATCTCCTGGAATAGTACTTATGGGAGTGTATTCTTGAGGGGGTACATTCACAATGCCAAGATTGGGCGTTGATGGAGAGCTAGGGGTCTATCTTAAGTTATACAATTATTGTTACTTCAACATATCATCTACCTTCTTCTTAGCTTTAGCTTGATTATATACATGTTTTTACTCTACCTCATAAGCTGATCTCTTTTCCTCTTCCTCATCATCCAATCTCTTGGCTTCTGCTTCATCAACCAACGTTTTGGCTTCTATCTCATCAGCTAATTTCTTGGCTTTGGATTTTTCTTATTTCTTCTTTTGGAGCACAACATGTTGCACCATGTGCTCATGTTCTTTTCTACTCTTTTCCTCCTCTGATAATCTTTCTCAGCTTGGAGTCTTTTTTGTTCTAGATTTTCCTCCTTCCTAGTTTTATCCTACTCTCTGGTGATGTCAAGGTCCTTCTCTTGTTGAAGTAACATATGGAACTGGTTTAGGGTTACCCTCTTGATCTCTTATTGTTCATGTTCAAGTTCCCTCTTGGAAGCATCATGGGGTAAGTTATGCAATATTTCATCATAAGAGAGGATCCCCTTAAACTTATCCTATTCAAAATTGACCACATGGATGTTGGAATGGATGAGACCAACAACCTGACATGGTTGATTCCAAGCTCATGAGGATCATGGCATTTGGGCTCTCCTAGGCATAGGATTAACTCTTGCAGGGTCTCTGCCTTTTTCCTTGCATGTTGGCCATTGGAAATAGTGTAACTTCCGATGTGGATAGGGAAAATTGGCCAAAGTTTTTTGTTGCTAATTTCCAATAGTGCAGTGACCCCTAACCCCATGGTTTGGTATGAAATATCCCTCATTAACAAATGGTTTGGGACAAAGTAGGGTAAAAGGTGTGGGGATCTAGTGGTTCCATACACCCTGATATATGAATAATATTCATAGAGAAACCAGTCAGCTACCCCTTTCATCCCATTCCTGGCTTCGAAGGAAATTATGTGTCTTGGGAAACCAAATAGAATATAGTGCAGCAAGGCTAGAAAGAGATTGTATATGTCATAAAATTGTTTTCTATAATTACTGCTCCATAACTTAGAGTAGTATACATGAATGGGGGGTTGGTTTCAGTCCCAGTTCCACCCCGGGTCAACAAATTGTACATAGGAGTAGATGGAATCAATCATGTAGGCCGACATATAAAAACAAGGTTTCTTCATACATGGGAGATTATTCATGTGTAGACATATGTTGAAATCCAGGATGTTTTCCCAGTTGAATACTTTCCCTATCATGACAATGGTGTGTGCCAAAGGAATCCAATCGATTTGAAAATGTGTTCTATATTCTTCTCCATATAGTCAGAAAAGCATGGCTACCAACATTTTGTAGGGCATCTTGAGCTTGTGAGTGGGAACTAATTTCTAGCCTTGTTTGAGGGTCTTGTCTTCATCGATCCACTAGTGTTTCATTTTCTTACCTGGTCCTTTGCTTGCTTGTGAAAACCCTTTTAAGAATGGTTCATTGAGAGAGAATGTGGGAGTGGGAAGATGATATCTTGAGATAATGTCTTCAAGTGTCAGGGATGCTACTCGCTTCCCTTGTTTTCTCATGATGGTCATTGTGGTTATATCAAATTGTTTGAGGAACCATTGCGCTGCCTTGTTGTATGGGAAAAGTGGTGGTCGAGCGGCTACTAGATGGATGTTGCTTCTTAGGATATTTTGGTAAACTCCCAAATTCTTGTCATTCACGGGGAAATCTGTAGAATTGAAGATCATGTAGATTTATTCATAACCAGGGCAGTGGTCTTCACCAATGTGGTGATTAGTATTAGTCACCAACACTTCAACTGGTTGAGACGATGATTCAGGTCCTCCAATTGACTGGAAGTAAACCGATCCCTTTGGTATTTTGGGATTTTGGCTTGTCATGATTGATTATTGGTTGGTCCTATATTACCATGTTGAAACGAGTATCAACCTAATAAACATAATGTGTTAATTGTATCAACAAAAATATTTAAAAGACAAAAATGGGCTACCCATGATTAAGCGACTACAATACCTATGTAATAATACTCAGTTAAAAAGCAAGACAGAATGAATGCTTCACAAACTTATGGCGTAAGATATGTCCGAAGAGTGGGGTTTATAGCTCTTAATGCACATCAAATAATCGTAAATACACCATAACTCGGGTGTGTACGAGAATCATTTCTAAACCTGGCCTCAACCCCTGTAATTAATGCTCATTAATGGTGGTGGTTGCCTGAATTCATGTATCAGAGGTGGCAAAAGGTTGAGGTTCAAATAGATCGTTATCAGAGTCATACATTTGGAGAGGGAAGGATCGCAGATTAATTCAAGCTTTGATGGGAGGGGTATCGAAAGTATATTTCCTTTTATTTAGAAAGGTGTGTTGACATGACAAGTATGTATCATTGTGGGAGAGGAGGGACCTATCGGAGTCATGGAATTAGAGGTTTTAAGGGTGAGGTTCAAACTAAACCACGAAGAAAGGAAATCTAAAGAATATTCCCTTTTCTAAAAATGTGTGTCGAGCGTACTCTTTGCAAGACTTAGAAGAAAATCCATCGAAGTTAATCCCTCGTAGTTCTACAAGATAAGGAAATGTTTAGACTCTGAGGGAAGTGGTATTGAAATAATATACCTTTATCTTGGAAGAATGTGTCAAACACACAAGTGGGAGGGCTTGAAAATGTTGTCGGAGTTAGAGTTTCAAAGTTTGAAAGGATGAGGGATGAACTGGACTTCGACGCAGATGGTATAGAAGGAATATTCCTTCAATGCCTTGGGGTAGTGACGAGTCCCAAAAGAAATAAACAACAATTTATTGAAGATTGGTAAACAAGGAAGAAAAGGATCCAAACTTTAGATTCCACTTGGGTGGGTAGCGTTCGAACAGGTCTTACTGACTTGGGGGTGTCGATTACACACTGGGTTTGAATCTATCAGAGTAAGAGGGTCGTAGTTTTGGGTGATGTGTGGAGTGTGGAGTGAAATATTTTGATGAAGATGATTTCGACAGACCCCTTTCCAATGATAACATCAGAAAGGTTTATGTCTGAATAAAAGATGGTGTGAGGCTTGTTCTGAATCAATCATGACTTAGGAAAAGGGTAGAAGGGTGAATTGAATCAAGTTGGTTGAGTAAAACCAGGGATCAGATCTTTACTATGAGGGAGAAGAACAATAAAAATTAGGGAGGAGAGGTTGAAGAGTGTAGTATCAGGGGGACTGTTTATGATGGTGTCCAAAGGGGTGTTACTCACAACGAATGCATAAACTATATAAATGATAAAAATAAAAATAAAAAGTTCTTCAAGATCATATATCCTTAGTGAAGCACGAAAGTATGCCTTGTAGGAAAAAATTAAGACTAGAAAGAGGGGCCCACAAAAAAAATGGGTCGTTGTGGGAGGTGAGCCACAACAAGACGATATCAAGATCGAGCAACAAACCCATGGCACCATAGGCACGGTAAGGATCAAGATCAGGGTGGCAAGGCAACAGTTGGACATCATGTTCATATTCCATTAAGATGGATGGATGGTCATACTTGGTACCAGTTGGCTACATTGCTTATTTGATCATATTGTATGGTTTCTTCCCATGTTTTGAGGACAAAACATGTGAAGGGGGATGGAATATACTATACCTAGGAGGTAATATGGGGTACCTGGGGAGGTACCCAATGAAACTATTGTTATGTATTATTAGTGGAGGCCATTCAATGTAAGGTGGATTAGGTCCAATATGATATTAAATAAGACTCACTATAGTAGTTAGATATATTAATATGAACATAATAAATGTGAGAAGGATTTATAGAAGGTTCTACCTATTAGAATATTCCTTCTCTAGAATGTTATATAAAGAACTGTAAGTAATGTATTGAAGCATAATGAAGCATATTGTTATTGTAACAAGCAAGGATTTCTTTAGGAGTGTTATCCTTCCATAAGGATTAATATATGGTGTTACGCTACCTCAAGAGTTTGATCTACATTCTTTTATTGAATATTTGGTGAATGGTTTGGTTTATTCTTGTTGAGATTAAGGGTTTCTTTTAAATGCAGTGTAGCTAGAGAGGTAATGGGATGGAAAGGGGGAGAGGGCCCATAATGATAATAGTGGAGGTCATTCAATGTAAGGTGGACTAAGTCCACTATATTATTAAATAAGGCCCACTATGGTAGTTATATATATTAGATATATGGTGGTGCCCTACCCTAAGGGTTTGATATAATAAAGTGGGATTTTCCTATATTGCTCCATATATCTTGTGTGGTGATTGTATTTTCAAAACTTTGGTACTTAACAATTGGTATCAGATCACTTTCTTCAGCCACAAAAATGGAAAATTTGTTTTATCTATTTTTGCAGATTTTTTCTAAATGACAAAAGAGGGTCGTGAAAATATGGACAAATACTGTAGATTTTTGTTTCCCTTAGCCCATAATTAATCATAATTTATAATTGTCATGCAATGGCTTGAAAATATTGTAAATGTACTATTGTTTAATTGTAAACATCGATAGTTGGTGTTAGCGTCAGAAGTCACCCCTGGATTGCAGTAGGAGCAGATCCCAACACCCATCAGTTTATGTCACGATTTGTTTATAAAAGGGGTGATCAAATGGGAGTTGACTCAAAACAACATTGTTCTAACTCCAAAACTAGGTCAGGTATGCATGAGCGAGTGGGGTCTTAATCAAACTTCAGACAGTGAGTTGTAGTGAGGGTGAGTAAGGGGGAAGACTTGTATCAGAGAGATGCAAAGGTCTGTCATAAACATTGGGTTTCTAACAGACTGTAGGAGAAGGCATCTAAATGCAAGATATTCTTACATTCAAATGCAAAAAACCAGAGAATACAGCAATGCAACAATAAATCCTTTATCATAACATAATTGCAATAGTTCGCACCAAGCATTCATTCACGAACTCTCTCAGCATAAGATGAAAATTAGATGGAGTAAGAAAGACTGTTTGTTATAAAATAAGTAATCTCACATACAGATGCATAACCAAAAAGCTAGAATGTCTATTAAAACTTTACAATCGGGAGCTTTGCTCTACCATCGATAGATTACAAAATACAACAACTGAGTCTATATACTCAGGAAAATTCACCTAATGGAGGCATGCTCAGCCATCAAAGGCGTGGTGTCCCTTCAGCCGAATTCGGACGGATAATCCCTGTCAGATGCCACCTTAACTACGCATGGCTCCTGTAAGGGGAGTAGCTGAGCGATTAAGTGTCAAGCTAGCGTGTGCAGACTTCCTCCTGCTAGTTAAGAACTTGACATGGCTTCTATGGAAAAATGGGTACACATGACCCTCTCGAGCAGACTGCTCGCCAGGCCCTCCACACTTCTCACTTAATGACTGAGGAGAGGTTTCAACTACCCCTCCTTGCCTTCATTTACTCCGAGCGAGAAACAATATTGAGATCAGATCTGATGGCGCGTGGAGATCGCGATGATCCCCTCTGCAACTAAACTCGACACCTTTGGCCTTTTTTACACAACTCCTTTCTTTCCCCAAGTGACCACAGGTTGTGACCACGTGCTTATTCCCAAGGCACTCTCGGTGTTCGCGAATGGGAAGGAGCTGATCTTTTCTTATCATAGTTGTGATGGGCGAAACGCCGAGATGGCCCAATTGAGCGTCACGCGTCCTTCAAATATGACGGTCCTAAACTCACCCGACGCTGTTGTGGGCCCCAGGTCCTGAATGCTCTCGCTACTTCGCGTATCGGGATATGATGGAGCTATTTTTTTCACTTCGAAACCGCGATGGGCGAAAAGGCGGGGAGCCTAATCGCGCGCCAGGTGTTCGCTTCAAATGGACGGCTGAGACTGGCCCCTGATACTGTGGGCCCAACTTTAAAAGTTCTTTCCCTTTTGCGATTTTCTAGTTCGTGGGTCAAATACCCTCGGCTCCCTTTTCTAAAATCCTGATCCCCGAGATGGCGATACGAGTCGGGCCCCCTTTCTGGTCAGTGCTCTCTGCATGTAACCGTCGGCTAGAGCCCAAGTACTAACGCATCTCGCAACTCGCGGCTTCGCGAGCTGGAGTATCGAACTTTGGCATTCTCCCCTCGCGAAGTCCCGAGATGCGATGATCAGTGAAGGTTGACCCCCGCTGGGCACTTTTTGTAACTCGCAATCTTGTGCAACTAAAAGACATAGTCCGCCCTCTGAACTTACGAACCCTGAGTTCGAGAAATAACTACTACACTTGTACTTATTGCGATTTACGCCCCTCGAAAACCCTTTTGTGCCATACTTAGCGCGACTCGATTAGCTACAACAACCCATCAACCACTGCTCTGCTTTGTCGATGAATTCTTGCCACAGAAGAATGAAGTGGTCGCTCGCTTGATTTAAGCCCGAAATAGATTTCTTCTTGTGAGTTGCGCCCAACGCTCCTCGCGCCATTTGCAATCCTGAATACTCTTGTGCCTCGGACGAAAAATGTTACTAACATTAGGCTCCATGGGGGATAGAGTCATCCTTGTGATGCTCTAAGGACTCATTTTGCAGTTCTAGTGCCTTGCTGTTGGGCTATGGAGTCATTTACTAAGACGAAACAATAAAAGTAAAAACAAAGAACAAAAAAGACAATATTTACAAAACACAGGAGCCACGGAAGGATCAAACAAAACACTTTTTAATAAAATGCCCATTTACTGGGCTGCTGAAAACTTCTTCACCCTCCAAATCCTATAGTCGATATGTGTTATTCGAGAAAACCTCTGAGATTTTGAAGGGCCCTATCCACAGGGCTTCAAATTTGTTGTGCTTGCCCTTGTCTTGTTTAGGAGCATCCCACTTCAGCACCAGGTCTCCTACCTGGAACTCCTCCTTCTTGGCTTTCTTATCAAAAACCTGCTTGATCCTTTGCTGGTGGTCCTGAACTCTGATCATCATCTTCTCTCTGACCTGCTGGACTTCTACCAGTTGGTGAATCCTTTTGACCATGTCATTAGGCTCTTCTTGATAATCCTAGAAGAATTTTGCTATGGGAATGGCCATTTGAGAAGGAAAGACAGCTTCTGCTCCGTATACTAATTGGAAAGGGGAGATGCCTACAGATCTCTTTGTAGTCACCTGATCAGCCCATAGAGTGAATTTCAGCTTTGAATTCCAAGCCTTTTTGTTGTCCTCCAATAATATTTTGATGATCCTTATGAGACTTTTATTGGAGGATTATGCTAAACCATTTCCCTAGGGATAGTATAGAGTGGAGTGAATCAGCTTGATTCCAAATTTCTCACAGAACTTAACCAGTGGTTCATCCTTGAATGAGGTTGCATTATCGGTAACGATCTTTCTTGGGAAACCGAATCTTGTGATGAGGTCTTCCAGGAATCCAATAATTACCTTATGGGAAGCACTCCTGGTGGGGATAGCTTCAATCCATTTGGTAAAGAAGTCTGTGGCAGTCAGGATCCATCTGTGCTGCCCACTGGAAGTAGGGTGGATTTCTCCAATAAAATTTAGGCCCCATTGTTGGAAGGGTCCCGAAACAACTACAGAATTTAAAGGCAGAGACTTGAGTTGTTGCTTTCTTGAAAATATTTGGCATGGGATACAGGCTCTAACTCTCCTACAGATATCAGCGAACAAGGTGGGCCAGTAGTACCCAGCTCTGAGAATTTTGTGAGATGTGGTCTTCCAAAAATGGTGCCCTCCACATGGGCTGTTGTGAAACTCAACCATGATTCTGTCGGCTTCTTATGGATCCATGCATTTTAAAAGCACCCCCAAGGGGTCTTTCCAGTATAAAATTTGATCGATAAGGTAGTACCTGACTGCCCTGAGCTTCAGAGATCTTGCTTTGTTTCATTGCAGGCCATCTGGGGGCCGCAACTCCTGTAGAAAATATATGACATCCTTATACCAAGGACATCGAGCCAACAGGGGATCTGTTTGAGGGACTTCGTTGGACAACTGATTCTGTTGAGTTTCTAATCGTGCATTAATGAAGTCCACCCCTAAATATTTGTGATTAGCTTCAGCCAACAGCTTGGCTAAGCCTTGACCTTTGATCAATTTGGTTGGCCTTATTTCCAAGTCAAATTCTAGGATCTTGGCTATCCATTTACTTCTCCTCCCACCTATGTCGGGCTGTACCAGGATGTCCTTCACAGAGGCCGAAGGAACATAAGCGGTCACCTTTGAGTGCAAGACATAGACTCTGAAAGATTTGAGAGCTTTCACTAAAGCATAGGCCTATTTCTCCATGATTTCATACCTGACCTCTGCATCTCTTAATGCCTTGCTGAAGAAGGCAATAGGTTTCTCTCGTCCTTCCTTATTTTTCTGCAGCAAGACCGTTGCTATTGTATCAAAAGAAGCAAAAGAGAAGATCAGGAAATCTTTGGAATAGTTAGGGCTGATCAGCACGGGTGCCTCAGTCAATGCCCTCTTTATTTGGAAAAAAGATTCCCTGGTTTCAGCGGTCCATTTCACTTCATTTCCCTTCCTGAGCATGGCTGTGATGTGTTTCACCAGCTCGGCAAAATTTGAGACGAATCTCCTCAAAAAATTAATCTTCCCCAAAAAGGCCTGAACTTCCTTCTTAGATCTGGGAAGTGACAGGGTCTGAATTGCCTCTACCCTACAAGGATCAATCCTCACTCCTTCTGCTGATACTATATGGCCTAACAGCTTCCCTTCTTTCATAGCAAACAAAGATTTCTTTGGATTTAGGGAAAGGCCAAACCTCTGACACTTCGAAAAAAATTTTCTCAGGTGACAACAATGCTCTTTGTCAGACCTGGAGAAGACCGTTATGTCATCCAGATAGATTACCACAAACTTATCTTTCTCCCCGATGAAGGCTATGTCCATGGCTCGCTGAAATGTCACTCCTGCATTCATCAACCCAAAAGGCATTTTCGCATACATGAATGTACCCCAAGGAGTGGTGAAGGCCATTTTTTCTCTGTCCTCAGGCATGACCGATATCTGATTATAGCCAGAAAAACCGTCGATCATGGAAATCCTAGATGCACCGGTTACCCTCTGCAATATGTATTCCATGTTGGGCAGGGGATAATTGTCTTTCTTTGAGCTCCTGTTCAAATTCCTGAAATCAACACAAAGCCTAATTTCTCCACTTTTCTTTCTTACCGGAACCAAATTGGCCACCCATTCGGAATATCTCAAGGGGACGATGATCCAAGCCTCTAACAACTTCTTCACTTCTTTCTCCATGACAGGCAGCAAGATGGGATTTATCTGTCTTAGCTTTTGCCTAAATGGCTTAGCCTCTTCCTTCAGTGGGATCTTGTGTTCAATGATGGATGTATCATACGTCTTGAGGTCTTCGTCGGTCCATGCAAACACATCAACAAACTCTCTCAGCAACTTAGTATATTCTTCCCTCTGTTCTCTGGTCAAACTCCTTGACAACTTGACAAGCTTAGGCTCCTCTGGTGTGCCAATGTTGCACTCGGCTGTGTCAACATCTTCATCTGCAACCTTGCCCTTTACTACCACATCATTCCCATCGAACAATATTTCTAACGGGACTAGTCCCCTCAGAATGTGATTGCTAGGTAGCTGAATAATTTGGTGGTTAGAAATTTTACTTAAAAACACCTCAGGGTGAGGGTCACCTTCCAGGTCAGGATCCTGATCAATGTGCAACGCAGAAAATTCATCACCAGATTGGAGAAATTTTTCGATTTCTAGATCATCTTCGAATACCTTCCAATGCTTGACATTGTCCGACACAGAGGGCCTATATTTTATCTCAACATCATATTTGGCCATAGACGGCTGAGGGACCTTGAACTGGCTAGCTGAAACAGCTAGAGAATCGGCCACATCATTATCCTCCCTTGGAATAAAAGAGATGTTGAAGGCTGAGAAGAAATTGTCAATCAGGTCCCATACCTCGTTCCTGTAACTTCTGAGCCGACGATGCTTGGCCTGATAGATATTCCTGACTTGTTGGATTATCAACTCAGCATCTCCAAATATTGCTATCTTTTTAATTCCCATTTCCTTTGCAGCCCTCATACCCAGGACAAGCGTTTCATACTCTGCCACATTGTTGGTAGCTTCAAATTCCAACTTGTACGACATGGATATGGTCTCTTGGGAAGGTGACACAAAAACCACTCCCACACCAGTGCCTTCCCTGGAGCAGGATCCATCAAAAAACATTTTTCAGACAGAGATGGTTGGAGGCGGAATCGGGTAATTAAGACTGGGCTGATTTTTGACTTGGAAAGGGTCTTCAGGAGCATCAGTTAGCTGCAATAAACTAGACCCCAAATTAGTGTCAAGTGCAAATATAGGGTGATTGGTGGGGTTTGCTTCATCGCTAACAATGTAGGCCAGCTGAGCTTCCCTATATAACCTCCTTTGTTCCCCTCCGAAGACTGGAATGGTGGCATACATGAGATCCATCTGTAATGTTCCTCTAAGATTTTTAATCCAAGATCTTGACAATAGCATGCCAAACTTGGGGGGAACATCAGCTACCACAATATCCATGACCACACTCTTCATAGGCAACAGAAACAAGGAAACCAGCAGGTATTTGATGACTCCCAGACACTGCACTCTCCTTGAATCGAAAGAGTACAAATCATGATAAGTTTTTGTCACCTCCAGTCCCAATTCTTCCATTACTATTTTGGGCATAAGGTTATGGGAATCCCCTGAATCCATGAGGAAGTTATGCAGCACTTTATCATGTATGTTCAGGGATGTGTAGAAAGGGGGGGATGAGTCATCTCTATCTTATACCATGGGACCTAGGACAACTGCTGGCTTTTCATCTTGGAGATTTATGGAGTCTGTGGGAAGGCATGAGACCTCAGACTGTAAAATCTCAGAGAAGCATTTCTTGAACCCTTCATGTTTGATCAATTCGATCAGGGGCACAAGGATTCTAATCTTTTGGACTTCATGTTCAAAATTAAAAGAAGATGTGAGCTTTGGGATTTCTCTTATTTCGGGAACATGACTCTTGACTATGGGAGAGAGGGGTCGGGTCTTCTTACCTCCGTGACTGTCTTCTACTTCATTAGCAGATTTCTCTGTTCTAGTGAGCTACTCAGGAACCTCAGGTGCTACTGTCTTTTTCTTGGACCTCGGGTCATACCTGCCTCGATTGCCACTAGCCTTGTCACCCTTGCTTAGTTCATTTAGCTGACTATCCACAAGAGACTCCTCATATGCTGATTGAGTGAGATGAGGGAAAGGAGGAGTGTCTTCGAAGCAGTGGATTTTAGGATCAAGCTCATCTGTTTCCCCTTCTTCCTCCTCGACCACAAAATTATTTTGAAAAGGGACCTGAATTTTTTGGTCTTCTCTGTCTCTTCCCCTCTCTCTTTGCATAGTCAGGGGAGAAAAATTGTTTGGCCTCCTGAAACCTCCTTTGTTTTCGGCGTTCTAAGGGCCCTTGTATGCTTGCCTCCCCTCGACCTTCATTCTCTCCATTTTTGCAAATAGGGACTTCACCATCTTGGTCAGTTCATCCACTTGAGGCTGGGGCACCGATGAGCCAAAAGTTGAGGTTTCTGGCCTTCCCTTTCTTCTATCTGCGTCGGCCTTATTCCTCAGTCTGTCAGCTGCTAACACATTGGATTCCACCTCTATGGACGCATCTTACATTTGGGATAAAGAAGTGGCTCTTCTTTCTCTCAATAGAAGACAAAAACCAGGACCAAACGCACTAGCATAAGAGATCTTGGCTGAGGCTTCTGAGGGTTTTATTTCGGCAGGGATTTTATTATACATCTTATTAAATATTTTGGAGAAGTCAGAGACAGACTCTCCTTCCATCTTCTTCAAAGACCCGAACTCTGTCATGTAGTACATGAAATCTTTCCTATCGCCCCACTACCTCAAGAAAGCACTATCCAGGGCTTCGATCCCAGCAATAGATCCGGGGGCCAATCCTCTAAACCATTTCCTCACCTCGCCATCCAGGCTCTGGATGAAGACTCTCATCCAGACATCTTCATTTTCAATGTTCAGGTTGTCTGCATAACTATAGAAAGCAGCCAGGTGCTCTTCAGCAGTTACATCCCCTTCTTCGGTGAACTTGGACATGTATTTCAAGTAATCTCCAGCAGGGAGAGGATTCATAGGATGGGTGTTATCACTGAAATTTCGTCCGCAAATGGCGACAAGAACTCCGCAACGTCAAAACAGCAATGAAGTCATTCATGGCACTGAATTAATTTCACAGCATTCCAGAAGGGTCAAAAACTATACAAAGTAACCAAAAATTTAAGGGTGCTTTACAGTAGTTTGGTGCGCGCGCACATGCGCAGGACAAGAACGTGCTATGCGCGCATGCACGCTCGACGCGCGGCTGTCAGCACAAAAACCCGCGCACCTACTAAGATGGCACATTTATTGAATTGGTCGGCCTCCCAACCACTTACGGACCAGCTCCCAATCTGATTTGACTCCCAAATCCGAGCTGAATCCGCAGGGTAGGTAGGTTAATGACCTAATGAAGCCCTAAAGAGCCCCTTTTCACACTTTGAAGAGGTTACATAATCGCCCGGTGATCTGCTATAAAAAGCCATGAAGGAACATTGTTTTCGCAAGGAATTCCAGGTATTGTTATGCTGCTAAGATTGTCAAGGGCTCATTCTTTGACGATAACACATCGGCAACATTTCATAGAGCCATTCGCCTCTCCATTGAGCGGATGTGCTAGGAGTTCTTTCACTATCAGTCTTATTTCTTTGCATTGTAAGGAAAGCAAGTTTGTGAGGGCCTCAAGAGCCTTCCTTTGGGGGAAGAAGGAACCACAGTTCCCTTCCTTCATCGTGCTCTGATTTCATCAATAGACCAGCTCAAAACCATTGGTGAYATCGGTGTCTTTTTTTTRTGTTTATTGTTTCTTTATCCRTATGTTCACAGTTTTAGTTTGTTTTTGTTTAATTCTTGCTTGTAGTTTGTTTTGTTTCCTCTAACCCTTTCCTCCACAGCTGTCATGCTCTGCAAGACCCAACAGGGCATGTAAGCACCCTCGATTTGCTCAGCAAGTGACTATGGAAACCATTCTATTCAGAGGGGGATTAGCACCAGCCATAGGAATATTAGGTGGAGGAGAACTCGGAGGAGAAGGAGTCCGTGAAGGGGCTACTGGGAATGAGTCCCAAAGTGGAGTGGGAAACAAGAGGGGATTTAAGGAGAAGGCTAACGAGCTCAAGTCAGCAGGTGCTCCTCCTTGCGCAGGAGTGGTAAAACTAGGCATGGGGAAATATTCTGTAGTCCTGGGTCTACGCCAGGGTATAGCTTTAGAGGAAAGGGGAGTGACAAGGATTTCACCCTCCAATCCCAGATCGGGAGGGGAAAACTCAGCAGGAACACTCCCGAAATTAAGGAAGCGGGAAACTTCAGAAGACGGTCTGCTAGGGGGCTGGGGAGAAGAAAATGGAGTTTCTACAGAAGGAGACAGTGGATTATCTGGTTCAGCGGTGGAAGTTTCTCTTTCAGAAGCCTTTCCTTTTCTGAAAATCACCTCGGGATCGGCTACAAGCATAGCTAGGGGCAGTTGTGGATGAGACCACGTGTGTTTGCCTCTGAAAGCCACAATTAATAGAGTAGGTTCTCCCCAGCGGAGTCATCACAATGGAGTCTCCAGGTGCACAGTAGAAATCTTCAAAGGCTCTGATACCCGATGCACCTTCAGAATCAGAGGTTCGATGTCGTTCAATCCTGGGGAAAATTTTCAACTTCGTCCCCGGCAACGGCGCCATAAATGTTAGCGTCAGAAGTCACCCCTGGATTGCAGCAGAAGCAGAGCCCAACGCCCATCATTTTATGTCACTATTTGTTTATAAAAGGGGTGATCAAATGGGAGCTGACTCAAAACAACATTGTTCTAACTCCAAAACTAGGTCAGGTATGCATGAGCAAGTGGGGTCTTAATCAAACTTCAGACAGTGAGTTGTAGTGAGGGTGAGTAAGGGGGAAGACTTGTATCAGAGAGATGCAAAGGTCTGTCATAAACATCAAGTTTCTAACAGACTGTAGGAGAAGGCATCTAAACGCAAGATCTTCTTACATTCAAATGCAAAAAAACCAGAGAATACAACAATGCAACAATAAATCCTTTATCATAACATAATTGCAATAGTTCGCATGAATCAGTCGTTCACGAACTCTCTCAGCATAAGATGAAAATTAGATGGAGTAAGAAAGACTATCTGTTATAAAATAAGAAATCTCACATACAGATGCATAACCAAAAAGCTAGAATGTCTATTAAAACTTTACAATCGGGAGCTTTTCTCTACCATCGATAGATTACAAAATACAACAACTGAGTCTATATACTCAAGAAAATTCACCTAACGGAGGCATGTTCAGCCATCAAAGGCATGGTGTCCCTTCAGCGAATTCAAACGGATAATCCCTGTCAGACACCACCTTAACTACGCATGGCTCCTGTAAGGGGAGTAGCTGAGCCATTAAGTGTCAAGCTAGCGTGTGCAGACTTCCTCCAGCTAGTTAAGAACTCGGCATGGCTTCTATGGAAAAATGGGTACACAGGACCCTCTCGAGCAGACCACTTGCCAGGCCCTCCATACTTCTCACTTAATGACTGAGGAGAGGTTTCAACTACCCCTCCTTCCCTTCATTTACTCCGAGTGAGAAACAGTATTGAGATCAGATCCGATGGCTCCTGGAGATCGCGATGATCCCCTCTGCAACTGAACTCGGCACCTTTGGCCTTTTTTACACAACTCCTTTCTTTCCCCAAGTGACCACGGGCTTATTCCCAAGGCGCTCTCGGTGTTCGCGAATGGGAAGGAGCTAATCTTTGCTTATCATAGTTGTGATGGGCAAAACGCTGAGATGGCTCAATTGAGCGCCATGCATCCTTCAAATCTAATGGTCCTAAACTCACCCGACACTGTTGTGGGCCCCAGGTCCTGAATGCTCTCGCTACTTCGTGTATCGGGATATGATGGAGTCGTTTTTTGCACTTCGAAGTTGCAATGGGCGAAAAGGCGGGGAGCCTAATCACGCGCCAGGTGTCCGCTTCAAATGGATGGCTGAGACTGCCCCCTGATACTGTGGGCCCAAATTTAAAAGTTCTTTCCCTTTTGTGATTCACGAGTTCATGGGTCAAAGACCCTCGGCTCCCTTTTCTAAACTCCCAATCCCCGAGATGGCGATACAGGTCGGGCCCCCTTTCTGTTCAGTGCTCTCTGCATGTAACCATTGGCTAGAGCCCAAGTACTAATGCCTCTCACAACTCGTGGCTTCGCGAGCTGGAGTATCAAACTTTGGCATTCTCCCCTCGCGAAGTCCCGATACGCGATGGTCAGCGAAGGTTGACCCCCTCTGGGCACTTTTCGTAACTTGCAATCTCGCGCAACTAAAAGACATAGTCTGCCCTCCGAACTTACAAACCCTAAGTTTGAGAAATAACTACTGCGCTTGTACTTATCGCGATTTATGCCCCTTGAAAACCCTTTTGTGCCATACTTAGCGTGACTCGATTAGCTGCAACAACCCATCAACCGCTGCTTTGCTCTGTCGATGAATTCTTGCCGCAGAAGAATGAAGTGCCTGCTCGCTTGATTTAAGCCCAAAATAGATTTCTTCTTGTGAGTTGCGCCCAACGCTCATCGCGCCATTTGCAATCCTGAATACTCTTGTGCCTCGGACGAAAAATGTTACTAACAGTTGGCTAATGGGTGAAGCCTTAAAGTACTAGTCATGATATCACTAGAAGAATGAGGGGAGGTTATATTAAGTTAAAGAAGCCACCTTGCGAAAATATTAATTGGAAACATTCATATTATTTTCCCTTAGCCCAGATATCAAGACAAGTCAGTTAATGAGGAGGGGTTGGTAGTTGAACAACCTACCACCCTCATGAATGCAGGTATGGGAAATCTAGCTAGGACGACAGAAACTTCGTCAGAAGTACCATAAAGTACCATTTTCTGTAACTAGATTGACCCATGAGTTTCGGGGGATAGAGGGAGAAAAAGGGAAGTTCAAGAGCCTTTGGGGAAGAGGCGTGCGGCCCAGATATGCATAGAGAGATAAATGGAGGAGATTTAGGGGCCTCATAGGAGGAGAAATACTGAAATGAATGCACAAATGCATGCAATAGAATGATCAAAGAACCCGTATAATAGTTTCAAGCTGGAGTATAAAAGACTCTAAACCCAACCTAAGCTAAGAAGGCCATGAACTTGATGTTGGGAAGGCATCTGGTAAACCTCAAAGGGGCCTGGGCTAGGTAACCTCAAATATTATTGAAAACCTGAGAGATATTCCCTAGTGATATCATGGCTTGGCACAGGGGTGGACAGAATGATAAAAGCAAATGCATCTGAGCCTACGGTTGTATGGAAAGGTGAACACCCATAGTCATTTGGTCCTCTATCAACTATAATAGATAAGTGTTTCATAGACTCTATGTAATTGAAATGAAATGCATGATTGAATGTTTGTACTTGCACTATAAATATACGTACTTGATTTATAGTAATGATGCTTATTGTATTGGAAAACTTCTTCATTTAAGTGACGATAGGATGGACAAAACGGTGCATTCCCTGCACAACTGAATATGAGAATTCTGTAATGTTTTGTGATAAACATAATGAACTTAATTTTATGGTTCTCATGTGTATATATATATATATATATATCCATCATTGTGATGGGAAACCTGTGAATGGAAACTAGGATTATAAGTTAATAGTTGAATGTAAGGTATTGATCCCAAGGAGGTGATATAACTCACCTTCACAGTAAAAAGGGAATGGTTGGTCTTGTCATGATGAGAGGCCAAAGAAGGTCGTAAGTTATATGTTCTTTCCCTTTGATAAATTGGTGGGGTTGTAGGACCTTGAGCCCTCATTCAAGTGTTAGATGACAGGCTTGTGCTTTCTGTGGATAAAGGAATGAGCCCAAAGAAAAATCCTTGAATTGTCTAAATCCTGAATTAGAAGAAAAATCGTGTTTTGGGCTCGAAGGAATCACAATCATTGGATTGACAGAGTGAATAGATCTGGACCCTCCATCGGGGCAGGTTACCATGCCTGTAGAGAATGTACCTGAGTTAATCTGGACATTAATCAGGGATTAACCTTTGTTATAAATCATTGTGGTCTCATTTAAGCTTTGAAGGAGAGATAATGTCAGCATGATGTACCATGTTGACCTGGAATCCCAACATGTCTAGAAGTTGATAGGTGTTAGCCTATGAATGGAAATAAGTAATTTTCTAGTGGGCCATAACACAGGCCCCTTGGGCGAACTATGTCTTAGACCTTCGTTTTAGCCTTGGACATTGGATCAAAAGTTTGAAAGATCTCAACCATTGATCAAAGTACATATGGGATGTGATCTCGGTTATTGATCGATGTGAAATCCCTTAGAAGTTGATGAGAGGAGGGATGACCTCATGCTAACGTTATGTTGATGTCACATTAATTAAAAGAGCCCGTGTGTACAAGGATGCCACATGGAGGCTTGTAATTGGTCGAGGTAATAGGGAGAGGATCCCTGTCGAATTTAAGGGTTGTAAAGGTGAGATGAATGGGTCTGTGAGTCCGTGTCGATGGAAAAATGACTAAGTGTTGAGGCTTTCGGATGAAATATGAAGAGGAAGTACAAAAGTGTACGTCTGCAAGTCCACAAGTCTGTGGAGATGAAAAAGTGGCTAAGTGTTGAGACTCTTCGGACGGATTTATGAAGGGAAGAAGTATTCATTCATGAGTCTACAAGTCCGTGTAGATGGAAATATAATCTAAGTATTAAGAATTTTTTAGCAGACTTATGAGAGGAAGAATTATGCATTCATGAGTCTATGAGTCTGCAAACCTATGTAGATGGGAAAATGACTAAGTGTTTGACGCAAACCTCTAGGCCCTCGAGCCGAGATCCGCTTGCAGGATCGTTCTTTAACCCCTTCTAGCCAGATTGACTCTTTCAGATCCCCTACGGGAATCTCCTTTCAATTTGATCCACAAGTCCTTTTTGTGACTCGCAATCTTGCAAGTTCGTGAGTTGTGACTCCCGACTCTTCCTCTCCGACCTTGCGATACCTGAGATCGTGAAATGGATTTAGCTCTTTTTCTGTCATCGCCTTTCTCGCGCGACTACCAACTAGGCCAAGCGCTAGCACCTCTCACCTCTTGCAGCTTTGCGAGTTCAAAGGTCGAACCTTCGAGCTCTTACCTAACAAACTCTCGAGAAGCGAGAAGTCAACAGAGTGTTGACTCACCTCCTCCTGGCGACACATATCCGCCTATCTATTTTTCTGGGCCCACCTTCATGGTCCTGCCACGTGTCTCCTCTGTACCTCGGCCTTTTCACTTCATGACTTTTGATGTCGAGAACAGCTCCCTTTTACCTCCGAACCCCCGAGACGCAAAATGCAATGGGGTTCCTGATCCAACAGTCATACCTTGACCTGAATCCAATGGTTTTCCTTGTTCCTCGCTATTTCGCTACTCACGACTTGGAGCACCTAAGTTTTTGACCCTCACCCTGCGAACCTTCGAGTTTGCGAGATCCTCTAATCTCTGCCACATATCCTCCTCCAATGGACGGCTTATATTCTTTCGCGACTTCGCTACTTGCCGCTTCGGGACTCTCGGAACAAAAGTCTCGACCCCTTACCCTCTGATATGCTGAAATGGAAAAATTCCAACACGTCTTCTACGCAGGTCCCATGATGGAACTTCCTGCCTTTTTGGAGTTCTCGGTCTTCGTGACTTCGCGAATCCGGATGCTAAACCTTCAGCTCCTCGACTTGTGAAACCCTGATACGGTTGATCTCATGACACGTGTCCTTGCAATCGACAGCTAAGATCCTTTCGCTATTTCGGGACTTCGCCTTTCACGACCTCGCGAATATTGATGCAAAGGTTTCAACTCTTCAATCCACGAAACCCTGAGATGTGATTTCGGGAGTGATCCAACGGTTCTCGTTGGTTCAAATCCAATGGTCTGATTCTCCTGAGCTTGCGCTAAAAAAAAACAACCACCGTAACTTTCTTGCTCCTCTACAAGATCTGATGGCCCTCGGGACTTCGCGAATTCTCCACAGAGAATTCCAACCGTCCAATGCCTCCTTGATGATTTCGGTGAAATGAACACGGTATCTCTTCGCGAAATTTATTTTCCAGCAAACAATGTCGTTGCGCCTTCTTACAATACTTCAAGGAACTCGCTCTCTTAACCTTTTCTTCAACAGCTTCGAATACCCTATCCCTCCTGAGCTTGATCGAAAAATCCTCAAGTCCTTTGGGGGAAAATTTCTTGCGTGCACTCCTTGCGGAACTTCTTCAATACACCAAGTATTTGAACTTCTTTTGGCTATGCGCACTCCCTACAACATCAGTCTTTCAACAACTTTGCTCAGTTTGAAAACACTGAGACTTCTCTCAGCCTACACACCCCTTGCACAGCTCCTGTGCTCAACTTGCACTTCTGCGAGGATGAGAATAATGTTAACCCTCCTGAGCTTTCAGAGATCTAAACTCTGAACCTGTCGACACACTCCTTGCGGACGATTTCACTACACTCCTTGCAGGAAATTTCTTGCTCAGACTGAAAAACAATTGAAACTCATTCCTCACTTTCTCTTAGACTTCAAACAAAAAGCATGAAATCATATACACAGCATATAAAGCAAATGTATAACAGAAAGTAAACATCCATGAGCATAACATTCAACATTCATGCACAGAGAACAAATACAGCACCATGAATTTGAATCGAAGATCTTTCTATTAATTCAAATCTCTGTACATGGGTGTTTTCAACTACAACTCTCTGCTCTCTTCTCTATGCTCTATGCTCAATTGACATAATAAATCTTACAACTATACAATGAGGGTGTCTATATTCGTTTTCCCTCCAGCTCCTAAAACTGTCTAATCTAAGAATTCAAAGCTACCTACTTACATTAACTAGCATAAATGCCTCTTAGTCCTTCAGACAAGAGAGGGACGCTCAAGGTCTGATTACAATCTAGAAGTACGCCCTTTTCTTAATTTTTTCATTTATGTTTGGTGCATCCAACGTCAAAACATTCAAACAATTTATCATGTGACAAAATGCGTTGGCGTTTATCCCCACACTTGCTTGATGTTGGCGATGCTCCTGCATCAATGTTGAGGCTTTCAGATGAACTATGAAAAGGAGTTACATAATTGTTCATCTGTGGGTCCACAAGTTCGTGTAGATGGAAAAGTGGCTAAGTGTTGAGACTCTTCGGACAGACTTATGAAGGGAAGAATTATGAATTCGTGAGTCTGTGAGTCCGTGAGTCCATGTAGATGGAAAACTAATATAAGTGTTGAGACTTTTCGGGCGGATTTATGAGAGGAATAATTATGCATTCGTGAGTCTGCAAGCCCGCATAGATGGAAAAATGACTAATTGTTGAGGATTTCGGACTAAATATGAAGAGGAGGTACATAATTGTTCATCCGTGTGTCCACGAGTCTGTGTATATGGAAAAGTGGCTAAGTGTTGAGACTCTTAGGAAAAACTTATGAAGGGAAGGATTATGCATTCGTGAGTCCACAATTATGTGAGTCCATGGAGGAAAAAGAAGCTAAGTGTTGGTGGTGGGTTCATGAAGAGTACAAATATATACCATGAGTCTATAAGACCCCCACCCGTGAGTCCATGAATACACCAGGGCTTCTAAGATTCCATTAGGATGATATATGTCCACTACTAACAAGATGAATATCTTAGTGGGGTTCCACCATGGTAGGCTAGGATAGTACCACATCAAGACCTGGGTGTTTCCACGTCAACTAGCACAGACAACGAAACGTTACATGGTGTTGATATTATGGTAGCTGTGGGAGGTATTTACCTCCACATGTAAACCTGACGAGAATAGAATACTTCGGAAAGCAAGAAGAAACCCTAATGAGTTGGATAATAACCCTACAAGACTTGTCGGCTCAAGAAGATAATTTATATTAGGTTATTAGCCTCCAAGAGAAGAAGCCAACCAGAAATAATAATAATATATTGAATAGACAAGTACCCAGAAGGAGAAGTCGTCCCCAGTAAGTCTGCTAGAACCACTATAAATACAGGGTGCCAGTTTTTCATTTGACACATCTCAGCAGTTGCAGAGAGCCAGTTCTGCGCAGTGCAATTGCAGTCTTGTGCACAGGTTTGGAGGAGAGTTGTTGGTGCAGCTATTGCAACTAGTAGTTACATTTTGGCTTGGACTATATCTTGGCTAGGGTTTGGAACATCTTATCAGCCTTTGTTGATGCGCTATCCTTGGGGAAACATGTGCTACCCTTTGTTTGGCTATCTAGCCTGGGGTTTGCTTCCGGAGTGATTCTCTGTCAAGGTTAAGGTGCTCAGAGGGTGGCTTCGGCCTATGGTTGGGTGACAAGGGTATTGTCAATGGTAAAACGAGCACACATCTTTCATATTATAACAAATTATGGGCCCACACCTCCTTCACTTAGTCTAAATGCTGGAAGGAAACATAGCCGCTAGGATATTGAGCTCACTAAGGAACTATCATTAGGGTTACTAGCAGAAGCAGCGTCCAAGACATTGTCGCTAGGGTTACTAGCAGGAGCAGTTGCAGAAACCCTAATCCTCTTGTTGAGGCACCTTAAGTAAAGGGATTAAAATAATCTTCAGACATATCAGTGCACCCTAGCCTAGCGCATCTCCCAGTACTCTCAGCAAGCCAAGACGTCAAGTTTGAGTTTATGGTCAAATCTAGGGTTTGACCAAGTCAAAACAACAATGAATTATTCTATGAATTCAAAGAAAAAGTTAGATGGAGCCTCTAACTTCAGAGCATGGAAGACAAGGATTAACCTCATCCTCACCAAGAATAAAGTGTTGGATATCGTGAAAGGAAAGATAGTGAAGCTAGAGTTTGAAGAAGGAAAAGAGAAGGAACCACAGAACGTTGCAGCTATGGAGAAGTTCAAAGATAGTGACATCAATTCCATGAGTGTCATAGTGGATTCCATAAAAGACCACTTGATACCCTACATATTCCATCTTGACTCATTGAAGAAGATGTATGATGCCCTAACAAATCTCTTCTCGGTCAGAAACATTGGACAAGTAATGAGTCTAAAGAATGAGCTCCATGACATGAAGATGAATGATGACGACATCATATCATACCTTGTGAGAATCTCTCAGTTAAGAGATAAACTACAAGCTATTGAAGAGATCATCTCAAAGAAGGAGTTGGTAAACTTAGTACTCAATGGTCTTCCCAAGACGTGGGATGCATTTTCCGCAAGCATGAACACAAGAAAGGAGTATCCGACATTTGAAGAACTTTGGACTTGTTTTGCTCAAAAAGAATCAAGGATCGGTGCAAAAGAGAAACCATAAAATAAGTACGATGATCAAGCCTTCACAACAAGATTCAATAACTTCAGGAACAAAAGGAATTTTGGTTCAAGGAGGAAGCCAAATCAAGAGAAAGACATTTCAGAATTGCAATGCTTCAACTGTCGAAAGTATGGTCACTACAAGAATCATTGTCCCGAGCTAAATAAAAAGAAGGAGAAACATGAAGCATCAATTGTCGAAGAAAAGGATCCTACAAAGAAGACTAAGTAGGATGGAAGAGACTTCTTCTTCTAAAGGTAATGAAACTCTTCTTATTTCTTGTACATATCTTGTTTGCATTGTCTCTGTACATATCTTATATATTTATCTCTTGGAAGATAATGTGTTCCAAGAAGAACTATACCTATGGAAGAACAACAACATAAGAATGGATATCATTAGATAATACACATGAAAGGATGAAATACAAATAATGTGGAAGCTATTGCAAGATAAGGCGAATCAATCATGAAGAGACTTAGAATAAGAAAATACAGAAAGAAGTCAGCAATCGAAAGGAAATTGGAAAAATACTTATGACGTTTTGTAGAAGACAACAAGATGGAAGCATGGACTCTGTTAGACAAGAAAGCCAATTATATATTGCAGAAGACAATAAGGATGCAAATGGAAGCATGGAATCTGTTAGACGGAGGGACCTGATTATATGCACTCATACATGAAGCAAGGATTAGGAGGGAGCTAATCATGTGATCCATAGAAGGTGATGAAGTATATATCCATGATAACATCCATGAAAGACAGTACGTATTTGATTCAATCTCAGAAGAAGTCTTCTTCGAAGAGAAGCCTTAACTTATCCTTAGTTTTCCATCCAGATCCATGATCCTATGATGAAAGGAAGAAGTGGAATCTCTAGGGCATGTAATCTATAAGAAACTTCATGGACCTAAGAGCTAAAGAAAAACATGAGGAAGAACATGAAGATTCCAAGAAAGAAAGAGAAACCAGAACAACCAGTCATTGTATCAAGAATCACAATATTACCAGCCTGATATGAACTCACTAAAAGAAATCAAGCAGAGGAACTGAAAGTTGTGATGAAGAACCGTGTATGGAAGACTTATGAATAAAAGCATTGCAAGATCCAAAAACGAGAGGTTCTCTCAGATGGAGGGAGAAGACTATGATGATTACTTGTTCCAGTAATCCAAACTTATCTCGACATGAGTCAATATTATCATCCGCAACATCCATGAGTCGAAATTCTACATGAGATGAATGAAAAGAATTTTCTCCAAAGAAATTGAATAAAGAGTGTATGAAGAGCAATCTCAAGACTTTGAGGCACACCAAAAAGAGACCCTTGTATGCAGATAGAAGAAGATAACTTGGTGGAGAACCTCGAGTGCACAGCAGAAGCATGGTGAAGATTTCCTATAACATCAAGATGATTACTCAGAAGATCAGATCTCATGATGACAGAAGAAGTGCCACATGGATATGTTCCAGTTTTTCCAACAATGATATACTCTATTGTTCAGAGCTACATGAAGCCTTCACAGTGTTCCAGACTAAAGTACATTTGAAATCAAGCATTACATTATCCATGATGAGAAAGTGGTTCTCCAATACATATCTCTACAGATGAGCAGATAAGTAGACATTTTGGTAAAGCTTCTATTCAAGATGAAAGAAATTGCGTACTCAAGCTGGAGCTCGTGGAAATGAATTTCTTATTGAAAAAGGAACAGATGACTCCCAGGTTGGGAGGGAGCACTGAAAATATTATTGAAGACATTCATTTTCAAGATTAAAAATAGTCCATGTTGGACAGATTCTTTCTTGTTCAGAAAGTGGATGGAGATTTCTGAAGGACAGCGATTTCCCATTGTGGTTAACATGGGAAATGGTCTAGATTGTTGATGTATCATAGACAGTGACTTCCCATTGTGGTTAACATGGGGAGTGGTCTAGGGAAGTCTCTCTTCTTGAGGGTTACTCAAGAAGACTATCCCACCTCGCCGGACGGTGATTTCTCATTGTGGTTAACATGAGGAATGGTCCATTTTGGAGGTTGATACAAGACAGACTTTTCCTCTTCTGGTTAACATAGGAAATGGTCTGAAGAGTCATTCCTTAGGGTTTATACATTCTCTCCAGGGTGCACTTTGATTAGTGTAGGAGGAATGGCCCAAGGTGGGGAATGGTCCAAGCCCAACAATCAGGGACAGGCATTCCTTAGGGTTTATACATTCTCTCCAGGGTGCACTTTGATTAGTGTAGGAGGAATGGCCCAGGGTGAGGAATGGTCCAAGCTCAGAAATCAGAAACAATAATTCTTCCTTGTTTGAAAAGAATAGGGAAGATAGCCCATTGTTGATGTTCTACACTGAGGGCAGATATTCCTTCAGATCTCACAGATGTGAGTGAAAGATTGGCCCAGATGATTCAGTTTATATCATAACATTGTTTCTGTGCAGGTTGCTATTAGATGTTTGTTATGAATACTGTATGACAGTAGATGTATACTTCTGTGGTGGATATGTTCCATTGTTCGTGACTATACGTTTTTTATCAAGTACTTGTGTGTTACTTGGTGTGGAAGTGTACCACTGGATTTTAGTTATGTACTACTATAGATAGACACAGTTGTGTTCTATTTTGTTTTGATTGCCTTGAAGACTATAAACAGTTTATTGGAAATAATTATCAACCAGATGAATGATGAAAAGATATTTTCCAAACAGAAAATGGTTCAAAACATTTACTCTTCTAGATTAGAAGAATGGCTCTTGTATCACTCTGTGGAGAGAGCATCATGTCTGATTACTCGGATAGAGTATGTTTTCGAGAGATGATGCATGATGGTGCTCATGATCTAGTCATGATCTAGTCTATATAACTATGTTGATGCTACCAGGTGAATGGTATGTTTTGTGCTCAAGATCATTACCTGTAATACCTCTCTAGCTAGGAGGGAGTGTTGATATTATGGTAGTTGCGGGAGGTATTTACCACCACGTGTAAACTTGATGAGAATAGAATACTCTGGAAAACAAAAAGAAACCCTAATGAGTTGGCTAATAACCCTAGAAGACTTGTCGGCTCAAGAAGATAATTTATATTAGGTTATTAGCCTCCAAGAGAAGAAGTTGGCCGGAAATAATAATAATATATTGAACAGACAGGTACCCAGAAGGAGAAGTCGGCCCCAGTAAGTCTGCCAGAACCACTATAAATACAGGGCATCAGTCTCTCATTTGACACATCTCAGTAGTTGTAGAGAGCCAGTTCTGCGCAGTTTAGTTGCAGTCTTGTGCGCATGTTTGGAGGAGAGTTGTTGGTGCAACTGTTGCAGCTAGCAGTTACGTTTTGGCTTGGACTATCTCTTGGCTAGGGTTTGGAACATATGATCAGCCTTTGTTGATGGGCTATCTTTGGGGAAAGCTGCGCTACCCTTTGTTTGGCTATCTAGCCTAGGGTTTGCTTCCAGAGTGATTCTCTGTCAAGGTTAAGGTACTCGGAGGGTGGCTTTAGCCTATGGTTGGGTGACAAGGGTATTGTCAATGGTAAAAGAAGCACACATATTTCATATTCTAACACGTGGATGGCGCGTGACAATCAAAGAGATGTTGTCTATGTAAACCCAAGAAATTTGGGAAGTCATAGCTTTCGTTCCAGAGCTCAATTTTGAGTGAAATTACTGATCTTGGAAATATATTGATGAGAAAAAGAGGATGGATTTGTGATAGATAATATTTAAGGTTGTAAGAGAAATGAAAATTCAATATCCCATCCCTTAAAATGGTACGTAGGGGGTCGGGTTAGTTACAAAGGGGTATCAGAACAGGCTACAACTCTAGGCCTGGATGGGCCAGATATTAGTCATAGGACTGGTATATCAAAATTTAGAAGAGCTTGTTGAAAGGTGCTTCTACTTTTAAAGGATTGTTCTCTATCTGCACAAGTCCCTTGAGGATGGAGGACAACAAATTGAAATTGTACCTTGGCAACCCTGACTAAATTACAATAAGGAGAAATTGTATTGTCCCTCTGTCGAAGTGATGACTACTCTTATGGGAGTAAGAATACGTTGATAGGTATTATTGGTAAAACCTAAATGAAAATGGCAGAGGTGGCGAAATTTTTGCTATGAAGCTTCCTCAATCCAAACAAGGGACATGAGTTGGGTTGTTTTGTTAAAGTGTAATAATGTCTATCTACTAGGGTGAGAGGACTATCTTATAGTTAAGATAGCTAATTATATAAGGGTTAATACCCTTATGGAAAATTCCTTGTGCTTAAAGGAAATTGGTATGGATTGATGGAATCCATAGCAGTAATAATTACTTCTTTAATAAAATATTAAACCATGTATATGTGTATGATCCCTCATGATCAGAGGAAGGATGAAAATGTGTAAAGTCAGATTATTTGACCTATAGTGAAAGAAAATGGTTGTTGGAGAATAACCCAGTTAAGCAATTAAAAAGAAGTCATTTAGATTGTTGCTAGACCTCCTTGGAGAGGTAAAGAGATATGAATACATGAGTGAGTTTATGATGCTCACAAATATAATAAGAGAAAGTATATACCTATTAATTTAAGGACGTGTATGTGCATGCGAATACAAATGGTAGATAATTGCAATACATCTGCATTGTAAGCATGGGCAAAGTGCTTGGGGCATGAGGATATGTAGGAATGCATATAGAAAAGATTTTGCATGCATATAACATGCATATAGGATTAGTATAGTCTGTTATTGGATGTAAAGTATGGTGATGTCATGGATCAGATTACTAATGATGATCTGAGTATAGCAACATAAGTAAAATGTTGATGACAGTGATTACATATTACCTTATGAGAATAAGGTAGAATGGTTAATGAACTGGTTGATTTTGTATGTAGTAAAGGAAAGTGTTGGGACATTTCTAGATGACCAATGTGTCAGATTAACATCCAAAGGTGGATGGTAGCCATAGGAATATATCTCGGTGTTCTCAAGTTGCAGTGAAACGGAACATGGAAAAAGGATTCCCTTGATAAAAGGGTTTGTTGACCAAGAATGGTTTGAGGCATGAAGATAAGCTTGATTACTTGTCTTATTGCCTGGAGCATTGTTGAAATTTCCCATATTATATTTTTGGGTTGTCGCATACTTCTATAGAAGTTTAGGAAAGAGTGTTATATTGTTTATTGTTGTCACATGAAAAGGGAAACATAGTTATGAATATGTGTGTGAGACTTGTAATGTGAATAACATGTGAATGACTACAAACTCTCAATAGAGAAGGCAACATGGTTTTGAGTATTCCAATGAGACTTGTCATAAGAATGACATGGAAAAAGGTGCAAGTGATGCATATACATATATGTAAATGTACATATACATGCTTAAAGGTATGATATGAATGTCGGAATAAGTGAAATTTGAGGAAAGATTTGTACTTGCCAGATCTAAATAATGTCATGGATGCATGGCTGACCCAATGATGGAACGTTTTGATTTGTCTTGCTGAAATAATATCTTGAGGGGGATGTGTTCTCTTTTTCCTCGGGAAAAGATAGTATACATTGATGAAAAAGTAAATGAGCAGGGATGTTTGTTACCATTATAAAAGGAAACATGATTATGCTTTTAAATACTGCATATGAATGGTTGTGAACAATCACGAACCAATTAATTTCCAATAGATAAGGAAATGAAACAATAAAGTGTTCCTATGTTGTATGCCCACATCGCATGCTAAAGCATGTGATTAAAGTACATTGAATGCAAATTGATGGAATAAACAACATGCATGTCTGAGTGCACAATCTCAATGCATAATAAAGATGCAAGCTGATAATTCCTCATGGAATATTAGGTAAGAATCTAAGATGACAAAGTTGAGGTCGTGTCAGACCGTTTGGATATGAAACAAGAGAGTTACATGTTAAAGAAGTTTTTGTGGAGGAATTGTGCAAAGAACTCTACCAAGAGAACGGAGCTATAACCTTAATGGCTGCTGAGAATTGAATAGCGGGTTGAAAAACCTATTTATATAATAATCTTGGATTACATTTGAAATCATACAACATGCGAAGGAGACATGCAAATGAATGGTGACCAATCTGATTTCTGGTTGGGAAATGTGCAGAAGGCACGGGTTCATAATTAAATTATGAGTGAGACTTGATGTTGTGACATGTTGATTTAACCGAGAAAGTCAAGATGAAACTTGACTGAAATTGTCGAAGGAATATAGCAGGCAAATCCAAAAAAGGATAGATGGTAGAAGCAAATAAGGAAAGAACAATTATGAAAATAAGTACAACCGGTAAAAGGAAAATAAACTAATGAGCATGTTTAAATGAATAGGCTTGGTGAGCCATGTTAAGTAAAGG
>JZKD02S1889499.1:0-11982 GCA_000966675.3 Picea glauca
GTTAGATGTTGCTTTCAAAGTTTAAGCGAGCCTGAAAGACAACAAATCATGCTCATAGGGAGTCCCTCGAGTATGATCCAGAAAAGATGAAGAAGAATGGGGCTTCGATATACAATCATGGTGGGACTAAAAGGACTCCCAAGCCTATGGAAAAAAATCACAGCATGGATGCCAAAATGCAACAAAGGATCTACCTAGGGCATCCATGTAGAGGAAGGATCTACCACCTAATTACGACACTTCTAAAGCAACATAGAAGGTTCTGTGTCACAATTCGGTGGGATCAATCCTATGGAAAAGCAAAAAAAGTCAAGAATATGCAAGATGCAAGGTGATGAGAACCTAACCTATATGCAAATGTTGTAAAACAACTTTTACCATGGAATGATGTGAGTGTAACCTGTCTCATAAAAACACCAAACCAAAAGAAAAAGTTCATTAGAACAACCCAAAGATCTCTCAAAAAGAAACTCAAGTAGCCATTGAGCCAAGAATAGGGGAAAAAGAGGACCAAACTGGGGCAAAAAGAGCCAAAAAATTCTATAAATAGGGGTGGAAAACTTATTTTAACCATTGAAAATTGGAAAATAACCAAAAAGCCAAAAACCCTCTCCTTTAAAACGCAAATTTGAGGAGCTACGATGGACGAAAGATCTTCAAACCTGAACCAAGTAGGTACAAATGATCTCTCTTAGCCTTTTCATTCATTATTTGTTGTTTATTTCATTGTTTAGAGGGTGCGCACCCTAGTAAAAAGGTCGATCTTGCGTGTACACAGGTTTCCATGCTCAACATGTGTATGTACGGGGCAAAGTAACACTTAGCCCATGTACATACGCGATTGTCTTAAAGACAACCCACATACATCTCTTTAAGCTTTAAAAAATATGAAACAAGGGACTAACCTGACAAACTTTTTGCAACGAGATGTATGTTCATTGGCGAGAGAGAGAACATGAGGAGTTAGATGTCTTGGTAGAGGAGGATTCAAGGGCCATTTCCATGCTTAAGCAGTGTGGTATGTGGAAATTMTTTCAATTTCCATTCACAAGGGCACAACCCATGCTACTGAACCATCTGATAGAGTATTGGCATCCAGATGCAAAGACCTTCATGCTAGAGGGCCAATCATTGACTCCAACAACGAAGGATATATACTTTTTGACCGACCTCTCCAGGATGGGGGAACCGATCAACTTGAGGACCTTTTCTCCAGGACCGCACAACATAGAAGATTACATTGACATGTATTGCGAGGCTGGCACTGAGAAAGTAGGATCTCAGGTGTCGATTCATAAGATCACAAGCCTCAATATTTAGATAGTACTTTACATGATTGGGTGGATCATGTGATCTGTAACACTTCATCAGGGTTCATGTGCACAGATGCATTGTGCAACTCAGTGTCTAGATGCCACCATCTTTGACAGGAGCACTACAATGCTCACATATATGAAAAANTAAGCTCTTGTTAGATGTTGCTTTCAAAGTTTAAGCGAGCCTGAAAGACAACAAATCATGCTCATAGGGAGTCCCTCGAGTATGATCCAGAAAAGATGAAGAAGAATGGGGCTTCGATATACAATCATGGTGGGACTAAAAGGACTCCCAAGCCTATGGAAAAAAATCACAGCATGGATGCCAAAATGCAACAAAGGATCTACCTAGGGCATCCATGTAGAGGAAGGATCTACCACCTAATTACGACACTTCTAAAGCAACATAGAAGGTTTTGTGTCACAATTCGGTGGGATCAATCCTATGGAAAAGCAAAAAAAGTCAAGAATATGCAAGATGCAAGGTGATGAGAACCTAACCTATATGCAAATGTTGTAAAACAACTTTTACCATGGGATGATGTGAGTGTAACCTGTCTCATAAAAACACCAAACCAAAAGAAAAAGTTCATTAGAACAACCCAAATATCTCTCAAAAAGAAACTCAAGTAGCCACTGAGCCAAGAATAGGGGAAAAAGAGGACCAAACTGGGGAAAAAAGAGCCAAAAAAGTCTATAAATAGGGGTGGAAAACTCATTTTAACCATTGCAAATTGGAAAATAACCAAAAATCCAAAAACCCTCTCCTTTAAAACGCAAATTTGAGGAGCTACGATGGACGAAAGATCTTCAAACCTGAACCAAGTAGGTACAAATGATCTCTCTTAGCCTTTTCATTCATTATTTATTGTTTATTTCATTGTTTAGAGGGTACGCACCCTAGTAAAAAGGTCAAGCTTGCGTGTACACGGGTTTCCATGCTCAACATGTGTATGTACGGGGCAAAGTAACACTTAGCCCGTGTACATACGTGATTGTCTTAAATACAACCCACATACATCTCTTTAAGCTTTAAAAAATATGAAACAAGGGACTAACTTGACAAACTTTTTGCAATGAGATGTATGTTCATTGGCGAGAGAGAGAACATGAGGAGTTAGATGTCTTGGTAGAGGAGGATTCAAGGGCCATTTCCATGCTTAAGCAATGTGGTATGTGGAAATTCTTTCAATTTCCATTCACAAGGGCACAACCCATGCTACTGAACCATCTGATAGAGTATTGGCATCTATATGCAAACACCTTCATGCTAGAGGGCCAATCATTGACTCCAACAACGAAGGATATATACTTTTTGACCGACCTCTCCAGGATGGGGGAACCGATCAACTTGAGGACCTTTTCTCTAGGACCACACAACATAGAAGATTACATTGACATGTATTGCGAGGCTGGCACTGAGAAAGTAGGATCTCAGGTGTCGATTCATAATATCACAAGCCTCAATCTTTAGATAGTACTTTACATGATTGGGTGGATCATGTGATCTGTAACACTTCATCAGGGTTCATGTGCACAGATGCATTGTGCAACTCGGTGTCTAGATGCCACCATCTTTGACAGGAGCACTGCAATGCTCACATATATGAAAAAACAACTAACCGACTGTCGAAGAAGAACAAACAAGAACTCCAGGTTAGAGACCGTTTTGTGCGCTTTCTTTTTCGAGAGAGTGTTAAGCCTTAATCCGCGAGAGACAGTACGAGGCCTTATTGCCTCCTTTCTGACATTATGCAGGTGGGCAAATTTGTTGCCTTGACAGGGTGCAGGGAAAGTACATGAGGCCTTTGATGACAAATTCTTTGATTGGTGGGCCCGTCAAATTCCTGTGATCAAGGACTACCCCTACGCAAGGATTAGTTTCCTAAGGGATTCTGATATGCCTATGCCCCCTAGCAAGTAGCGTAGAGTGATAGGTAAACACATTTTAAAGTTATTTTATTTTTAAATTTTTAAATGTTATCCTTTTTATGGTAATGTCAAAGTACTAACTCAATGATCTGCCATATACAGATGTGGGACCGGTAAGACCAACCGAGCAGATGTCGGACCAATAGTAGCAGGAGGACCATTAGCCGCAGGAGGACTACCATCTGGAGAGGCTGAGAGAGTACTGTGATGAGTAGAGAGGAACCCGACAACTCTCACTCATGTAGTGTCGATGGAAGAGATAGAGGGCCTTCCCTTGGCCATGCAGCCACATGTTGTAGGGGTACGCAGGACTTGGGCTCAGTTGTTTCGACTTTTTGTGAATGGTGTAGTTCATTATACTAGGGATAACAGGCCTAGGCCATAGTTAGTGTTGGACCACATATGTGTCGAGGGCACATTTTGTACTCTATTATGTAGTGAGGGCTTGAGCCTAACGATGTATACTAGCTCTATTAGAGGCTTTATGGCTCACTTTTGTACTTATGACATTATTGTTTGGACACATTATTATATATATACATAATTTTNTCAAGAATATGCAAGATGCAAGGTGATGAGAACCTAACCTATATGCAAATGTTGTAAAACAACTTTTACCATGGGATGATGTGAGTGTAACCCATCTCATAAAAACACCAAACCAAAATAAAAAGTTCATTAGAACAACCCAAGATCTCTCAAAAAGAAACTCAAGTAGCCACTGAGCCAAGAATATGGGAAAAAGAGGACCAAACTGGGGCAAAAAGAACCAAAAAAGTCTATAAATAGGGGTGGAAAACTCATTTTAACCATTGCAAATTAGAAAATAACCAAAAAGCCAAAAACCCTCTCCTTTAAAATGCAAATTTGAGGAGTTACGATGGACGAAAGATCTTCAAACTTGAACCAAGTAGGTATAAATGACCTCTCTTAGCCTTTTCATTCATTATTTATTGCTTATTTCATTGTTTAGAGGGTGTGCACCCTAGTAAAAAGGTCGGGCTTGCGTGTACACGGGTTTCCACGCTCAACATGTGTATGTACGGGGCAAAGTAACACTTAGCCCATGTACATACGTGACTGTCTTAAAGACAACCCACATACATCTCTTTAAGCTTTAAAAAATATGAAACAAGGGACTAACCTGACAAACTTTTTGCAACGAGATGTATGTTCATTGGCGAGAGAGAGAACATGAGGAGTTAGATGTCCTGGTCGAGGAGGATTCAATGGCCATTTCCATGCTTAAGCAGTGTGGTATGTGGAAATTATTTCAATTTCCATTCATGAGGGCACAACCCGTGATACTGAACCATCTAATAGAGTATTGGCATCTAGATGCATAGACCTTCATGCTAGAGGGCCAATCATTGACTCCAACAATGAAGGATATATACTTTTTGACCGACCTCTCCAGGATGGGGAAACCGGTCAACTTGAGGACCTTTTCTCCAGGACCACACAACATAGAAGATTACATTGACATGTATTGCGAGGTTGGCACTGAGAAAGTAGGATCTCAGGTGTCGATTCATAAGATCACAAGCCTCAATCTTTAGATAGTACTTTACATGATTGGGTGGATCACGTGATCTGTAACACTTCATCAGGCTTCATGTGCACAGATGCATTGTGCAAMTCAGTGTCTAGATGCCACCATCTTTGACAGGAGCACTACAATGCTCACATATATGAAAAAAYARCTAACCRACTRYCGAAGAAGAACAAACAAGAACTCCAGGTTAGAGACCGTGTTGTGCRCTKTCTTTTTCGAGAGAGTGTTAAGCCTTAATYCRYGAGAGACAGTAYGAGGCCTTATTGCCTCCTTTCCGACATTATGCAGGTGGGCAACTTTGTTGCCTCGACAGGGTGCGGGGAGRGTACATGAGGCMTTTGATGAMAAATTCTTTGATTGGTGGGCCCRTCAAATTCCTRTGATCGAGGACTACCCCTACGCAAGGATTAGTTTCCTAAGGGATTCTGATATRCCTATGCCCCCTAGCAAGGAGCGTARAGTGATAGGTAAACACATTTTAAAGTTATTTTATTTTTAAATTTTTAAATGTTATCCTTTTTATGGTAATGTCAAAGTACTAACTCAATGATCTTCCATATACAGATGTGGGACCGGTATGACCAACCGAGCAGATGTTGAACCAATAGTAGCAGGAGGACCATTAGCCACAGGAGGACTACCATCTGGAGAGGCTGAGAGAGTACTGCGATGAGTAGAGAGGAACCTGACAACTCTCACTCATGTAGTGTCGATGGAAGAGATAGAGGGCCTTCCCCTGGCCATGCAGCCACATGTTGTAGGGGTACGCAGGACTTGGGTTCAGTTGTTTCGACTTCTTGTGAATGTTGTAGTTCATTATACTAGGGATAATAGGCCTAGGCCATAGTTAGTGTTGGAACACATATGTGTCGAGGGCACCTTTTGTACTCTATTATGTAGTGAGGGCTTGAGCCTAACGATGTATATTAGCTCTATTAGAGGCTTTATGGCCCACTTTTGTACTTATGACATTATTGTTTGGACACATTATTATATATATACATATTTTTGCCTTATGGATAAAGTTTTTGTACAAATGTATTTACATGTGCATGTATGTGTGTGATTTTACTTTTATGTGTGAGAAATATGCCAATCTAATACATTATTAGACAATGTATCAATTAGTTGATTAGATCTCCTAGGAACATGAATATAAGTAATATAATCGAAATAGTGTTCTAAGAGATGTACCCTAAGGAATCGTCGGTGAAGGGTGGGATCGTAGAAACGATATAATCCATTTAATTGAGATGCAACCAATTAAGCATATAGATAAACTTGGGGGTGAGAAATACCATGTGACAAGGCATCACATAGTAATTTGATTATGACACTGTACTCGACAACATTATTGGTTGTTTTTCTTAGAAAAATACCTCCAAAAGACATCAACTGACCAAAGGGTGTAAACATCACCCAAGCTGTGGAAACAAGCCTCTGAGTGTGTCAGCTAGCACTGTCTATGAACCCAACATAGACCTTAGATTCACTTTACATCTGCCACAGTGAAAAGAAACACAATAAACTACATGTCTATAAAACAAACAGACAATAATGCATAAATAAAGCTATACATTATATACAAGAAGTCACGCCTAGGTGACCGATCTAATCGTAATAATTCTTAAGGTATAGCCCATTTCTAGACTCCAATAAAGCGTTACCCTTGAAATCAACTAGTTGATAGGCACCCTTTTCTAAAAATTTATTAACAATGAATGGTCTGAACCACATGAGTTTGAATTTTCCTGCCCCCAAGGGATCTTTATCTTGGTCATAGACCAGGACAAGGTCGCCTTCAGAGAAAACTTGAGGGTGTATGAACTGATCATACTGACAGTTGATACGTTGTTTGTGAGCTTCGTTGGCCAAGGCTGCATCTTGATGTTGCTCATCAATTTGCTCGAGATATAAAAGATGCTCTTCGAGTAGAGTAGTGTCGGGCAGTGTTTCCACTGCCAACTTAAGAGAAGGGATTTGGAACTCTATGGGAAAGATTGCCTCCAACCCGTAAAGGAGTTGGAAAGGAGAAAAACCAGTAGCAGTCTTGACTGAGGTTCGATAATCCCAAAGTGCCAAATACAACATCAAATGCCAATTCGACTTGGCTGAATTGATTGTTTGTTGAAGAATAATCTTGAGAGACTTATTAACAACCTCCACTTGACCATTCACCTGTGGGTAGTAAGGTGACGAATGTTCTTTCTTAAACCCTAGTTTTGATGTTAACTTAGACATCGCGTTGTTCTGGAAGTGACTTCCATGGTCTGTGACAATCCCTTTTGGAATACCGAACTTGGCTACAATCTGGTTAAAAATGAAAAGTGCAGTCGTTTCTTCGTCATTGTTGAATGTCGACATGGCCTCCACCCAGTTAGTGAAGTAGTGAAGGGACCAACAATAATAACTGGAAACATGGGAGAAGGGTGTGCCTGCATATTCCAAGAGAATATATGGCATGGGTGACACTTCTTGACCGCCTCTATACAATATTTTATCAACAAGGGCGAAAAGTATCCAGCGAGAAAAATATTTTGGGCTATTGCCAACCCAGACAGGTGACCGCCACATGCTCCTGTGTGACAATCATTCAACACAAGTTCAGCCTCTTTGTGAGTGATACAACGACGAAGAATGTAATCCACTCCTCAACGATATAAAGTATCATCGATGATAATATAATTCCTCGCTTGATGGCATATTCGTTGATGCTCATCGCGAGAAGCCGAATACAACCACTTCAAATTCTGAAGATACACAAGTATATCTCCATACCAAGGGTCTGAAGATGCAATAAGGAAAATATCCCCATTGATCAGTGACTCTTTGGGAAAATTGTTACCACTCTCGACTGGAAGTTCCGAGATTAGTTCAACAAAGACCAATGACTTTTTAGATTTGCAGAAACAAAATCCAAGTCAAATTCTTGCAGGATGACCATCCATCAACTGAATTTCCCACCGATGACCCGTCGTGTTAACACATATTGAAAAGGGTTCACGACAACTACGACGATGGTCTTACAAAGTAAGATGTAATGATGGAACCGTTGGAAAGCATGAAAAACTGCCAAATCAAGTTTCTCAACCTATGTGTAGTTGAGTTCCGGTCCTACCAAGCCTTAACTATGATAGTAGATAACATGCTCTTCGAGCAATTCATCCTATTGGACCAAGACCATGCCAATAGTAGACTCCACGATAACCAAGTACAACAAGAAATCCATGCCATAATCCAGAGGACTGAGTAGAGGGGAAAACGTCAGATCATGTTTCAATGCTTTGAAAGAGTGATGAGCCGCTTCATCCCAATAGAATGGGACCCATTTCTTCAAGAGATGCATAAACCCTTTAGTAATTTTTCCATAGTTGGCAACAAAACGACAAAAAATGTCGGTCTTCCCCTGTAGACTTTGAAGCTGTGGGATTATGTGTGGGGGAGGCAGTTGAACTATTGCATCAACCTTTATATACCATGATCCCTTTAGTTGACACAATAAAACCTATCAGGAGAAGGATAACTGATCAACGGTTATGATTCGACCTTCGTGAGGAAAACATAATACCCAAAAAACGGTGGATACAATCGCTATCATAACATAGGTCCAACTCCGCCCTAACAAAATATTGTAGTTGAGAGATGCATCGACTACTTCTACTTTGACACACATGGTTTTTCCCTTTAACTTCATGGGGAAGGAGGGAATTATGCCATGTGGTCTAAAAGATCGACCGTCAAACACAGTTAGCAAAGTGGGCGACAAAGACAACTCAATTTTTCCAATGGCCTTCCAACATGCCAACAACATCACGCAAGTCGAGGCACCCTCATCAACCACCGCACGGAAAATTTTCCGTGTCAACGATTTCGTGGCATACACCACTACTATCTAAAAAGCGACATGGTGAGGAAGACGAGGTTTATAATATATAGGGTAAAAAAAAAGCATTCTCGAGTTATTAGTCTTGGTCGCTCCCAAGGCACACAACAATGCTTTCCTCTATGAGGGAAAACTCTGGAGTACTTCCAGGGAAGACATTGCACAAGGAGTTTGTGCCAGATCCTCCACGATGGAGTAATTATGAGCAGCCCTCATGTTCAGGTTGTGAGAAGCCTTTTTAAACGCACCCTTAGGGATGTGAGTCATAGTTTCTCCCACAGTCTTCTCAATTTGAAGAGGAGGTGGTGGGTTGGAGGCTTCTTTTCCCTTCTCAACAGATTATATCATTCCGTAATTATGAGCCCTAGTCTGCAAACGAGCATTAGATTTCATCATATAAATGTTTGTGGCTCCATTTTTAGTATTAGGTGCGATGGATCCCTGATTTCCCCCAAACGTGTTAGTGGATGAGGAAGCTTGAGCAATATTTCTCCCTTGTGGAAAAGGGTTGGTTAACATGGCAGGATGTTGTTGTAACAATAGCTTTTGGGCTTCCTCAAGCCGAGGTAATTTGTGAGTCAAGTGGTCTTCCGTGCAAAGCTTACACGAAAACGTCACCTTCCTCTTTTAGTTTTTCCCTCGCCATCATTATTCCTAGCCTTATTATCCCCCTTACTATTCTTGTTTTTAGATTTCCTCTTTCCCTTGGATTGCTTGTTACCCTTGGGATTCATCAATTGCACATTATGTACATTCACTGTTTGGGTTACGGGGGCAACCAAACTAGCAGTTTGGTTGGCCACAGTTTGTTGCATCGATAACTGTTGTAACTGATTATTCAACTGATCTGTGGGCTTTCTCTTTGTTGAGCCTACTATGCCATCGACATGAGGCCAAAATTTTTTTTTGGTCTTGTCAAAAGTCGATTGCGGTGCGTCGGGCAGGATCTCGTACAACATACCAGAGTGAGAGTAAATCAAATCCAGTTGCTAGGCTCTCATGATAGCCTCTTCTTCGGAAAAAACCTCAGATGCTGCGACATATTTGGATACACAAGTCACCAAGGACTTTAGGAACCACTCGAAAAAAAATGCAGGAGGGACCTTAACTTTGATCAAGCTCTTCGTCGACGCCATTCTCGGATGTGATTTGAGATATGGAATTATTTTGTTTACTCGAAGTCGTCCAACAACTCGGTGCTGACATCGTATCTTACCGGTAACTAGAAATGGTTTAAGAAAACCATAACCAAGTTGTTAAAGTAAGCGTACTTAGAGCTATCGATCTCTATATACCATTTCGCGACACCCCTTATAAGAGTGGGTTGAAACAAACACAACTAAGCAGAATCATCCTTTAACGAGTTGGATGAGAAACATAAATGAAATGTCATAACATGATCACCTGGATCCTCCCCAGGATTTCCTTCAAAACTAGGGATTTCCAAGGGAAACTTAGTCGGCATGGGGGGCCAACGTGGATCATGACATATCAGGTCGTTCAACAGTCTCTACAAGTCTGGAAAATGCATAGTTGCTAGGAAATGTAGTCTAGGTTGTGGTGGATTCAAATGAAAAGAGGGGCCTGGATTTTGGATGGCACCAAGTTTCCAGAAAATTTTTGGTTGTTGGCTAGTGTTTTGGTAGAAACCATGGTGGCCCTGGCTAGTAAAGGAGTTTCCATTTGATTTTGCATCACCGACCGATTCTCATAGTTGGATGACATGCCTTGTGTAGGGATTTCTCCCTGTATGGTATTCCAAGGACCTTGGTTAGGGATGCCCCCAGCTGACCCTCCTAGCATATGTACTGGACCTTGCCCGGGGTTCCACTGAGTGTGGGAGGAGTTGCCCCCAATCGACATCTGTTGCGAAGGAAATGAGCCCTGCTAGGGATTTCCAAGACCTTGTGAGGAGTAAACTCCTGTCATCGCTCCCTGTGAAGGAATGAAGCCTTGCATAGGGTTTGGTTGACCGAAAGCGGGGTTGTCCCCTGTCGAGAAAGCGTTATTTGCTAACCCACCAAACAAATAAAAAGGCATAGACCCAACCATATTTACGTAGGATTGAGATTCAAGACTCCCCCCACTGAACAAACTAGTGTTGGTGTTAATCCTAATCGACTGTTGGAAAGTGCCTCCGAGCGAAGGGGACGTAGGAGGGATATGTCCCCCACCGTAAGGGATAGTGTTAAGCATGGCAGTGGTGCCCACGATAGATCTTTGTAAGGGATAATTAGAGCTCCATACCCCTAGACCAACAATATATAGAGTATAGTAGGTTAGGATCGAACTAAAGTCGAAACCCAACATCCTGTACAAAAAGGGAGTGCTAGACACGTTATGGATAGAGGGAACAATGGTCTGAGTCGTTGAAGGGATTGTGCCACTGCCCGAAGTAGTGGGTTTTTGGATAACCGTAGTCCTGATAGGTGGAGGTGGGGGAGGAGGAATGACACCCCTATTGATGATTGCATATATGTGAGACATTCTCCATCTTACAAACCTGTGAGGTGTGGATCATTGCAGCTATGTGAAGTCTTTCTCTCAGCTTACAAACCTGAGAGAAATACCTTAAGAAGGGTACGTGGTTCCTGCCTGAGACAGAGCTGGGAACGTAGAGATGACCTCCTCCATTCAGAGATTTGAGAAGAACTCCAAATGATTATTCAGTGGAAAATCAATTTGTTGAGTTAGGACATGCATGTGGCTGAGCACAAGTGAATGTGTGAAATCCCAAAGTGCTTGGTACATCGTCATGAGAAAAAAAATGAAGATGATGTATTAGCCTCCTCTAAGCAGCCGAGTTGACGAGAAGACTCCAGATGATCCTCATGTCGATGGCAGTGGAAAAGAAAATCTGTAGAGTGGACGTGCCTGTGGACGAGCACAAGTGAGCGTGTGAAGACCTGGTTCTTCTGTGTAATGCAGTGAATCAGAGCTATGACATGCCCATGGATGTGCCCCTAGTGGATGAGCACTAGTGGGTGTATCATATCCTTTGCTATATATTGTTCAAGAATCAAACCTACCTATAACCCTAATTGTCATGTAAAGGGTACAGATCGGCCCTACCTTAATGTGTCTAATAATAAATGTAAAAGATAATTAATCTAGATAATATTATTATTATTATTATTATTATTATTATTAATAAATATATTATGCCTTAGAGAGGTTGGCTCTATTGTACCAATAGACACTTCAGTTGATAGGACAAGTCTAATATAAGTAAAGGGAAATCTTCCATTGTAGGATCATATCTTTCTTGTGAGTTTGGAGATTTCAGTAAGTACACT
>JZKD02S1889499.1:62327-73417 GCA_000966675.3 Picea glauca
TAAAGCTTTCAATTTAAGGGAATGGCAAACTAGTTGTCTGCATACTGTGTAAACACTGAAGAAATTTTTTGATACGTTGGGATAAGTAATTCAAATAAAGACCTTAGAAAGAAAAGCTATTTGGATAAAGAATATAAATTATACATGAAGTGAATCTGAAAAATTGTTGAAATATATTTCTAATGCAAATTCGGACAAGAATCGATGAATCTACCTTTCACTATCTACTGGTATATCTAGGCGAGCGTTGGGAATGTATTCATAAACCATAATCATCTCCCCCTTTTCATCGCACCACCCCAGCAATGACACCGGGTTTTTATGGAAAAGGTGGTTGATGACATTGATCTCTAAGATAAATTCCGCTTTTCCTAGTTTGGCATCCATGGCCATACATTTTACTATAACCACATGTTTCCCCTTTGGCAGAACTCCTATATAAATGGTTCTGAAGCTGTCACTTCCAAGAAGGGTGGAAATACTGAAGTTAGCAGGGCGTCTCTTGCTTCTGGCTCCTAGGGATTCTCATCCTATGGTTGTTCTTATGGCAGTAGCTAAGGGAGAACCTAGAGACCGAATATTATGACGCCAATTGCCAAAACATTTATAAAATAATTATGGTACAAAACATCAAAAAAGTGTTTGTACCTTGCAACTCTAATAAAAACACAACAAAATAGGAGGTTCCATTCCTAGAAGACTTTTTTCTTCATGTGAAAAGAAGGACGAAGGATGAATGTGAAGAAGCTAGTAACAACGCTAGCTGGCGAGAACATGTGAAAAAGGAATACGATACTTCCTTAGCAGATATAGATCAAGAAGTTCAAATAAAATGTTAACTAATTAGAAGATAATGTAACTCTAATTACAAAATTTATTTTGTGTTGTAATGAGAATGGTTGGAACTAAAATGATTTATGAGTTGTTCTCTCCCTTTTGTTCAAATCGCAAAGAGCTTGACCTAGTAGAAAATGGAACGAGAGCCACACAAATAACATATAAATTCTCATAGCCGTACATCTATAGCATGTAATTGTTAAGAGCATGGATGAAAATTTGGTGCACAAACACCCCTTCATCCTCGTATATATTTTTTTCATATTTTATTTATATTTCTTGTTATTTCTTTTCCATTGAAATAATATTTGGGCATGACCAAAGAAAACGATAATAAACACAACAAAGAAAAACTTGTTGTAATTGCAGAGTAAATGGAAATTGATGAAGGACGACCCTCCTTCCTTCACTGTGCCTCTCTCCTCCCCCAGTCTCACTACCCATCTTCTAATCTCCAATTCTTCGTCTATCAATACAAGTATTTCTACTGCCTTCACAATCTCTCTTGCTTCCACCATCTCATCTTGGTTGGAAATGAACGATAAGGCCACTTTCCATACTTTCACTATGTAAACTCGGTTTATAAATTGATCGTCGAAGCAAGGTCAGCAGATCATTAGAAAGCCCATGGCGATGCTCTCCACTTATTGTTTCTATCACTTCCTCCTCCTCTTTCCATGATGGGCCTATGATTTTTAAATAGAATGTATTGTTGATCTATCACTCTTAGGGTGGGAATAAACAAAATCATCTAGATCATCATTCCATCGCCCACTTATCTAGATTTTTGTAAAGCCTCTTCACCTCACCAATTGGTAAACATGCCATATTGGTATCAACATTTGTAATAGAACATGTATTGTAGCATGAGTCATGCGCTTTGTTGAATGGTAGGTATGGTAGGTTTTGGGGTGATCCCTTTACCTTTTACATGCACCTCATTGAATGGTAGGTTTTTTGGTGATCACTTTACCTTTTATGTGCACCTTGTTGAATTGTATATTTTTCGGAGATCGCTTTCGCTTCACCTTTTACATCCATGTAAACTATGGATTGATCATCTTGTTAATAAATGATTATATAAAACATGAAAGAAGCCTCAGTTTCACATCTGATGAATTCTTGGCTTGGATAACCAGTTTTTCCAATTGAATTGATCCTTTAGTTCGCAACCGGCTTGCTTGGATTATCCAATTGAATGACCCATATAATGCAATGGTATAGCAGCAACAACCATTCTACCTTTCTTGAGCATGAAGTGAAATGAGTGAAGGTTGATTGTGGGGAGGTGAAATTCATGGTTGTGCGTGCACAGTTGAGAAGAATGATGAACTGAGAATGATCCCAATGCAAGTTTCAAAATTCCATCATTGGGATTTGAATTTTTTTATTTATGATCTTTATGCATGGAGAGGACCTAGTACATCTACGACGGGTGTAGCTAGAAATAAAGTTTCGACAGTCAAACACGAAAGACCGAATGTGCCCATCACCTTCAACCAATTAGATTTGTCCCCTGGTCGAGGGCATTTAACTTTTTTAACTTTCACAATAGAGTAATGTTGGTCTCCTTAAAGAGGATTTGGGCTTGTAAATCAAAAGTGTTGTGTGCTTGGGTTTGTTTTGGATGTACAAATTACATGGTTTTCCTTTCATGCTACCAACTAGGGCTTCATGGTTTCGATACCTTGATAAATTAAATGCATCTTAGACACGAAAATTCCATCCAATTCTACAATAATTGTTCTTCTTTGTGAAATATTTGTGAATTCCAGGTATGTATCTGCTTCTTTGATAAAATTTGAATATTTTGTTTTGAAATTTCATGGTTGAAGGTATGGATGGAATAATATTTATTCGATGCACTAAACTTGGTAGCTATGTTGTCATAAGTAGAGAATAGTTGGGAGATTTCCATAAATTACAAATTAGATAGATCTTTCGATATGCTTCCATTAACAAAAGATTATGGAGAATAATTCATATATTATTTTCCTTGTAATTTTGTTCTGATGCTTTTTTTTTAAATATTTGGGACCTTTACTGTCTTAAGCAAGGGGTATTTTTTGTTATTAAATTTGTTATTGTTATCTAATTTAATAAAATGAAAAATAGAGCCCATATCTTGCTAAGGATGGATTATTTATTTTACTGGTCATATTTAAATAACAACTATAAATAAATTAACATAGATCCATGTTAAATAGGGGTGTATATTTAAATAACAACAAGGGTGTATATTTAAATAACTAGAAATAAACTAGCATATGTCGATGTTAACCTGGCTGGATATATTGTGTTATTGCTTATTGAGAGGTATGCATCTCAAGTTTATGATCCTTAATAACTTTGGGTTTAACATAGATCTATTAGTTAATTTTTTCTCAAGGATTCACAAAAGAAGGCCTTGTCCATTCAGGAGTTCAATACAGGATTTTATATACAAATTCAATTCAAAATTTTCCATGAAACTTTAGGTGTAGTTTATTTTGCAGTTTTACAATGTATAAATAATTCATTTTTGGGGGTATTTGTAATGTAAATGGATTCTCTTGATGGGGCCTAAATCCCATGATTCAACAACAGGAACCAAACCCACCACTGAGGCCCAATTAGACTCTGAAGCGTTTGGAGTGGAATGGTTCTCCAGATCTTGCGATCTGGCCAAATTATAGATGGGCTTTGTGTTTTCTAGTGAAGGCTCTTCCTTCAGTTAGGACAATTATTTTTCTGTATTTCTCTTGGGTGGGGCTGGTATGAGAAATGCAAGCCAGTATAAACCAACTTGACAAATAACAGGACATAAGTTTTAACTAGAGGGAAGAGGTCGATCTTGGGATAACCCGCTGCTCAAACATGTAGATAGTGATTCTATGCCATAGGGCCTAGTACTAATACATTAACCAAATGAGCATCCAATTATTGTCTGAGAAAACTAATTAACAGAAGAAAACACATACGTAATCAAGATCATGGTAAGCAAAATAATTCATCTACCATAGCATTCATCACATAACAACACAACGATTTATCTTCATCATTAAAGAAAAGAACATCGAGATATTGCACCAGATAAATTGACAATAGAATTAATTGCTCTTACTCATTTACTGCATCATTCATGGAATAGGAAAGGAATTATTTCTTCTCCAACTCCAATCACTTACATCTAATGAAAATAGCTTGTCTTTGGTCCAGAAGGACTTCTCAATTCACAACAGTCTCAAAATAATTATCAACAGCCAAAAAAAAGAAGAGTTATTACAACAACCATCGACCTTTGACTAATCGGTCAATGCCTCTATTTAAAATTCAACTGTAATTAACGACTAATTACAATTTAGGCTAGACAAAAAAATGCCACGTAGAGTGATCATCCAATAGTTTTTTTCAACGTTCCACCTAAGATGCCTCATGAAAAGGGTAGCTTCTTTCATATTTAGACCAGCTGATAAACAGATCTTCACAGGTTTGAGCCCATGGGAACCTGTGTTGTTCCATAGGGGCAGCATATGCTCCTCTGATGTCTACTGCATGCGCCTGGTATTTTACCAAACTGGAGTTCAGTTGTTGCAGCATGACTCAAGCTCTGATTGGGTGACCTGTGAATTGTTGCACTTGATATTGTTGAAAGTATCTTTCCGTTCATCATCCCACTTGAATTCAGAATCCTTATGAATCATGTTTTGCAAGGGTTTGATGATTTCGGCGAAGTTGGGAGTGAACTTCCTCACAAAATTGATTTGCCCGAAAAAGGATTACATGGCCTTCTTGTTATGGGGTAGCGGGAGTTGAGCTATGGCCTTAATCCTTTCAGGGTCTATGCGAATCCCCGCTTGGGATATAATATGACCTAACAACTTACCTTCCTCGACATCGAAGATAGTTTTCTTAGGGTTCAGCGATATACCGTATTTCTTGCATCTCTCAAAAATCTAAGTTAAGTGTTGGATGTGTTCTTCTCTATTCTTCTAATACACTGTTACATCATCTAAATATACTACCACACACTTATTGATAAGTCCCCAGAAATCCACATCCATGGCTCTTTGAAAGGTTTCTCCTGCGTTAATTAAGCTGAAAGGCATGCGCTTATAAGCAAGGGTTCCCCATTTGGTTCAAAAGGTAGTTTTTAATCGGTCTTCTTCCAAATCCAACACTTGGTTGTATCCCAAGAAACCGTCTAGCAGGGAGAAAATCTTTGAGCCCGACACGGTCTATAGGAGTTGTTCCATCGGTGGGATAGGATAATTGTCCTTTTCTAAAGCTCTATTGAGGTTCTGAAAATCTACGCATAGTTGGATTTCCCCTGACTTCTTCCTCACTGGAACAAGATTTTCTACCCAGGTAGAATGCCTAACTTGGAAAATTATCTTCGCATCTAAAATATTCCTTAACTCTTAATACATGAGAGGTTCCAGGGATGGATGATACTTTTGAAGCTTCTGTTGGAAAGGCTTCATTTCAGGTTTTAACGGGATAGTGTGTTGAAAAATGCGGGTGTCATACATTTTTAAATCCTTATAGGACCATGTGAAAACATCTTGGTATTGTCTGAATAATCTTAGGTAGGCCTTCCTCTCTTCCCTAGATATAGTTTTGTTGAGATTTACATTCTTTGGATTCTCTGGAGTCCTAAGATTCATAGTTTCATGGAGGGGGCAAGAGCTACCAATCTTCGCGTTTTTGGGTCCTTTAAAGTGATCCTTTAGATCAAACAGACTCTCTAGATTGGATATCCCCTTCAGGATTGTGTGAGCTTTCAACTTTCCAACATCTTGTCCTGTTTGAGGGTTAGTTTCAGTTGTCTACTCTCAGAATTCTTCATCATCTATGGCTAGGTCTTTGAAATTGTCTTGGTTGGTCAAGAAGTTTATGATTTGCTCATCACCTTCAAAGACTTTCCAATTGGAAATATTGTTCAGCATTGATGGTTTGTAGAGCAGTTCTACAGTGAATCGGGAGGATTCATAATATTCTATAGGAGAGAGTCTAGAAGCAGCTGTGGCTAGCGAGTCGGAAAGAATATTCTTTTCTCTAGGGATTGCGATGATATTGAAAGCCTCAAAGCATTCTATTAGCCTATGCACCTCCTGCTAGTAGTTCTTAAGATGAGGTGAATTGCAATGTATAGTATTTATCACTTTTCTAACAATAATTTCATAATCTCCGAAGACTTTTAATTCCTTGATACCCAAATTTATGGCTTTCTTTAACCCTTGTACTAGAGCTTCATACTCGGTGGTATTGTTGGTACACTCGAATTCTAGTCTACAGGACAGGAAATGATGTTTACCCTTTTGATCGATGAGTATGCACCCGGCTCCTGACCCTTCTTTTGATTTAGATCCATCAAAATAGAGGATCCAAATTTGCAAACGATAACTTTTCCTTTCTCTCTCTTCGCCTATGTCTTGTTTTTCGACCTCTTCGTCCAGAAGTCCTGGTGTGGGGTTTTGACAGAAGAGAGAATCTTCTATCGGCATCAGGGATTCTTCTTGAAAGATTATTTCAGATTTTTGAGTAAGTGAAACATTGGACAAGAGAGGAGAAAAGTTGTCAAAGTGAGAATCACAAGAATAGTTTCCCAGTATGGGGAAGTCGGTAGAGGCTGGTTCGTTTGGGGTTTCCATATCAGTGACCGTATGTTTTAGATATGTTTCCCTATCGATTTTGATCATGTTATTGTATCCCTTCAGTGGTAGCCAAAGGTGTGCCTAGTCGGTATTGAAATATCCGTTCATCTTTTCAAACCAATCTCGGCTCAACAACAACCCATATGCCTCAAGGATATCCACCACAATGATATCAATCACCTACACAAAATTAAGGTGTGTCGATATCCTGATCATCACATCTTTTAGCTCTCCCATGACCTTGAACTGGGTTATGTCTAGTTGTATGACATGTTTATCACTTTTGAGGGGGACAACACCTAATTTATTACACACAACCAAAGGCATGACATTAGAGGATGCCCCCGAATCGACCAAACAATTGTGAAGATTCTTGTTAAAGATTTAAAACGTCAAAAGGAAGGGTGGTACAAAAGGCCTTTCTTTCCTACCTTTCAAGGAGGTGTTTACAGTTGGTTTTCTCACCAGATCTGTTGGGGGAAGAATCTTGTTCTGACTATCTTCATTGGTCGGGTTTCCTACCGAATTCATAGCTTGCAATAGGAAGTCTTTCTACTGAGGAATTCTACATACGTCCATAACTGATATATTAGCTTTTAGCTTCTTCAAATATTTGACTACGTTATACTCTAGTTTAGGAGAATCTTGGGTGTGGATGCTTATAAGTTTTTTGCCGGGGGTGAAATGCATTTTCAAGCAGTCGGGAGTTAACTTACTTTGCGGGGCCCAGGTGGTGTCAGCATCTTCCGAGCTGGGTTGGCCCTTACTACGTGTATGTACTGTCGATACTTCTACGGGTTGTTCTCGAGACTCAAATAGATCACCTGAAGACGCAATCACATCGGGATCCCATATCAACATGGTTGTGTCTCGTGGTTGGTCAGCTTCTTCCTGATCAACATTATTCATGGCCAAATTGCTTGGTTGTTCGGTCAGGGAGACTTCGTCCAGAAAACGATTGGCCATTAAATTCATGGAATGGACCCATTAAGGGCATTCTCTTTCCGAGTGGTTCTCTTGGTGGTAAATACAGAAAGAATCAGATGCGACATTCCCTAGGTCAATGTTTAAGTTGGCTGGGGGAGGTTCAATTGCTTTGAAAGGTGGGTTTTTTTTAAAGAAAGGCTTATAGGGTCTTTCACCTTGGTTTCCTTCCCTTGTGCTTCTTTTCATGTCTATAATCTCATTTGATAGTTTCTTGACCATGCATTGGATATATTCTATATCTCCAATACCTTTGTCGGGAGTTTGTTCAGCCAGTTTCCCCGGCGGTCAAATTGGTTAAAGAAGCATAAAATAAGGAATGAAATGAGGGAAAGAAAGTCATTGAAAGGGAATATTAAGGAAGACAAAGAAACAAAGAGGATAGGTTGTGGACAAGTCAACAAGCGGAAGAAGATACTAATGGGTGCTTTGGAGCACCTCGTAGAAAAGAAGGAATAATAGATCGGCAAAGTCCTTAAAATATGAATTATCTGTACCTAGGGTTTTGGCACCTAGGGTATTGGTACCTAGGTTTTTGGCACCTGGAATTCAGTCTAGGGTTTCTAAGAGTCATGGAATGATAAATAGAGGTCTATAAGAGTGAGAGGGGATAGTGATGTTGGGAGTTAGAAGTTTTAAGTTTTAGAATATTCTTGTATTGTGGATATTTATCTGGGTGTGAAGATCTATTCTACAGCTGGGTGAGTAGGGAGAGGAAATAAAGAGAGAGAGAGAAGTATATACAAATGAGTGCGCAGATAGAACTGTATATTTCCACATATTTGATCAATAAACACAATTCTGTGGACGTAGTCCTAGGGAGAGGGTGAACCATGTAAATCTTTTTTTTCTTTGTGGTTGATGTCGTGTTATTTATTATCTGTTATATTGTTATTGCACTATTATTTTCCCTGCTGAAGATAAGAGATAGAACTAACTTCACAAAGTTAAGCATAATAGAGTTAAGAATAATACTGTTAAGAATATCTAGGTTATCTTGTGTTGTTATTATGGAATCATCTTGCACTTCCCCTGTTTGTAAACACGTGTCCTACAACCCCCCCCTACTGCTACTTTGGGCGAGACTTCATCTACTTTGTAGGTGTTTTCAAAAGGGCCAATAGTTAGGGTTTGTTGGTGCACTGTTAGAGTTTAACCCTGGGTCTTCCCTTGTGACAACAAATGGTTTTGTTTCCAGGACCAAGGTGTTGGCATGTTTTACAGGTAGTGTATGCTTGTCATTAATGGAAAGTACAGCAACGATGATGGCTTGAGTACAGGTACAATGTTCCAGGCGGGCACCAAAAGTATTTTGGGGAGATCCAGCAGAGAAAGCTCGTGAAGACCAGAAGAGACAGTGCAGAGGTGCATGGAGAGTGCAAGAGTGTGCTTGTTCATTTGATGGCAAACGGGTAGGCAAGGAAGATCAACAACAATGATGGCATGGAAATATCATAAGCATAAACTCCATTTCGAAGTTTCGGATACCAGGAGTTGGAGGAGTCAAGAGTCGAGACTCTTCATCATAGGAGTCCCGAAGTTGTGAAATGAAAAATTCCAAAATACGTTGATCTGACTCCATTTTGGAGTTTCGAATACTAGGAGTTGGAGGAGTCAAGGAAGAAACTTGCAACAGGAATTCGTGACATGCGAAATGCATGTTCAAAATTGGCCCCTGGTCATAACCTATGGTCACATTGACGAAGGCTCAAGGGAGGACCTAGCACGAAGCTAATCTTCATTTCAGAGATCATGACTTAGAGAGTCGAGATGCCTCACAACAGGAATTCGCGACATGCAAAATCGCGAAATGTCGAAATGCAAAAACACTTTTCGGTGTAGGTTGTGGTCACAAGCAGTGGTCACATCTACAAAAGATGGAGGAATGAGCTAGTGCAACCAAGCTCCATTTCGGTGATCGAGACTTGGAGTGTCGAGACTCTTCATTATAGTAATGATGAAATGCGAAATTGCAAAAGCGCTTTATGGATAAGCACTTGGTCACCGTCGGTGGTCACATCGTCAAAGAGCTGTAGATAAGAGCTCGAAGAGACAAGCTCCATTTCAGAGTTTGGGACATGGAGAGTCGAGACAACTCTTCATAGAATCCCCAAAATGCGAAATGCGGAAATGCAAAAAACACCTTTTGGTGTAGGTTTTGGATACCGGGAGTTGGAGTGTCAAAACACTTCACCACAAGGAATGTCAAAATGTCGAAACGTGAAAAACACCTTTTGGTGTAGGTTTCGGATAATGAGATTTGGAGTGTCAAAACACTTCGCCACAGGAATGCTGAAATGATGAAATGTCGTAATGTGAAATGGGAAAATAAACGCGAGACCCTGTGCTTGTAATCCAATGGTGTTGGATACTTGGAAATCTGATCGAAGGGCTATTGTTGCTCTTTACAGTTAATCGATCAGTTACGATTCAGTTGTTGATGCATTTTTCTTAGAGGATCACAATGTAAATGCTAGAAACTACTGATGGTTTCCGCGAGAGGACTCAAAGAGACTTCAAGGTGATTTCCAGAGAAGATGAAGTGTCTTGAGGCATCTTCCAGTGGGATGAAGACTATTCATAGAGGCTATTGACAGATGTAAGACCATTGGAGCCTGGAACTGCAACAGAGGGAATGAGCTCGACTGCGATAGAGAAGATGAAGAATCTCGACTACTCAAGAGGCTAAGGAATCTCATAATAACACCCAGTGATGATGGACACATGGGTTTAACTGCCTGAGGAGATGAAGAGTCTCAAGGCATATGCTAGTGGAATGAAGACCGTTGATAGAGGCGATTGACAGATGGAAGAGTGTTGAAGCCTGTAACTACAATAGAGAGGATGAGCTTGACTATGATAGAGAAGATGAAGAGTCTCGACTGTTAGACAGGCTAAGGAATCTTAGCATAACACCAATTTATGATGAATGCATGGGTATAACCACTAGAAAAGATGAGGAATTGTGATGATGATCAGGAAGAGGAATCGACACGAGTAGAACATGCAGAATAGAGAGAGTGTGTTGATGCTTGAGGGGTGAAGTGGTGGCAATGTGGAGTGGCAGTGAATATCCCAATGAGAAGAACTGTGGCACGGTGAAGAGCATGCAGAGGCACTGTGCATGGAGGATGAAGAAGGTGCACAGACAGTATAAATACGCAGAACAGAGAAGATATGGGTTATGTTGTTGAGAGTGATTCATGCGTGTAGAAGGAGGCAGTGTGCAGCAGCTGAAATACACAGAAGAGGAATGGTGCATTGAATGGACATGGCGCATAGAGCATAAAAGGCAGAAGAACAGAAAGCGCAAGGCATGTGTGCAGGAATACAATGAGGCAGACAGAGTAGGGCAGTGTAGCAGAACAGTGATGAGACTGGTAAGTCATTGATGAACATTATATCACTATAATAAGTTTCAGTAGAAAATATTTATATTTCAGGGTGGTAGGGAGGTTCTAGGGAGGACTGTTTTCTTTAGAGGTTCAAGTGGGTGCTTGAACACAAGGAGTTGTATATTCCATCTGGTTGCAGCCAGAGAAACCATGGTGGCAGGGTGGTGCAAGGGAGAACTGTTGTTCTCTGTTATACAGGTTGGTGCCTGTGTGACTGGAAGTTGGTGCTTCCATCTAG
>JZKD02S1889510.1:8328-21164 GCA_000966675.3 Picea glauca
TGTCTAGTTTTTTACCATAATATCTAAAAACTAACCTTATACATATAAACCACCATTATTACCAACATTATGCATGTATTATAATAAAATATTAAATACCATATATTCTTATTCTTTGATATAATTTATTCAAATATATATTCCATATGATAATTCAAGCAGTGAGAATTTGTCCCGATAGAGTTGTTATCTGTAGTCCCACTAGTTGTTATTAGTAGTTCAACTGTAGTTAAGAAACTCTGTAGTCCCAATAGTTCAACTTCAGTCCAACTAGTTGCAATCTTTAGCTCAGCTAACTAGTGCCTATAGTTGTTCTATTAGCTTAAATTATATTTCTAACTCTCTCTTCTTAGTTGTTTTTAGCTTTAGTTCAAAAGTTGTAGTTCTGATAACTTTAAATTATATTTCTAACTCTCTCTTCTTAGTTGTTTTTAGCTTTAGTTCAGAAGCTGTAGTTCTGATAACGACTATTTAGCTTACGCTAAGCTTTAGTATAGTTCTTCTTAGTTCTCTCTCTCTAGTAAAGATCAATTGATCTGGGGGTGTAACAAACCTCCGGTTCATCACGACTACAAACCTCATATAACCAGTGGAATTTTTTTTGTGTGTTTTTAACAAGTGTGTGCGTGCGTACAAGGGAAAAAAACATATTCGACTCTACTTCGCCACCCAATGACTAACAAGACGCAACCACACCGATAAAAACAAGAAGACATAAGGCACACAGCAAGTGACTGTAAGCATTAAACGACCATAGACATAAGGCACACAACAAGTAACTACAAGCATTAAATGACATACTGTGTTATGTACAGTACGAACATAGATGGAAGAATCCATAGTAGTAGATTTTACTATTTCTGCATAGGAAAGCAAGGCGTTTAATCTTAGTTCTCTGCTCTGGAGAGAGAGAATGTCAGATAGGCTCCTGGCCGATTGCTCATGCAGAAACTAGTAATTTCTGTTAGGAGGTCGTAGTGGTGGGAACTCTTCCTTTAAAGAGCCCGCGACTACTGATACGACCTTAAAGGTGTGTCACAAGAGTGGAAACCGTTCCTTTAAAGGGCCCAAGACTCTTGATACGACACTAGAAAATAATCACACACACAGACTTATATACAGAGCGACTAGTTTTATCAAATCGAAGAGTCTGATATCATACAACTGTGGGTTTGGACAATTCCAATTATAGTACTAACCCTGAAATTAACCCGACCCTAAATGTCAGCATAGAAATAAACAACAACTTTATTAACCCTGAAATTAACTCGACCCTAAACGTCAAATAAAAGCCCAACCCTAAGCCAATCAAATAAAAGCACCCTGCAAAAGGAACCCAGTGGAGAACATGGAGGTGTCTACATCCCGCCCGACTCAATAGACCAAGCAACTAAGGATTACACACAAGTACAACAATAATCAAACGAACAACCATGTCCTTAATGGTAGGCACCAGTCCGAAGGACTCCGACAACAAACAACCATTATTATAACAGGGCACTATTTATGACTCAATTGACAGTAGTTATAGCCAAAATCTCCATTCAATTTCTAATAATCGACGAGTTACCAACCCAACCTTAAATTAAGGTACATTTAAATCATTTCATTCCCCAATTTTACTGAATCATAATAAATGATTTTAGTTAGTTTCCAGAACCTTACCTTTTGTACGTTATCAATAACAATGAAATTACAATAACACTATCATAAAGCAACCATATCATTACTTTTATATTACACTAACATTTCAAGTAAAATAACAAGTACTTTACATTTATTATTATCAATGACAATGAACTACACTAACATAACCATAAAATAACCATATCATTACTTCTTATCTGACAACAACATTGCAATTTCGATAACCAGGAATTTGCATTTTAATTGTTATCAACCACAATGAACTACAATACCAAGACCCTAAAATATCTATATCATCATTTTATGTTCCAATGACATTCAATTAAAACAACAAGGATCTTACATTTTACTGGTCATGAATAACAATGAATTTTGATAATACTTCCATACAATAACTATATCCTTACTTGGATATTAATATGACATCGCAATTAAAATAACAATGTCCTTACTTTTTATTGGTCATAAATAATAATAAATTTTTGATAACCCTTCCATAAATTAACTACATCCTTACTTTTGATATTAAAATGACTTCGCATTTAAATTAGCAATGACCTTACCTCTTGCATGATATCAACCACTAATATTACATTTATTTTTATCGCAACAAATTCCATTTACAAACTCGAAGCAATAAACCACGGTCACAACAGTTACACCTTTCACAGTTCGAGTTGTTACTTTCCTACCGCTATGGGGCTCAATAGGTAAAATAAAATAGGTGTGAGACATGTGCCTTAGTATGCGAGCATCCAATGATTTGCATTCCCTAATCTTTCACTCCCAATACTGGGTGGCAAGCACTGCTATTGGTGTTCAGAAGAGGTAGTTTCTTCAACCAGCTGAAAAGGTGGAATCTATCAACCCCGGTCGGATGGAGGCATAGCTCAGGCACTGTGTTTTTTTTTTATACAATGCTTGGGGGATCTCATTCAATAATTTTATATATTCAGAACCTCTTACGTTATTAAAATATAAAATTGCATGGGGACCAATACCTTGAACTTAACCCGGTGGAAAATTCCCACCCAACACCAAGCTTAGAAAGAAAGCGTTGTCTATCAGCAAAAAAAAGGGGGAATCTACTAAATCGGGAGGGGAGTCTTACACCCTAATTTTGGAGGCAGGTGCCTAGCCCATCACACAAATATTCTAACAACACAAATTAGCGGATCAAAGTGCCGATCAGGAACCAAATGGGCAATCTATTGCATGCATGCTAGAGTCACAAACTCATTTGGAAGCTAACCATTGGGATTTTAGCTCTCTCGGCAATGAAAGATCCCAATCCTGAAGTTGATGAGGTGTCTTCGCAGTAGAGGAGGTTTTTGTTACAGACGCAGAAGGAGGGTGCATGCAACAACTATTGAGAGGCACATTTAAGTTGCAAATGCGAAGGGAGGTTGGTTGACTTACTGCGGTATAGGCAACAAACGGTTCTCCACCGTGGCAGGGAGAAAGAAGTATTAGGTTATTCTTTTTACACAGAGGCAGCGAAAAGTAACGCAGAGATTACACCATGCATTTTGGCACAGAAAACAACAGAAACGCAGGGGATTTACTACAGTAAAATGCAGAGAAATCCCACGATGTACAGAGAAGTTTAACAAATAAAAACAACGCAGAGATATACCACAACAATGTAGAGAAATTTGACAATAAAGAGAAAACACAGAGAATGGTGTTGATTCACGGGGGTTTCCTCCCTGAAACACATGGAACGCAACAACAAATATGCAGCCAAATCCAGACGTAAAGCACAACTGTAGAACACATAGAATCAAGGGATATCGGCAACGTCGAGGTCATAAGTATCCTCTATCTGATACCAACATGAAACAACAGAGTAGGAAGAATGATTCTATCACCATCACACGGTTACAACATCGAAGAACAGATAGGAAATCCAATCAATTTGACCAAAACCCATGCAGAATTAAGCCCAATAATTTTCATCTTTTACCAAAAATTCCCATAAGAAAATTGAGCCAAAAATAAGAGGAAGCCAGAGCCAAGGATCTCTCATCTAAGGGTTTGCATGGCTAAAACAATCTAGGCGCAGAAAACCACAAAGGAAACAGAATGATCCTAAATTGAACCCATCAATCAATCATCATAAGAATTCATATACAACTTAAACATTTCTTCTTCTTTTTTGGCAACGCACTTGCATACCTGGGACTGGCGATGAATAACTTGAAGATGCTATCCTACACAGGTGCTCCATGCCGCTCCCACTCGTCGACTGTTGAGACCTCACCGATACCTCCCAGCCAATCGCTAGGGGTACTCTTCTTCCCCCTTATCCCCCCGAGCCGCGAAGGGGCCACACACTATCCAGATTGTAAGTCTAGCTTCCCAGCTCGCCTCTCAAGGCCGAGTTACCACTCCTATCTGAGATGGAAAATCCCAACTCTCCACAAGTAATCAGTCAAGTCACAAATCTGGTAGTGTGACGTTACGCTAACAGTCGATCCCCTTCTTCCCCATCTTCCTTTTCTTTTATAGAGTTTTTCCAACCTCCAACTTTCCCTAAATCACATTTTAATTAAGTTTTAATAAAAATATTCTAAATATTCTCCTTCGCACAAGTGTCGTCCATCCCCCTCTTTCCTCAAATGATTATTTTCTTTAAATTATTAAATTACTCATTCCCCTCACCCACCTAGAGTTTCTCCTAAATTTCCTCCTAGGTGTTCCTAGATCCCCTTACATATTTTAAATAATTTCCCTAAAAATGAAGTTGCTAAATTAGCTCAAATTAGAAGGTTCTTAATTGCAGATTCCTTACTATGTCGACCTCGCTTTTTACCATAAGTTCCCAACTTTCCTTAATTATGTTTCCTCCATTACTTAGTTTCCTAATTCTTATTATTCCCTTCTTTCCCCTTTTTATTAGAGTCAAAATGGTAGTTGTGCTATTTACTCTTTTCCCTTTATTATTAATTTAAAAATCTTTTTATACTTCCACAAGTTAAATAATTTATTTCTTCTGTTAGCGTCAGAAGTCACTCCTGGATTGCTTGCAGGAGCAGAGCCCAATGCCCATCAGTTTTTATGTCACGGTTTGATAAATGGGAGATCAAATGGGTAGAGACTCGAGGAGATATCACTCTAACTCGGGGATTGGATCTGGTACGTAAAGAACAAAGGTGGTCTGGAATCCTAACTTCAGCCAGTGGGTTGATTAAAAGATGAGCAGGTGGAAGACATAGCAAGAAAGGTGAACAAACAACTCTGGGAAATAGCCTTATAGCGGTTTGTAGGGGAAAAACTCTGAACGCAGGATCCTCCTAGTTCAGGGCTTCAAGAAACTAAATAGAAGACTTGACTGGATCCTCCAATTCCAAGTCATTCAGCATTAAGGAAATCACAGGAACCAATTAGAGACTCCGTAACTATTACAGTGATCCATTACAACATCATCCTATAATAGCTACAACTCGACTGGATCCTCCAATTCTGATTGTGTCCATGGGACTCGCGATTTTCCGATCGCCGATGTGCCTTCCGTGCTAGCCCTTTGACTAGGCCCTGGTCCAAGTGACCACTACCATATGCCCTTGACCATACTCTCCATCGGGGTTTCGCGGTTCACATTTTTGAAGTGCACGAATCACTTGTCACCAAGATCCCCGATATCCTGATGGCTTCGATCTCCCTCCACGTGTCCTTTCCCAGACGGATGGTCTAGAGCTCTTTTGTTGCTTCTCATGTCCATGATCAGGCTCGCTTACTTGACTCGGGTCCCAAACAGATTTTTTTTGTGTGCTGCGCTTGGGCACTTATCGCGCAATCCTGCAGACCTGCGTACCTTTGTTCCCCGATACCACAATTGTTGCTAACATCTTCTTCACAATTTAAAACCATGAATTAATTAAATTATTACTCTCTTCATTTTACCCCAAAAATTATGAAGACTAAAACTATAACTTAAGTGGTTTTTAGTTTAGATTTTTATTTTTATTTTTATAGGGTCTTTTCTTAAGGTTAAACAAGATTTTACCCTAGAGAAGTTTTAGACTTAGATTTAGATTCTGAACTGGGCGACAATTATTTAGGGAAGTCATTTTAAGAATTTCTTAATGTGTTACAAGTCTTAGGGCCATATGGTTTTGTTCCTCCATCAACATCAATGCGGCGTGCCCTTCAGGACGCACCACGTGCTCCAAGGGTGTCACTCACCTCATTCATTTCTTTTGCATGACGTGCCCTTCAGGATGCACCACGTGCTCCAAGGGTGCCACTCGCCAACTTGTGTTTCTTTTGCATGATGTGCCCTTCAAGATGCACCACGTGCTCCAAGGGTGCCACTCGCCAACTTGACTGATTGGTAGACATCTATAACCCCTGGAGTCAACACTCCGCCAGGTGAACTTGTGGGATACTAAGGGCTCTAAGGAATAATGCCCCCACCTTATTGTGCACCCCTTAGAATCATCGTGAGTGACTATCACAGTCTTCCCTCATGGCATCATGGATCCTCTCGAACTAGGTAATCGTTAACCTACAGTTCGAGCCATGGTGGGATTGCTAGTAGGTTGTGGCAGAGCTGCTGTCCACAGCTCTCCCTCAACCTCTTTTAAAATCATGTGTGGACCCGTTACTCCATATGTGAGTCTAGTCCGCAAGCTATCGTCAGCCTGCAACCTCAACAATCGTGTCAGAACATGTCCTCATCAATCATAAAATCCATGAAATATCACAGTAAAAAAATCAACCCAAATAGCACACTCCCTGACTCAATCCAGAGTCCAAGGGGTTCCATCGATGCCTCTGCATCCTCAAGGTCCAAAACCCTGCACACTCCATAAAACTGAGTCAATAGCACCTGTCTATGTGAAAGCAGTAAAACATCATGTCATCTATCATAACGCATCATAATCAAGGATAAATGTTTTAATATCATAAAAGTATAGATCACTTGCGAGCAAGTGTCCTCAAAGAATAAGTTTTCTTAGTGCACCAGAGCGCGATGTTACAGGGGGACCGGGAGCAAGCCCATCATTTGACAAGGGAGGGGTGAGGAATCGAAGAAAGCCATTGGATAGATCTCCAATCTCAATTTATCCATAGAAAGCACTCTACGCTATGATTGAGATCGTGATTGTTGCCCAATCTCTATTCCTTCGCGATCGTTCATTTCCCTCGATCTAATTGACTTTATAATCTCTTTGTATGTTCTCGCGATCATGAATGAGATTCAGTTGATTCATCCACTTTGATTCATCCATTATGGATTCTTGGGATCGATTATTTAATGAGGCAAATGGACTTGCAAACATGACTGATGATATACTGAAATGGACTTGCCATTCGAGATTAGATTGAAGAGGATAATGGACTGGTTTGATTGATCATCGTAATGGAGTTGATTGAATTGAATCATCCATTCCTCTACGATCAGATATTTTCCATTCCATTACGATCATTGAAGAGGAACGAAACATTCACCTATTTGAGATTAGCCCAGCCCTGACCCACTCTATTCTAATTGAGAATCGTTCAATCCTTTCAATCAACCCCGCTATGAGAATTGATCATCATGATCATAGTGATTGAGAATTCTTTTATGGATTTATTTGGACTTAGCTTACTATCAGACTTGGCACTTGCATCCTTTGCAGTCTTATTCTGACTGGGTGTTTGAACAATGTAGCTTTCTTCTTTTGTGGTAGGCCTTGATTTCTTGTTCTTATATACGCAACCCACCTTCTCATCTCTCATTCCTTTTCTGACCTACGACACTGAATGTCAACAATCTAATAGCGAATTTGCTACTATAAATTTTCTCTGCTGCGCCCAGGGCTTGGCCATGGAGGTTGGCGATGCCCGACATCGCCCCAGCCCCCCCGCGGCTAAGGCACACGAATTTGCTACTGTAAATTTTCTCTGCTACGCCCGAGGCTTGGCCATGGAGGTTGGCGATGCCCGACATCACCCCAACCCCCCCGCATTCCTACTATTTCTTTCTGAGCATAAACTTACTACATACATATGCATCATCTTACTACAAACTTATTACTACAACATACTTATTACTCGTGGTCATGGAATCCTGGCTATTAAAAACAACCTATTGGCTAAATTTGGGCTCTGGCACAGGAGCATGTTTCACAGGCACAATTCTCTCCAAATTTATAGTAGGACTTCCCACAAGCAGTCTCGCCGGTCTTTGAACATGTACATGGATTGCAGCTGCAGTGTTCTCCACACTTGCAATATGCATGTTCCCCACTTGTTTGGTAAGATGGAGTTGCAGTACTCCAAACAGCTGCAATACTCCCAGCCCCACATTTGCAGTCAACGCAAGCACAAGTTTCTCCGCACCCACACGCAGGGCCGCGTGTACATGTGCCTGGAATTTTTAGATTATCTTCTTGATCTATGACCGATTTTTCTTGCTCCTCTGCTTTCTTGATATCTGTCAATTGAATTAGAATATCCGGAAGTGGGGGTTGAACAAATGGGTCAGATGGCATTGAAAGAGGATGGGCTTTCTACTTTCTCGAAGGCTCGGGAGCAATTGAATATTCATGTGCTCAAGAAGCAGTCTTTTAGGCCTAGGTAGCTTGCTTGGAATCTCAATCAAGCATATTTGCAATCCTTGGGCAAAGAGGTAGTTGACTACTCAACCAAAGAAAGACCGTTAAATGGGGCTTATATACGCAATCCACCTTCTCATCTATCATTCCTTTTCTGACCTACGACACTGAATGTCAACCCCTCTGATAGTGAATTTGCTACTGCAAATTTTCTTTGTTGTGCCCGGGGCTTGTCCATGGAGGCTGGTGATGCCCGACATCGCCCCAGCCCCCCCGTGGAAAAGGCATGGTCCCATGCTAAGGCACGATCCCATGGGACCGTGCCTTAGCCACGGGGGGGCTGGGGTGATGTCGGGCATTGCCAACCTCCATGGCCAAGCCCCAGGCGCAACAGAGAATAGCCAAAAACATTTTCTCCAACCATGTAATGCTTCCTCGTGGCGTTCTTCCCCTGCCAAATAATGCATTTGGCACAGCAATACACTAACAATGCCCATAAACTCGGGACTTTCAATACATTGCCACGATAACTTATAAGGTAAATTTCAATATCTTATATATAAGGTAAATAATTTTTGATAGTTAAAACATTTTAATGTTTACTGAAAATGTCTAAAGAATAATCAGAGATTATAGGTTGAGAGGGATCAATTTTTTTTAGATTAAAAATAAGTGAGAAAAAATTAACATCTTAAAAGATTTAATCTCTCAACTTATGATAACTCCTCAATTAAATAGATTTTAAAAATAAAAAAATCTCTTTAAAACATATATCTTATATTCAGGCCGAACTACACATTGTTTCGAACTAATGATTCCTTCTTCATAACATGGGATTTACAAGGTTAGATTAGCTATACTATGCATCTCTATACTCTTAATCCAATTGCATGGGATTTACAAGGTTAGATTAGCTTATAAGGTTAAAATTGCATAGAGTTAAAAACTCTTAATCCAGTGAGTTAGGTATTAGCGATGGGTGCTTTCAGTTCCAATTCATTAAAGAAATGATTTAAGGTGGTACCTGATTTATCTTGTCTTAATTGGAAAAACCATCACTGTGTTTGTAAAAGAAATGAATTACGGTGGCACTTAATTTATCTAGTCTTGATTGAAGAAGCCATCATTGTTTTTTAAGTAGCTTGCCACACATAAATTTTACTAATTAGGCCATTTCTTTTTGTATTGGCTATTATATTTAAATACATAACTGATCTGCTTGAATGATATCAAGAGAAAAACTACTTAGCGAGATCCCTACCTGGCCCTAGGGAAATTAACAAATGGGTGGATGCAACTACCAAAACCAACCTGAACTCCATTAGAGACAAGTTGACTTCAGTGCACAATTACAACTAAAGTATATGGTTGTAACGACCTCCTCGTTACGACGACCCAACTCTAATAACTAGTGAAATTTTTTTTTTTTGGGGTGTGTGTTTAAAAAGTGTGTGCGCGCGTGTACAAGGAAATAATCAATGCATTCAACTCTGTGTCGCCACTCGATGACAAATAAGACGCAACCGTGATGAACATAAAAAGACGACAAGGACACGCGACAAGTAACTTCATGCATAAACGATGATCACATGACGCTAAGTAGAGCTGACTACCCGCCCGTCCTACCCTGCAATGGTTAGGACCTCCAAGACACATAAGAAACGCTCAAGCCCAGGTTCCCATCGATTTTAACCATTTAAGGTCTCAGGGCTGGCGACTGTTCTGAGGAACATGGAGGTGTCTACATCCCGCCCGACAACTGACCTAGCAATAAGATGATTACGACCTCATACAACATAAATTATATGAACAACAAAACGTCCTCCAGGAAGGCACAAGTAAGAAGGACTCTGACATTGACCCTCCATGATTAAGACTCACTGACAAAATTACAGACCAACTGCTCCAATTAAAATTTATTAATCGACCACTTATCCAACCTTAAGTAATGTAATTCGGTTATTCACAACCCCATTTATTGAATCATACTAGCTTATAGAGCATAGTTCAAGACCTTGCATGGTACTGTTATTAATGATAATTAACCTCAACTCATTACCCCACCCATAACCACATTACGTTTACAGTAACTAAATAGAATGACGACTACCTAGCAACTTCCCATTTTCTATAACCATTACTTTAACATTTCCATAAAACCATTAACGTAGAATTTAACCTTACCATAACCTTAGCATTAACTTTAATCAGCACATTACCTAATTTCACCATGAACATCATTAATATAAACACCACCTTCCTTACATAATTAGTTTAATTACACTCAAAATGTCAATATTCATTTATCACACTCACCAATAAGATAACAATGGCCTTATATATCATGGTTTCATTGCAAATTAAATAATGAGGACTACCCCCTTTTTGTTACTAATATCCACGGATCTCCCAAACTTGAACATAAATACCATGCCATTGCCTTTATATTAGAATAGCATTAAACATAACTGATGATTACTTTCCATTAGGCAACATAAAAAAAATCATAAAGAAATCATTTAATGCAAATCCTTTACTTTCCCTAAAATGATTACTTTCCATTATAACATAAAAATCATTTGCTTTAATGCAAATCATTTACCTTCCATAAATGATTATGTTCCATTTAATGCTTTTATATGATTTCTAGCACTAACTTTACCCTCTTCAAAATAGGAAAAATTTACCCTTACTATTCAGAATAATAATTACCATGACAGTACCCTTCCATTGACCAGGGAAATTACTGTTACAACGCATTTAAGATAGGATAAAAACAATCAAATTTAAATAAGTATAAAAACAATCAATTTATGATAGGATAAAAGAAATTGTTAATCATGGACCAATCAATATTATGTATTAAATTTAAGAGAGGATAAAAACAATTGAAAAACATTTTTAATAAGACATTTATAATAACCTATTTTTTTTTTCAGCAATTTCTTAATATCTTAGGATCTATATCATATTTACAGTCAATATGTAAGTCACCCATGCAGAGGTAAATGAATTTACAGATGTTGAGGTTGACAACAATATTGCAAAAACGTTCCTGGCAATGTAAATTTGCCCACGCAGAGGTAAATGAAGTTACAGAGGATGAGGTTGACAACAATAATGCAAAAACGTTCTTGGCAATGTAAATTCGCCTACGCAGAGGTAAATGAAGTTACAGAGGTTGAGGTTGACAACAATAATGGAAAAACATTCCTGGAAATGTAAATTCACCCCCCCACAGAAGTAAATACGCCCACACAGAGGTAAATACACCCACGACAAATTGCAAAACATCTATAGCAAGGTAAAATCACCCCCACAGAAGTAAATACGCCCACACAGAGGTAAATACACCCAAGGAAAATTGCAAAATGTCCATAGCAAGGTAAAATTGCCCCCACAGAAGTAAATACACCCACACAGAGGTAAATACACCCACGACAAATTGCAAAACGTCCATAGAAAGGTAAAATCGCCCCCACAGAAGTAAATACGCCCACACAGAGGTAAATACACCCACGGCAAATTGCAAAACATCCATAGCAAGGTAAAATCGCCCCCATAGAATTAAATACGCCCATAGTAAGTTGCAAAACACCCACAGAGACGTAGAATGCCCACGAAAAATAAAAAAAAACGCCCAGGGAATGTAAAAACTCCCCGGCAAATAAAAAAATTCCCCAGGGAATGTAAAAAAAATGCCCCGGCAAATAAAAAAGGGTTTCTACCTTCACTAAAGCCGAAAATCACCGCAAAATTAAAGGTTCTATTAGTTACACAATTCAAATTCAGAAGTAAGGTAATCCAACCAACATATCGAGAACAACTAGGTTATCCCTTTATACCTGAGAAGCGACTAATGTAAAAAAAAAGAAAGGATAAAATAATAATGAAGAGCAAGGTGAACGTAGCTACATGGGCTAGGGAGGGTTTTTATAATTCTAACATCGAATCCATTTACACAATAACTATTCTACCCTACAAAATAGAGGAGCGTACCTTGCTTTATCGCCCGCTTGATGACGTTTGTGCGCTTCACGTTGCTCCTACTCTGTGCCACTTCCGCTTGTCGACCATAGAGACTACACTGGTACCTCCCAGCCAAACACTAGGGGTACTCTGCTTCCCCCTCAGCGCCCCCCCGAGCCACAAAGGGGCCACACAAATCCAGAAGGTATACCTAGCTTCCCAGCTCACCTCCAAGGCTGAGCTACCACTCTAATACAACTGAGAAAATCCCAACTCCTCACAAGCAATCAGTCCAGTTTACAATTTTGGCATCATAACAATACCTAATAGCTCCGCCCCCCATTTTTTCCCCATGCCCTTTTCTTTTATCGAGTTTTGACCTAAATCACATTTATTTTAAGTTTTAATGAAAAACCCTCTAAAAATTCTCTTTCTTACAAGTGTCACTCATTCCCCACGTTTCTCCAAAATTATTTTCCCTTTTTTTTTCTTTTAAAAAAAAAAAACCCAAAAAGGTAAATGCGCTAAGCATTTTTTCATTTTATTTTTTTAAATTCATATATTTTTTTTATACTCCCGCTCATTAAATAATTTTATTACTATTGGTTCAATCTGAGTTTATGTATGAGTTTTAAGGAATATAGTTTAGTCCCTTAAGCATTCAATTTATTC
>JZKD02S1889510.1:53681-78015 GCA_000966675.3 Picea glauca
ATAAAAAAAATTAAACAAAAAAAAAACAACTATATAATAAAAACTAAAAATATACCCTAAGTTATTAAATCCCCGTCCTGTACTTCACACATCCCAAAAAATTAAAATCAGTGTCCCGTAAATTTTTTCGGAACCCCCATCCATCATAACTTTAACAAGCGGGGGGGTAGGGGTCCAGGAAAGTGGTTTCCACTAGGACACATGTCATCACCATGTGATATTCGACCCCCCTCTCCCCCCTAATACCACTTACCACCCTGGGGGGGTTTGGAATACCACTTTCCCCTCCAAAAACCACTTTCCCCGAAATAAAAAATTGGTTTTCACACTGTTTGACCACATATCTTCCAAGAGAATTTACGAGAAAACCAAAAGGAATTTTGAAAAAAAGAGAGAGATTTTTCTCCACAATGGGATGAAAAAAAATAACCTCTCTCATTTTTTGCACAAATATTAGGAATTGGGAGAATCGAAGCCATCTATGAGAACTATTTTTGAGGTTTCCATTTTTCCTATTTTTGTCATGTTTGTGCGATAGATTTTTTGGAACGATGGAGATGAATTTGGAAAAAACAAGAGATATTTTTACTCAGGACGGACTCATATACAATGAAATCTTTCATTTTTCACACAACTATCATATTTTTGGAGATACAAGTGTCTAAGTTGACCCCTATTTTTAGTAGTTCGACCCTTTTTTATGGCAGACAATTCAGAACTTTGAGGGATTTGTTTCTATTTTTGGTCAGGTTGTTGAATTCGACCTCCTGATCCTAGGGGATAATTTTTATATATGTTTTTATAATTCAAATGTAAAAAGGGTTGGTAAGTTGAGACATGTTCATAGAATAGGATCCAGATTGTAAAGCAACTCACAGAGCCTCTTATGTTCATCAATCCAATAATATAGTCACATCAATTACAAGATTCATGTGTTAATATTGGTGGTGAAGTGTTTTTATTCACTTTAATTTGTTTCCATTGTATTTCTTAAGTTATTCATATTCTGAATTACGATAAGAGGCTTAAAGAACATAATTTGTTGAGACGTACACTCTGTTTTTGGATTTGACATAATTATCAATGTTTTTTGCTCAATGGTTAATTACAGGATTCTTGACTGCCCTGTTATTACATGGTCCTCTCATATTCTCCTCCAAATCCAAAATCAACCTTAAATAATACAACAAGAGTGCCTACCTTTCCCTGTAGGGTTGTTTGTAAAACCTGTCTTTTATTAATCCCCAGCTTGTGACTCCATTTTCCAATGACCTATTTTCTTTGATGCAACCAAACCATTTAAAAAACCAAAACCTATACTATCATAGCTAGCCTAAAATTCCGATTAGACAAAGCTAAATCATACAGAGAGATCCCTCTCTGAGTCTTGGAGGGATAGATCCTTTACTCCAAAGTGGTTTTGTAGTTACCTTTTCCCATTTCTTCTTCATCTTGAGAAATTACAGAGTGCTAACAGAAAGTATCAAGAAATAAGAACCATTTGAAATTCATTCCAAACCATAATTCGGCACTCAATCTGGTCCTAGATCCGACACTTGATCCGGTATTGTAATTTCTAATAATTTAATTTAATTTCCACTTGCAGCAAAAATGGATTTTCTAAAAGTGTAGTCTTAGAGGAAAGGACCGTAGATTTGAGATAGCGTCTGTCAAAAAGTGCCAGCGAATTAGACAGGGTTAAATGACAACACAAGGACTGAGATGGCAGCAAAAATAAATTCCACGCAATGGGGTTTTCAAAAGCAGAAATTTCTGAACCTCAACAACACGTAGAAGTCAACGCCCAACTCTAAAAAGGGTAGTGTCTCCACACAAGGAAACAAGAGAAAGCCCACATGCCAAGGATTAAATACTCAGTCTAAAATTATTGAATCACCACGATTCCCATTCCCAAAATTTTAAAATTTAAACCATAATAAAACAAAACTGGAATTTCATTTTGGACATTGATTTAGCAAGCCAGTAAAATTAATTTTGGCAAGAAACAATGGAAGTGAATAACTTGTCATTGTTTCATGGAAACCTGCATAGGAGACCTAGCTAAAGTATACACAAACAAATCTTATCAAGAAAAGGAAGAGAGATACGCAATGAAGAATGAGAATCAATGTATATTATGATTTGTTCAATGAGTGAGTGATATTCACTCATATAGGCAATGAAATCCTATAATTAGGAATGCATTCATAATAGTGATGGTATAAAATTAGAAAGTCTAAAATAGAACTATTCAGTTAACTCGCACTGAACTAGTGTTACTCCCACTGAACTAGTGTGTCGAAAATAGAAATTTCTCCAACACCCCCACTGAACATAACTATGGACTAAAAAATGAGTCTTGGATACTTGGCCATATTAGGTACTCATGTACAATTCAGGCAATGAATACTGAATTAAAATGAGGAAAGATGGAAAACCACATGGGAACAAATCCCCCCCTCAAAAGATAATGTATCAAAATAAGAAAATGGCAGTTGTTAGGAAATGATGTTCTTCACTACAAGACGATCCCGCAAAGTCTAAAACTTCTACTCACTAAAAGTCTTCATGAAGATGTAGAAATATTTATGGATATGATTAAGTCCTTTGGTAACCTATCTAGCCTTGTACCTATTGATCCTGTGGACCCATCTGCACCTGAAAATATTCCTTTATGGTGGAAGTGGAACCATATGCAAAGTTTGATTCTTTAGGAGTGAGTAATACTAATTTTGCATGGTTTCTTACCATAATGGATTCCCCATATCCTCACTGTAGAGTCGAGGATTAGAAGATTGAACCATATAACAATGCATGGGCATCAAGGTTCTGAATCTGAAAGTACATGAGAAGGCTCCTCATGATGAGATCAATTCCTCCTCGAATCCAATGGATTCCTTGCAAGGATACCTATTGATTGAAGTGTGAATCATGCCTTATTGGCCATCTATTGAAGATTCAGTGTTGGATTCTTATCTGGCTGTACCACTTAATTATTTCCATGTACATAATCTGAGTGTATGGAATAATATGAATGAAATTAATGGAAGCACAAAAGTATATGCATATTTCACTGGAGGTGCATGCAAAGTACTCTCCTTATGTGTAAGTAGAAAAGAGGAGTCATCATAAAAAAACTTAGTGAATTTATAAAACCTTGACTTGTGATCCACCTCACAAATTGCAATGATGGAATTGTCATGCATGTCAATTACTGAAACTGAATCGGATGTAAATTCAACCTTTTTACCTTTTTAATTATCTGATAAAATGAGAGCAGATTCATAGAAATCTTTGGAACATGTAAAACATTCTGAAAACTGCCATTTTGGAGTTCCACTCTCCCTTCTCCTACTACTGTTACTGGAGCATCACCCCCCATGAGAATAGGGGGTCTTGAGCATGAACTCAAAGAAGAGAAAACTCCCTCTTTCGCTGCCATATGATGGGATGCACCAAAATATATAATCCATGAATCAGATGAGGAATTAATTGCAACTAGGGAATGGTGCTTACCTTTTTTAGGAACATGATCTTCTTCCTTCGACTTCTTGACTCCCTCTGGAATGAAGTTTCCAAGGTTGTTATGTTGAAGTGTTTGTTCCATGAGATCGATTTGTTTCTTCATGCATGTGGATTCTTCATGATTCGGTTTATTGAAGTAAGTGCACTTCTTTCCATTCTTCTTCTTCTTGGAATCTGAAGAGTATTTGGAACTTGAAGAATCATTAAAGGGTTTGGAATATCCCTCCTTCTCTCTCTATTTCTCCTTCCCATTTTGTTTGGATTATCATTTTCCATCATGCATGGTGAGTTCATGTGATTTTGGATCCTTGATGAGGCCCATATGTATGAGTTTTTTCTTCTCTTGTGTGAGATACTGAATGAACTGAGTTATCGTAGGGATTTTCCAATTTGTTCCAAAAAGACATCTGCCAAAATGGAAATTGAAGACATATACAACATATTTTGGTCCTAGCATGGCCAATATTGTTAGAATAAGTTGTTTCTCTTGTGTCTAATTTTAAATACCACATTCACCCAAGATCGAAATCAAATATTTAAATTTACTAAAGAAATTATGTATGTTATCAAAACTTTTAGGGTCTAAGGTATTCAACTCTACCTCAAGAATATGACCTCGCATCTCATCCTACTTTCCAAAGAGTCCTTCCAAGGTAATACAAATATCGTTTGGATTCTTACATGCGACAATATGAAACCATAGATCAGTGGATATTAACTCAAGAAGTAGTCATGTGGCCTCATCCTTACGGTTTGTCCATCTAGTCTTCTCAATCGCTGATGTAGGTTATGTTTTTGTCGTCATTGTCAAATTATAGAGTCCTTTTCTTTTGAGTTGGAATGCATCCTTTATCTTCCATTCAAAATAGTTGTACGGTGTGATTATTATCACCAGACTTGATTGAATAATTTGCATCATCTCCATCCCTTCTATTGATACTGAAAATATCATGAAAACCCAGATCGTGGATTCTGAGATATGACTGACGATGCTATGGCAGCTATAGATATTATAAAACAGATATATCTCCTAAAAAATGATGTGAGTTTTGGATATTTTTGGTGAGCGTAAGCATCCCTATGTTCCACGTCTCTAGTCAAAATTTCAGCCCAACCCAGATCGCGGATTTAGAGATATGGGTATTTTACTGTAGAAACCCAATTTTCTGGAGGGTTGTTGAATCATCGCACCCTAGAGAAGGTCCAAGTGCAACGATGTTGAATCATCGCACCCTAGTGAAGAACACGGTGCGACGATTGTGAAAAATTGAATCATCGCACCTCGGATGAAGAACACAGTGTGACGACATCGCACCTTGGCTGTGTATAGGTTGTGACGATGCCTGGATAGGCTGCGACAATTCCAATCGTCACACCCTTCGATAGAGATAGGCCACAAAGATTGCGGAAACTACATTTACTCAAATCATCTTTTGCTCTTATTTGGCTTGTCTGGGTTGCTCCAAGCAGCTCGACAATGATACCATGTCAGTGTTTCATGGAAACCTGGACAACAGACCTAGCTAAAGCATACACAAAAAAATCTTATCAAGAAAAGAAAGAAAGATACACAATGAAGAATGAGAATCAATGTATATTATGATTTGTTCAATGAGTGAGTGATACTCACTCATATAGGCAATGACATCCTATAATTAGGAATGCATGCATAATAGTGATGGTATAAAATTAGAAAGTCTAAAATAGAACTAGTCAGTTAACTCCCATTGAACTAGTGTTACTCCAACTAAACTAGTGTGCCGAAAATAGAAATTTCTCCACCATAACTAACGTATTTCCTAACCACTGATAAACATGTATGATTCACATTTTAATAATTCTACATTTCCAGAATGTGCGCAATCAACTCAATTCGTATCTCAACCCATTTGGAAATGAAATTTGTCTTATCTAAGACACGGAAGTTTTGGGTCCTGTACAGAAGTTAATTGCCAAGCACAATGGTGCCAATATACAAAAATACTCATCATTCCATTGAACTTAAAGGAATATAGTCTCTATTTTAAGTCATATGATATTGTTTAAACAGAGTATATATCAGAAAATAATTTTTTTTTGAAGCAGGGGTTGCATGGTCAGTCAGTTCATCAGGATTTTGCCTCACACAACACATAAAATACAACATTCATTTAGATATGTCATACAGGAACCATTCATTGTATCCATCGTCATTATATAAATGATAATTAAAATTTAACATCTTGATATGCAAGTCGAAGGAAGAAACCCAAAATAAATTGTATCTGGTTATATGAATATATTCAAGTGATCCAATCATTTCTAAAAATTCCAAGGATAAAAATCAAATAGCAGCGAACAATAGAATCAAGGGATTGGAAATATGGGAAGAGAGCTAACACAATTTTGCACCTAACAATATGAGAAATTGAATTGACACCACAAACAACCATCATGAATTGCCAAATTCAATATTAGAATAAAAATACAGTTAGGAAAATATTTCTAGAGAATATATGTAAAATTTTAACTTATTAACATTTCAAATCTCAAATAAGAATACAGTAACTGGCGAAAAATAATCAAAGATGTTCTTCAGTAAAGGTGTTCCTTCCTTTATCCCTCTTTCTAATCAATAAGACTTCACTGGTACCTCCCAACCAACGCTAGGGGTACTCTTATTCGCCCTTAGCCCCCTGAGCCGCAAATGGGCCAAGCACACACAAACCATAAAATACTCTAGCTCCAAGCTTGCCTCGCAAGGTAGATCCACCACTCTATATCAATCTTGGTATCCCAAATCTCACAAGTAAAACCAATCAAATGATTTTGGCAACATAACTTTACCAATAACCGGTGTGTTTTTTTTCCATCTCAACCATTTCTTTTATAGAATTTTCCTCACTGACACATGTCCACATGCACAATTAATGAACTTTTTAATTAAATAGATTTAGGATAATTCCCCCTCACACTTGGCACACTATCCCCAAGATGCAGAAGTAATTACCAATTTTATTTTAAATAAAAACCAACTTCCCTCACATTTCCCAAATATGTTCCTTAAATCGCTCCTAGTTGTCTCTTTATTCCCTAGATTCTCATTTAATGAATGACTCCTTACTAAATCTTAGTTAGAGTTAAAATAGGAGTCTTCTTCTAGTTATACTAGTGGTAGCTAGATTGTAGATACCATTCTATGTGTACACCTATTCTCTTATACTTTTTTTCTTTCTTATTTTAAAATTCTATTTTAGTATTTTCTTCCACACATATGCATTATATCAAATCTTTAGATCTATCTCACTTTTTCTTTAGATTGATTTATCTCTAATATTTTATTTTATTTAAAATTTTATTTTAGTCCCCTAACTAAACTTAGACTTAGGCTTTGTCTTAGAATAGGCTTAGACTTTTATGGGGATTTTTAATTGATAAAATTACTCATTAATTAATTATTTTAAATCCGACAATGTCAAATTTGTTTTCTAGGCCATCTAGATTCATTGACTCAATTTTTTAAATTACATGACATGCCCTTCAATATGCACTCTCATGCTCCAAGGGTGCCACTCATATTTTTAATTGGTTTTGGTAGTTCCTCCAACCCTTGGAGTCAATACTCCATTTGGTTGACCTTGTGAGAGACTAAGGGCTTCTAAGGAATAAGGACTCTACCTTATTGTGCGCCCCTTAGAAATATTCATGAGTGATTGTCTCAGCCTACCCTCACGACATCCTGGACCTCTTGAACTAGGTAATCATAACCTACAATTGGAGCCATGATGGGAGTGTTAGTAGGTTGTGTGAGGGACTCTACCATACCTCTCCCTCAATGTCTAGTTTTTTGTGCATGGCCCATTTATTCCTTAAGTGATTCAAATTAGAAATCATTCATCATCTTGCATCCATCGACGAAACATTGTCAACGATCCATATAAAAAATCATACTATAATCAATCATATGTCACATATGCATAAAATGAAATACTCAAACCAAATACAATCCACTCCCTGACTCAATTTGGAGTCTAAGGAGTTCCATTGATGCCATCAACATCTATAATATGTCATGTGTCTTGCACACTCAAGAAAACTCATCAATAACATTTGTCAATACATATATCAAGTAACAATAAATCACAACCCATCAACATCATCATGAAAATCCATAGTCAAAACAAATAACACGGTACTATAACCAGATCAATTGCACGCAAGTGTCCTCAAAGAATAAGTCGATAACATGTGCTCAGTAGAGTGGGATGTTACATACACCCCCTCTTGTTTTAAAATTCATCCTAAAGTTGTACAGTATATAAAATGCAATAAAGAAAAATATCTGACAATATCTATATGTCTAATCTATCAAACAAGGAAACTACTGACGCATATCATATGTGTCCTCCCAGGTAGTCGAGTGTGGACTATAACTATCCCACTGGACCTTGACCTAATTAACTATTTGATGTCATAGTTGTCAAATGTGATGGTACAAAATGCAGATGGGCTCCACTCTAATAAGACCCTCGTCTCACATCTGCAAAGAACTCATGTCAATCACATGTGTAGGATCACTAACATAATGCCTCAAAATAGATACATCAAAAACGTCATGCATACGCCTCAAAGAATCAGAAAAGGCTAGTCGATAAGTCACAAGTCCTTTCTTTTCCACAACTTCAAAAGGTACCACAAACCTAGGAGAGAGTTTCGCACTCTTTTCAAACTTGATTTAACTCTTGTGCAGTTTCACCTGAAAGAAAACTTGGTCGCCAACTTCATAACTGCGGTCAATGCGATGTGCATCAGCATAAATATTTTGTTGATATTGTGCTTCTTTAATCCTTTTTTTTATCAATTTCATTTGTTATTCCATTTCTTGGATCACTTCTGGTCCTAACAAGACCCTATCCTCAAGTCGATCCCATCTCAATGGCTTCTGACATGGTCACCCATAAAGAAACTCAAATGGTGTAATCTTAATGGTACTTTGATAGTTGTTGTTGTATGCAAATTCTACTAGTGGAAAGAACTCTTACCAACATTTTTGTTGATCCATTACATACATACGCAACATATCTTCCAAAATTTGGTTCATTTTTTCTATTTACTCGTCTGTCTTAGGGTGATATGTTGTACTAAAGTTCAATTGTGTTCCCACGGCCTCTTGGAAACTAGTCCAAAATCATCCTGTAAACATTGATCCTTGATTGGACATGATCCTTTTTGGTACGCCATGTAACCTTAAAATCTCATTGAAAAAAAATCTAGCTATGTCTGGCACATGATACGTCATGCGTACAGGAATAAAAGTGCACTCTTCGTCAAAGTGTCAACTACCAAGAAAATCAAGTCATGTCTCCTTGTCGTTAGTGGAAATCCAACTATAAATTCCATTGAAATGACCTCCCATTTCGATTCTGGTATGACATGTGGCTGTATTAATTATGTTGGATGTCTATGTTCAGCTTTCACTTGCTGACGTTCTAGACATCATGCCACATAACTAACTATGCATGCTTTCATTCCCTTCGAGAAGAATAAAGGATTAAGATTTTCCTTCATCTTCATGACTACCGGATGAGCCATGTACACTGCTTGGTGTGCTTCACTCAAGATCAAAATTCTTAATTCGTCATTAGGCGTTATGTAAATTTTGTTGTTATACTTCAACAATTCATCACTGTCCAATGTATAACCTTCAAACTTTGGTGCCATCATGTTATCTTGTCCAATATTTTCCTTAACCTATTTATACCAATCATCATCGCACTGAATAGTTAGAATCTTTTCTTGAAGATTCATCTGAAGAGGTATTACCGAGAATGTGCATGGACTTCAACTCAATGCATCTGCCACTCTGCTCACCATACCTTTTATGTAAGTAATCTAAAATTCGTATTTGCTTAGTAATTCTGACCAACGTCTATTTCGTGCATTCAAGTCACTCTGCATAAATATATGTTGGAATCCATAGTGATTTGTCTTTAGTTCAAATTTTCATCCAATCAGATAGTGTCTCCAAAATCTAAAGGAATATACAATTGCCAATAACTCCAAGTCATGTGTTTCATAGTTCTCCTCATGCTTTCTAAATTTCCTTGAAATGTATGCAATCACTCGACCATCTTGCATCAAAACTCCACCTAAACCTTCCTTGGATGTTCCTTTGCATATGAATAATTCCTTGTCCATGTCAGGGAATTTCAGTATCGACGTTTTCATAAACTCCTTGAGCCTTTGAAATGCTTCCGCACATTTCTCGATACATACAAACTTCTTGTTTTTCTTCTGCAATTCTGTGATCGGATTTGCTATCTTTGAAAAACCTTCGATGAACCATCGGTAATATCCTGCTAGACCCATAAAGATTTGTACTTCTATGTTTTTCGATGCAGGTCATTCCATAATATCCTCTAATTTTGTTGGATCCATAGCGATACCTTCCCCATATATGATATGTCCCAAGTAATGAATCTTTGATTGGTAAAAAGAACATTTTGATAGTTTCCCCTACAATTTGTTTTCTCATAGACACTGCAGTACCAATCTTAAATGTTCATCATGTTCCTCTTTCATCTGAGAATAAATCAGTATGTCATCAATAAATACTTGAACTAACTTGTCCAAGTATTCTTGGAGCACCCCATTCATCAAGCTCATGAATACCCCGAGGGCATTTTCAATCCAAATGGTAGAACTGTAAACTTATAGTGTTTGAACCTTGTCTTAAATGTGGTTTTAGGAATCTTCCTCTTTAATTCGCAACCGGTGATATCTTGATCTCAATTAAATATTTGAAAACACATTCGCTCCCTTCATCTGATCAAAAAAATATTCTATTCTTGGCAACAGATATTGGCTCTTGATCATCACTTTGTTTATTTGATGGTAGTAAATACAAAGATTCCATGATCCATCCTTCTTTATTACGAAAATAACTGGTGCACCCCAAGTTGACCCACTTGGATGTATAAGTCCCATGTCCAACAATTCCTTCAATTACATTTTCAACTCCTGTAACTCAGGCATTGACATCCGATATGGTGTTCATGCTATCAGTTTAGTTCTAGGTTTCAAGTCGATTGTAAAATCCAACCCTCTCTCGGGCGGAAAACCTGGTAACACTTATGGAAACACGTATGCAAACTCTCGTAATAATGGAAGTTTTTATAATCCTTTTGCCTCACCTTTTTCATTTACGCTAAGATTACATACAACTTACATCCCTTGTGCATGCTCGTCTATAGTTGTAGGAAAGAAATGAACCTCAATGACACTCCTTGGTTTCTTCCTACAATCACTCTTCTCTATCCCACATCATTTGTCAAAGTTAACCGTTTTGTCTTATAGTTGAGTATCACATCATGCGATTCCAGCCAGTCCATATCGATCACTATGTCATAAGATCCTAAGATCATGACATATAGGTTGGACTTCGTTATAAAATATCCCAAGTTAATGCTGGAGTCTGTAACCTTTCCTCCAACCTTTTGTTTCGCACCTGAAGCCATTCATACATATCTAAACTCATCCTACTTGACTACCTTTACTTTAATTCTCTTTAGCATCGTGTTGAGCACTCGACACACCCTAAAAATCCTTATCAATTTTTTGTCACTTTTTGGGTACCACTTGTTTTCTGCACTATCTGATTCAACTTCATTTTGGGAAATGTTTTATCTTTGTTCTTTTTCATGACTCTTATCACCTATTCAGGTTTGTTTGAACTTATGAAACCTCATGTCTAAAGGACCTTAACACCTTAATTAAGAATCGACAGCTAAACACTGCACCTAACGCACTCAGGTTCGACGTCGGAAAGAACTCAAGTAAGTAAGGGAACCATACAAAAAAAATACTCATCAATCGTTGATCCTCATCGGCATCGATAGAAGGAGGTTTTGGTTTATGTAGGTTATTCGCATAAAGGTTCAAGAGATAGTCGATCTCCTTCAAAATCGGTAATATAAGAAGAAAACAGATGTGAACAAAGGACATAAAATAATCATCAATAGCCGATGCCTGATGCACTTTATCGAGATCGAGGAAAATCTAGAAGGATCCCAACAAATATTTCTATCGCGATAAATTTGTCTTTGATCGCCAATCCCTGATGTGTTTTCAGCATTGAGGCTTTTTAGAGGGATCCGATCTGAGAGAACTTGGGTAGGTTTATCGTCGATCGTTGATCCTTGAGACTTTTCGACATCAGCAAGTTAGGATTTGGTTTTAGAAAAAATGACTTAAAGAAATTCCTAACTCCGATTAACATGAGAGAATTAATTCATTGGTCTCGAACACCACGTGTCTTTACCAGGTAAGAGGGTCATACCATCTAGTTCTATCCTGAGTCATTTTTGGTTCCCTAGGTCCTATTCACACCTCTGAGTCATCTTTTCCACGTCATCACTATATAGTAAGATCGATCGGCGTCGAAGATTTTGTAGGAGGATATCAGTGAAAATGTTCACATCACAATCCCGACCCTTGATCCACCAACTAAAAGAGTGGAATGATGGGACGTTTGCGGCATTAGATACGATTGAATTTTTGATATTTAAGGAACTAGTTAATGCTTGATCCCACATTAGTTTCTACCCTGTGCTCCGATTAGACAACAAAATTTTGAAATCGCTGATAGACCACATTATCACTCGTGGCTCCATCGTCAACCCACGGTGAATTTAAGTTTAAACTCCTCTGACGATCTGGTGACAGATTTGTTGAAATTTCACTCATAACCCAAATTGAATGGCTGATGCGACACAGTAATATCATCCTTGTTTAAATCTCTAGAACCATTGTGAACAAATTCATTATGCACGTATGTGAATTCTAGAGCATCTAAAGGAGAAAAGAGATAAACTCGAGACTATACTGACCCTTTTGATTATCAAAACTAGGTTTAACAAGCTTCAGAGGTATGTATCCAAGTCTGTCAATTCGTTGGTTATAACTTATATATTTTAATCTGGTTTCTTACACAGTCTCTAAACTCTGCTCTAGTTGCAAGAAGAATGTCGTCGAGAAATCCAACCACAAAATGCTCGTCGAGAGAACCAAAGCTGAAAGAGCCAGAGATAGGTGAAGGGTCTTCTCCGGGGACTGCAAGGCAATTGGAGTACACTCCCAGGGTGGATCCTATCATCAAAACCTCAACAAAGAAATATTTTTCCCAGCCTCCATCCTTCGAGGATACTGAAGCAAGAATTGGGTCCAAAATAATTCTCCCACAATGGAGGGATCTCTTTAACAGGATCAGTTGAGAATAATACCCATAATATATCCCACACAATGATCGGGATGTAAGTACACTTGAAGACCAGGTGTTCTCGAACATCCAATGGTTGTATTTACCCATGGTGGCAAGTAGAACTCCACTTTTCCCCTACATAGAGATTTTGAAATGGATCATCGACCACATGGATGGACATAAATGCTTGATCAATGATGAGAATGGCAGGTGCATTAGATTTCCCCCCCCCGATAGAACTCCATAAGTACTATAAGCTCAAGGACCCAGAGGAGAAGCTCAACATGGACTTCATGGTAAAGTTTGATGAGTTCCATGACACCAGACGATTGATGGCATCATGGTGGAAAGAGGACAATAAATTCACTAACTTGAGAAATGGCTGGTATGGAATGATTAATCTGAGGGAGCCATACATCTATTTAATGGCTCTCATATGTCGGCTATATGGAGAAAATGATTTCTCCAAGTTTTTGGAAGCATGGATGCCTTTGGCATACACAGTTGCAATTGTCAGGAGTAGCTTCAAATAGGGAGTGATAATATCCAAACAATTAAGCATCTGTGTATATCAAGCTTAGACGTCGAAGGAAGGAGAGGCACCAACTTTCTACATGGCCTCGTACCTGCTCGATGTCATGTGTGCAAGGAACTTCTTTGTCAGAATGAATCTAAGTTGGCATGTTGCAGAGCTCCCGGTCCAAGTCTACTTCAACGTGTTATGGGAGAACAAGTACAAGAAATCTTACGCACTCATCTGCAATGAATTCATCGCCCACATTTATTTTATTATTTTTAAGAAGGAATGCCCAAGGCTATCAGTGACAGCCAAGAAAATGATAGCCAAGGTAGGCCATTGGTACTTGGATGAGTGCTCAACCTACATCAAGGTGTTTGGGGCCATCGAAGCACAACATATCCTACCATCTCATGTCCCAGACTGGCTCATCATGGGAGAAATTTGTTACCAAACCATCCTGCAGGACTATAATTCCACATTGTTCAAAGACAAGAAACGAGCTTTCATACCCTACGTTTTCCATGTGGGGTACTATCTAGTAAAGGACACTGCTCAAGCCAAAAAACAAGGGTTGATCCAACTTCAATTCAGGTTCCCGACAGGTCGATTCCGCAAGCATGACCCTAAAGGCCTGGTCCTCCAACATGCTTCGCAAGTATCATCTTGTTGGTCGTATGCTCAAGATAAGTTTGAGGATGAAGTATTCATAGAGAATGCCCAGGACTGGGATGAGGTGGTGCAGAGGATGCCCAATCCAAACATTATCGGGTTCAAGGCCATGAGCATGGACAAACAGGTGGAAACAATAGAGAAGTTGGCTCAAGAGGCCCTCCTATCTAGGGAAGAAATTAGAGTGGTAGAGACAATAGAGTTGCAGAGAAGGGGATTGTTCTTGACACCAAAGGCATAGACAAGGGGATTTCTCTTGATGGAAAAGGCACAGAGAATCATTGATCTATTGCAGAATGACCTAGACCTCGTATAGATGATGAGGGTTCCTTCCAACAACCCAATCGAAAGCCAGGGAGGACCAAGTGATCCAGAGCCGATACAGATTGAATAAACCACCGAGTCAAATAACCCTGAAGCTTCAACACTACAGGTTGGATCACCAGGGGAATTTTTGGCTCATCTTGAGATAGCGAGGACATCAGGGAGAACAAGTACACCAAATCTCCTTTTCAATCTAATAACCATCTACGATGATGAGGAGAGTTCATAGGTGTCCCCGGTCACTTCGGTGAAAATCATAGAGGAAACATAACCTGAGAAGGCATCCACCCCAGCTCTCAATGCTCCAAGTTAGAGAAGTTCACAGAATGAGCATGAGGTAGAAAGTGCCTTGGACATTGAGCCACTCGACACACTGGTAACCCCAATGGACATCTCAAGGGAGGAGTTATGATCAGGAAAACAAGGGGGAGAAATTACACTACGGGAAATCAACATCTCAATAGCCCATTACAAAGTATGTACCGAGCCTACCCCTGATTCATCAATTTTGGCCAGTACTTTACCCCCCCCCCCCTCCAATGAGAAACAACCAGAGGTAGAGATTTTGGGACATACAGAAGAGGTTTAGGAACCCATTCTTGAACATATATACATCGTCGAGAGCCTGGGAAACACTCTTACTTGGGGAGAGAAACAAATCCCCGAACATGTGGATGAGTTTGTTGATATACAATCAATCACCTATGACCAAAAGAGGAAATCCATCATGAAGAGAACCACCAAGAAAAGGAGTCTTACTTTGGACAGTTCCATCCTCATCACCACAGAGGAGAAATTGATCAATACAGAACATGCCAAGACATTGTTGAAATTACTAAGACAACTGAGAGGGGGGGGTGAATCAGTTGTTATTGTGCTTAAACAATTTTAAGTCTATTAATACATTCTTAATCTTTATTCAAGTGATCATCAACATTATATAGCATATGGACAATAAAAGTAATGAGCATCAGTCACACATAAGGTATACACAGAGACAGGTTTTCACAAGGAAACCCATAAAGGGAGAAAACCTCTTCTTCTTTGAAATGATAGGAAGTCTTTTAAGTTTTGTACATCATCTATAATTGAGCATCAACTCAATGTGAGGCTGCTACCTCTTTTTTACAAGTTGCAACTTGTTTGAGAGCACCAACTCTCTGGTTTCTCTAGCACCCACTAGAAGGAAGCACCAACTCCCTTAATGTTCGAGCACCAACTGGATGGAAGCACCAACTTCCAGTTACACAGGCTCCAACCTGTATAACAGAGAACACTTGTTCTCCCTTGCACCACCCTGCCACCCTAGAATATAAACAAATAATTAAACAACCAACTACAAAGATAAATCGATTCTTACCACTTCTTCTATGTTCTGTAAATCTGGTCTTCTTCTAACTGTTCTGCAATTCTTCTCTTCCTTTTTCTGTTTTGTAAATCTACTCTTCTCTGAGTTTTATCTCACACTGTTCATATTCTCAGTCTCACACTGCCCATCCTGTGATTTTCCCTTTCTTAAATTTTAATTCATTTTTCGTCCAGAACAACCAACCACGCATAGTCTGTATCTTCTTCTTTTATGTACCATGCCCATAGCAATTACACTTTGCATATTCTTAGGCAAAAGAAAATCGTCTAAGCAACTGAAATGCCAACCAATCAAGAATCATGAATCAGTTTTGCTAACTGATTCCTAACTGGTGAATTAACTATGAGAGAGAACAGTAGCCCTCCGATCATATTCAAGTTTATCTGCACCATTGGATGAACTTTATTAATCGTTCCTTTAAATCAGGTTTCGACATTTCGGAATTCCTGTGGCCAAGTTTCTCGACACTTCATGTCGCGATCTCTGAAGCTTCGATACAGATCTTTTCTGCACTAGCTCCTTCCTCTATATGACCATGGCCATGACCAAGCGCTTATGCAAAAAGTGCTTTTCGTGAATTCACATTTCGTGAGTCTGGAGATGAGGCATCACGACTCTCCAAGTCGCGATCCTTGAAACCCCGAGATGGAGCTGAGATCAATGGTCCACGATCTCTATGAATCTATGGTCCAGATATCATCATGAATTTGCATCTCGTGATTCCTTCGATGGAGGTTCTTGTCACTCCGAGTCGCGATAGGCGAAACTCAGAAATGAAGCTTAGATCAACGATCCAAACCACACCTTGATCTAACGGCTGGGATTAAATCGCGATTTCGATAGTTTTGTTTCTTACCTCTCCAAGTCATGATAGGCAAAGCTCTAAGTTTGAGCTCAGATCACCGGTCCAGAACACACCTTGATATGACGACTAGGATTAAATTGTGATTTCGCATATCGCGATTTCGATGGTTTTGTTTCTTACCTCTCCAAGTCACGATAGGCGAAGCTCTGAGTTGGAGCTCAGATCAATGGTCCAGAACACACCTTGATTTGACGGCTGGGATTAAATCGCGATTTCCCATATCACGATTTTGATGGTTTTGTTTCTTACCTCTCCAAGTCGCGATAGGCGAAGCTCCGAGTTGGAGCTCAGATCAATAGTCCAGAACAAACCTCGAACTGATGGCTAATATAGTTTTGCGATTTTTCATATCGTGAATTCAAGAGGTTAGGGAACCTCGTTCCTTTGACTTTCCAGTCAGTGACATGATGATCTTTCGCCACGTGTCCTACCTGAAGATGGAAGGTCCTCCTTCTTTCGGATTTTGTGAGCCCGTTTCTCCTTGCACTTTAATGAACGTGCAGGTTCTTCATGATCCAACGATGATTGAATTTGATGCCTGAGATTTGTCCTCCTCTTCTGCACATTCTTCTTGTCTACTAATAGATTTGACGATCTTCCTTCTTTCGGGAATTTTGAATGGGATCCAACGATCAGAAATGCTTCTCCTCCCGAGCTTACTTTTCTCTGTTTACTTTGATCTTTCCATCAATGGTTCTTGTCAACAATCCTCTGCACTATCTCTTCTAATATTATTCGAATCTTCTCTGCAGCGTCTTCTCATAATTCCAATCTATTACATACTTTATGTACTCATGCCATCTTCATTGATGTACTTGCCATCAATGACAAGCATTCGCTGTCTGTTAAATATTTTCCAACAGACGTCTGATCTTATCGACGTAGAAATGGAAATCACAAATGCCACCCTGGATAGAGAAAGGAAATATGAAGAGGATTTGTCCATTGTGCTAAAGTAGTTAGAGCATCTGCACCATTCGGCGAAATATTATCAGGAATCCACACAGGCCATGATCAAGTACAACATTTAATGGAGCACCTCATCAAGGCTTGAACAATGTTACAGCAGTTAAGTGTTAAAGTAGTAAAGTATCGAGCATGGGCAGTGGATATAAAGGATATCCTTTCGGCCCCGATGGACCAACACAAATTCTCGTATGCCAAGACATGTGAGGAACTCTTAGTCAAATGGTTAGAGTATGAGAAGAGTCATCCACTCAGGTGAAACCATTTGATGACTCTTAGAAGACTGAGAGATGAAAGCACCATGTGGCGATGTTTACTTTTACTTAGCTATCACTTTTGATAGTTATTTTAGTTAATAATTTGTTATAAATAAGAGGATCGACCTGTTAGAAAGGGGTCGATGTTTTTTGCAAAGACCCCTCATTTTTGGAATTTTAAAGAACTATTTCGGAGCTACCTTAATTGAGAAGTCTTGTTTAGGACCCGAAGACAAGTTTATGTTTTACATCAAAGGCATGTGTGAGTTTATAAGTCAGCTGAGATAGGCACACTAGATTGTTGTGAAACATGTGTTGAGATACTTGCGAGGCACAATTCGACATGGTTTGAGATATACTTCCAGTATTGATATGATATGGCGGGAATATATTGACTCTGATTGGGTAGGGAGCGCAGTGGACAAAAAGAGCACCTTCAGGTGTTGCTTTACTTTGGGATCTTTTATGGTTTCCTAGTGTAGCAGGAAATGAACTTCTGTGGTGTTGAGCACAACAAAAGAATAATACATTGCATTAAGTATGACATTCTGTCAAGAAGTGTGGCTTCACAAGCTCCTTGTAGATCTATATGAACATGTGCTGGATTCCACCATTATTCATTATGGTAACCAAAGTTGTGTGAAGATCTCTGATAATGCAGCATTTCATGACAAATTGAACCACATTGAGATCAAGTACCATTTCATCCAAGACATGGTGTAGAGGAAGGAAGTATTGGTGCAGTACCTTCCTACAGATGAGCAGGTTGTTGATGTTCTTACCAAAATAGAATGAAGTTTAAGTACTTCCGTGACAGACTTGGCATGGCAGAGAATGCCTCCCTCACTAAGAGGGAGTGTTGATGTTTGCAGCTTCCTGAGACATTCTCCAGATCATACTCCTCTGTGACTGAGTTGATTTGATTTGTGATGACACTTATCCAAGAAGGGATAAGTGGGGCATTTATCCGAGAAGGGATAAATGCGGTTGGGCTTATAACCCAATGTCCCATGTGGAGAGAACATAAGGACATGTCAAGGGAGTTGACCCTTGACGTCATACACTATGGGATTTGACCCTAGTGTTTCTAGAGGGTGTAGCCTCTAGAAGTCCACATGGAGTGCCATGTGTGACAAACTTTCTCCAGATCGTACTCCTCTGTGAATTGAGTTGAGTTGATCTGTGAGGACACTTATCTAAGAAGGGATAAGTGGAACACTTATTTGAAAAGGAATAAGCACAATTGGGCTTATAACCCAACGTCCCATGTGGAGAGCACATGAGGACATGTCAAGGGAGTTGACCCTTGATGTCATACACTATGGGAGTTGACCCTAGTGTTTCTAGAGGGTGTAGCCTCTAGAAGTCCACATGGAGTGCCATGTGTGATAAATTTTCTCTAGATCGTACTCTGAATTGAGTTGATCTATGAGGACACTTATTCGAGAAGGGATAAGTGAAACACTTATTCGAGAAAGAATAAGTACATTTGGGCTTATAGCTCATCGTCCCATGTTGAAAGAACATGAGGAGATGTCAAGGGAGTTGACCCTTGATGTCTCACACTATGGGGAGTTGAACCTAAGTGTTCCTAGAGGGATTATCCTCTAGAAGTCCACTTAGGAGTGCCATGTGTGACAAATATTTTACTACTATGGTGGTTTTGTACCAATGGTGGAGACTGTGTGTCTCTGGATAGTAGTTGTGTACTACTATGGAAAGATACCTCCCTAGCTAAGAGGGAGTGTTGATGTTTCAACATCGGGCATAACTTCTCCTACATTGGGTTGCAGACCAAGGGAGATAGGATACATTTATCACAAAGGTGCACTTGTGATAAATGGGCCCAGACGTAGTCCTTCCTTGATTATGACAAGGAATAATATGGACTTGAGGTGCTTGAAGTGCTTTCCACGTGTCAGTTAGCATCAAGCCGGCATTCACTCATAGGTGTGTGCCTGTGGTGAAAGATCTTGGTGTAGTCTTAGTCCTAGTCATGGTGATTTGACAAGGAATGATAAAGACTCAAGATGTTATATGATTTTACATGCAGACCCAAAGTGAGCCTAATCTTAGAGAGATTTAATTGGCTCAAAGGGAGAGCCACAAAAGGAGTTTCTCCTCAGTTCAGGGGGGAGAGAGATGTCTCCCAAGACTAACAGACAAGTGTCATGAGTCTAGGTTGAAGTTTGTATACTTCAAAGACAAGAGTGGCACATTGCAAAATGTCTCCCTCGTTGAGAGGGAGTGTTAATGTTTGGACAAGAAGACATTCTCTAAAGATAGTAATTAATAATATAATTATTAATTGATTATTAACTATAGTATATAATAAGTAAATAATAATAACAAATAGTTATTGATTATTCAAGGGACACATCCTTCCATGGATGGTCACCTTATGTTCCCTATATATGGAACACTCATCATTGTAATAAATCATCGAATATTGATATCATCTCATATGAAAAACAATAGTGTCAAGGATAGATCCAAACTGTACGTTGGGCATGAGATTGCATCTTGACCATCCGTTGGGGATCGTGGGTTAGGAGGAGGCTCATGGGACTATAATCGATAGGATAAATCCATTAAGTCCAATCCGATAACCTTGTGGGTTGTAGACTTCGTGAAGAACTAGGGTCTCGATAGTATGCCATCTTGATGAATGAATCCATGAGAGTGACCCCGAATGCATGAGATTCGTTGATCAACAAGAGATTATATATGGATTGTCAGATCTGTCAGGTCCAGTGGAATTTTAAAGGTTGTGAATTTTGGAGAGTCGTGGTAATCTGGACAGGGTAACATCACAATGCAGAGTGCCTTGAAATATTTAGAAGTCCATAACTTTATAACCAAAGCTCAGATTTGAGCGCAGTTATAGTCATTTGAATGCTCTTAAGAAGCAGAACTATAGTATGGGCTCAAGGTAGAGAAATAATTCATGAATAGAAAGAGAAGTTAGGAGGAATAAAAGAGAAAATATGTACATCCCACAAACCCGAAAGAGGTTAGGGGGTGGGGTGTGTTACAGTCATCTTGTCATTATCATACTCGATAATGGTAGTCAAAAGGACATCATATCCCATGACTTAATGTAGCATATACAACTTCCCACAACTCCTCATCCATCTCCATATCATCCCTACTAGGTATAACAACAATGTACATGTTTACTAATTAATAATTAATGTGGAATAATGTTTTCCATTGGACTGGTCTAAGACACCATCAATTGCGATGTTTCTCCACTCGATTGTTCTAATCTAATTCTAGACCTCCCATACCAATGAAAATGTAAGGATCTCTACAATGTCCCACATAATACCTATAATATTTTCAAAGACAATAAAACATATCAATTAACTATTGCTTATATTTCTCTTTCCCACCCTACTGTAGTCCAAAAATTCATCCTACGTAATTTTTTCTCCCTAGAAACTACTCCCACACCACCACTTACCTCGTAGTTTATTTCTCATAGTACTCATCCAAATCCATCCTCTCTACCCCTATCCTATAACTCTCTAACAATTCAACCTCCATGCCAATTTCTCCATTATCAAGCCCTCCTACTCACTACAACTATAGGGATTTAAATTTCTCCATTTTCAAACTACAACAACAACCCAACAACAAGTTTTAAATACTATTTCGCAGCATGGATGACCGGGCCAGCCTCCAATACAGGTGAATTATTTTGTCTCTGAAACCCCTTTTATATATTTTTTTTGCCTTGGTGTGACAACAAGCATTTTATCACAAACACCATTGCATTTTTGGTAGACGAGCTCAACCTAGGGCTTCACGGTGTAATGCAAATACACTCTGCTTCGAGTCCACAGCTAGCCCAGGTTAGATTCCCAGCTTATTCTTATATGGGCTTTACTTGAGAATCAACAAAGCTAGCCCATTTTTTCCTGCTCTCGCCAAAATTTTGGTGGGTTCTGTAAAGTTTTGATTCTAGTTTGGTCAAAATTAATTTGGGTGGTTTGTATAAAGATTTTTCTATTGTAAAGATTTTTCTATTGGGTGGTTTATGTTAGTGAATGAAAACAATAAATGATGAAAATGAAATCTGATCACTTTTGAATGGGAAAATGTTAGAGATAATGCTTTCATTAATGTTGTGTACTAAGTCTAGGGATTTGGTTTGAGGTTTTGTAGGAGATTGTTGAGATATTCTCTCAACCTACATCTCCATATTTGGAGTTAGTTGGATCTCACTCCAAATATATATATGTATTGTATCTTGATGTGTTAACGTAATACAAACTATTATTTTGTGTGAGTTAATTGTGCAATGGATGCTCTATCAATTTCTAATTTGGTATCAAAGCTTGGATGGGATTAATCCCTCACAGGAGTGCCCATGATGATGCAATAGCCATTGAAGCCCATTCACTGTAAATATGTGTGGGAGAGTGTTTTGAGCAAGCCCAGTTGTTATGTGTTAAGTTATTTTTCTGTGTACTGTTACGATCGTTCACTGTGAGAAGAGACATGAGATAAAACGTTGCCCAGATATTCGTTGATAAAACTGTGAGAGCTGAGATGCATGTGCATTAGTTGATCACTGACAGTTGTGTGGAAGAAAAGAGATTCGTCACGTCACCTAGGCTCACCTCATGTCTTTAAGATTTGGAAGCTTGCAGCGTGCTCATTCCGTAGTAGCCAATGACTGCTTACCAGATCTATTGTTGCTTGTAGAACATGTTTATTAACACTAGATCTTCTTTTGCGTTGATACAGGTGGTTGAAAATGAAATCTCATTTGCCAACATATACATAAAACAATGACTCCCTCTTTTGCATGCATCACAGGAATTGGGCAAAAATGAGAAGATATTTTATTTAATTTTTGTTAATACATATTAGCATATATAGTGTTTGTAAAATATAGTATGAAGAACCAATTATAAAATGGACTAACATAATTTTAAATTGGTGGTTCTCCATGCAGTGAGAACAAATCAGTAATTTAATTATGTCCAAGTTTTTTATATGCTAATGTGACCCGTCGTGCTCCAGGAGCATTAGTTACAGGTTATTTTTATGAGGTCAAGTTGTGAAACTAACTATTGAAGACATTCAGTATATAGATCATTCTCCTATATAACTGTTGAAATTTGCTCTTCGGGGAATTCAATAGATAGAAGTGTATCCATAGGATGGTTCAGTATCAAGATTGTCCTTCGGGAAGTTGAGAAGCATCGATTGTACAAAGAACGTCAAAGATGGTCGGAAGCAGTTTTATCTGTGTTGTATGAAGTGGTAGCTCGAAGATGATGGGAAAAAAAGAGTGTGTCTATGAAGTTCAAAGATGGGTGTAAGTGCGTATGAGGACCAGTGACACAAAAACAAATGACAAATTTTGTAATTGTGATTTCAGTATTGTAAGCTGATTGAATGTAAGCATTAAAGGGGGTTGTTAGAGATAATGCTTTCATTAATGCTGTGTACTAAGTCTAGGGATTTGGTTTGAGGTTTTGTAGGAGATTGTTGAGATATTCTCTCAACATACATCTCCATATTTGGAGCTAGTTGGATCTTGATGTGTTAACATAATACAAACTATTATTTTGTGTGAGTTAATTGTGCAATGGCTGCTCTATCAATTTCTAATTGAAAATTGTGAAGTTAGACTCTAAAAGACCTGCAAGGAGTCTTGTGATGGTTTTTGAATTGTATGATGAAAATCACAAGCTTAAATGAAGATTGACATAGTCAAGTTAATATTACAACTTCCCAAAAAAAAAAAATGAAAATCGACATAGTCACACTAATGAGATTGTTTCTGTAGGAACAAGATATACAAAAAACATAGAAAATCAAGTAACATAACTTGGCGAAAAGAGGTAGGGATACAATATTGTGAATGACAATAATATTGATATTATGGAAAAACGATGACACGCAATATTACACAAGCACAGCCTAGGTGGATATATAGAGATGGATGTATATATAGAGGTGGATATATATATAGTGAAGTGAGCTGCTTATATAGATATGGATGTATATAATGCAGTGAGCGATATGCATTTATAGATATGGATGCATAGAACGATGTATATTTCATAAATTGATCATATCAATTTATGAATCTGTTGAGGCACTGAAGCAGAGGTACAGTGATTCGGCCATCCACAATTGCATCGAACACCTTCTGGATGTCCTCCTGAGGCGTGTGGTCTCTCCTCGGAGTCATGATTTTCGTGTTGAGCTCCTCCCTGATAAACGCATAGAGAGGAAACAATTTTGAGTCATGGATTAATGTTCTACGACAGGAGCCTTCCCCCGTAGGAATGTGAGTGCGCTGCTCGTATGAAAGCCTGATTGCTGTTATCTCATCTTCTAGTCGTTGCTTGACTTGGGATTCGAACTCTTTTATCTTGTCTACAATTTGAATATCGTGGAATGCAAGAATGGAGTCAAAAAATGTTTGTTTGAGGGCGGACAGAAGTGGGAGGGAAGGATCGCAAGGCGATTCTAGATATGTGTAGATTGGAGTACCCCTGGCAACTTTAATCAGCTGCCCCTTCATGGATTCAGGGAGATGACATGTATCTGAAACACTTGAAATGACTCCTAACAC
>JZKD02S1889523.1:25166-35183 GCA_000966675.3 Picea glauca
AATTGAAGAAGATAGGCTTCCTGGAAGTTCCCCTTCAAACTTGTTGTCTCTGGATCGCCAAAATGCACCCTTGTTGGCTCAACCTAGCCCCCATGCGCATTTATGTGGAAAAACCCAGCACCGGGCGCAACCGCACAACCGGTGCGAACTGTAGGACGGTTATGGTCACAAAGGTCACCATGTGACCACGCGCTCACCCGAAAAGGGCCAAGGTTCAAAGAGCGAATGTGCAATGGACAAGTGGCGGCGTGTTATAACCGTTCAAACGAAATACAAATCCACGCGCGCGCCAACGGTGGTCGTGGTACCCACTGTATGGTCATATGGATATGGTTGTGCGGTCGGGGGCTGGGGCTAAGCCCCAACCCAGACCCCCGCGCCAACGGTACACAACTCAAACTTAAATATATATTAAACCATATATATATCAAGGCTCATACGGTGGCGCGCCGGTTGGCGGCCCTTCCCAAGTCTCTTCCCCTGCCCGGAGGTCGCGGGGTCGAGTCCTGCCGATTGCAAAACCTTTAAACCACTGACCAGGTGACACATGGCGGCCATTGATTGGGCCATGTGTCACCATACTATTATCCACCAAGATGCCACGTGTCCAATGCTCATTCGTCCACATCTGCCAACCAATGAATGCCACTTGTCGTACGGTCCTGCCAATTCAGCTCTGCCACGTGTCGTACGGACATGCCACGTCAGCATCCGTACGGACTGTACAGTCAGCATCCCTTTTTTTTTTTCCTTGTTTGTCGTTTTGAACAGAACGTGATATCTCTCTCTCCCGACGTCCGTTTGAACCCAAACGAGTTGCGTTGGGTTCGTAACAACGAGACCTACGCTCCCGTTCGATTTGAAGCGATTCCGAGCACTTTGAATTTTTGAGCAAAATTTGATCCCCTGGATCAAGCATAGATAAGTAATAAGAATCATTGACAGACTTCTTTTCGACTTTGTAGGGACCTTGCCATAGATGATCAAAATCCTTGTTCATATTTGGTTTTCCCTTCCTTTTGTCCCACACAAGTACTATTTTTCCTTGTTGGAAATCTTCTTCTTTGGAATCATTTATTTCCTTTTCTTCTTGAGTATCCTTCTCTTGTTCCAAAGTGGGAGATTGGAACCTCATTAGGGCGATGTTCCTTTGATCATCTTTATGCAACTTTGCTTCATTTCGTTTTTTCATAATTGTAATGGAACCAGTTTATTTGTCTTTGTATTTGTCAAGTTGCTTTTGATAATCCTCCCTCTTAGGCCTTACCACATCTAAGATATCTTCTTCTTGAGGGAGGTTATCTAGGTCAATATCGAGAGGGGAATCTATAGGATCATCAGAATGGTTTTCTTCCAGGTATGATTTGAATTCAGAGTCATATTCAGGAATTTCCACATGGGTCCTCTTCTTCGGTTGATTGTATAAGAGGGCGTTGGTGTCCTTTCCTATGGGAATGGTGGCATATGATAGATCCATATGTAAAATGCCACCCAATGTTGCATCCCAGTTCCTTGATAAAAACATTCCCCAAGTATTGGATACATCAAGGACTACAACATCCATCACAATGACTATCTCGAGATATCTTGCAAGGTGAACTAGTAAGTCCTCTATCAAACCATATACCCTGATTTCCTTATAATCGATTCCACAAACATCTCGTAAGGTCTTGTGATTTCCAACCCCAATTGTTTCATGACCTTCAATTTCATGACATTTGTTGATGTGCTAAAGTCAAGCATACAATTATTAAGCCACGTGTTATTTACCTTAAGATTAATGAATAAAGGTGGGTAATCCTCATTGGTTCACCTAAGATAGTTTGCTTGCAACAATATAGGAGGATCACCAGGTTCACCTTGTACCTTAAAAAACATTTCTATCTTATTTCTCATGTAGGGTACCTTCAAAAATATTTCTATCTTATTTCTCATGTAGGGAATCTTAATTTTCTCTGTGAGAGGTACAGGTTGCCAACTGTTTGGTACCTGCAAAACAACATTAGCCCTGCCTGGAACAAGACAAATGATTGTAAACCAAGCCTTTTATTCAAGGGGATCAAGCAAAAATCCTTGCTGTCCCAAATTGCAGCAGTATGGAAATATATAGATCAGCAAATTAAAATGTTACTAGCTGCCATATTAACCATCTAAAACATCAAATGGTTATTGGGTAATCAAACCCTAAATATGTCGATAAATTCCCAATATTTAAACACAAGTTTTGATGGAAAAATAAGGCTGCTAACTGATGTTATCAACAATATATTAGGGCAGCCTTGTGGACATCAACAAGTTCTAGCCACTGAAATTCACAAGAAAAACACTTGAATAAAGTCCCTTGACAAGAAGAATAATGAGCACTATTTACTTGCAATTTTCAGCGGTAGAAAGAGTGACAAGAGATGATGAAAGAGATTTTGCAACAACCCTAATGGTTGTAGCAATAAGTTTATAACAGCAAGAGAATCACTTGGCTAAGGAAGACACATTAGAGGCTCAAGCAAGCTTATAGCATGAAGAACAAGACAATTGCAAAATCTCAACCTTTCGTGTATACCAATGCAATTATTTTAAATCTCCAATGCAAATTAGACTAGTTCCTTATTAATTGGGTTATGGGGTGTTTTGTTGTAAGTGCTAGTTGTGTTACCTCCCTAGGGTTGTAAGCCTTTGAAATCCCTAGGGAAAACAAGACTAGCAAGGTAAATCTAGGAGGGTGTAAGCCTTTTTACTCCTCCTAGCAACCTTTGCAAATTAACTTATCCAAGAGAAATGTGATAGATCTTAGTGGAGGGTGTATGCCTTTATACTCCTCCAAGGGTTTAGACAAGAATAACCATGAAACAAGAAGAAAAACCAACAATATGTAGAAATTTCCTTACGAATTCTAATAGATAGCAAGATAAACCCTATTCTACCAAGAAATATTCCACCACAAAGAAAGAACAAGCGTCCAAGAGAGATAGCGCACCACTTCCTTCCAATAGACAAGTAACTAGCATCCAAATATAGCATACGAGAGATAAAGTGTGATTTTCCCTAGAGGGGCAAAAATTTCAGCCAAGAGATATGTAATTCTCAAGTGTGTTGTCTTAAAATGAAAGTGACAAGGTCTTTATTTATACAATACCTTGTAAACCAAATTTTTCCACATACTTAGGGTAAAACACAAATTAGGGAGGCCAACCTCCTTAATTTGCCCCTTTACAAATTATAATTCAATTTTACAAAAGAAGAAAACCCTAAATGATGATGTCATGCCCCTTAGGGGTGACGTTTTGGCATAATGAGCAAGTCATTGAGCTTCTTGAAGGAGATGTTGGGCCTCCAAAGGCAATATCTTTTAGTGCAAGGGTCTTCCTCCATCCAAACATGCCAAGTCATCATCAAATCATCCAACACCACCAAGCCCTAGCCCTCCAAGTGTGACGTCATGCCCTAGAAGAGTAGGATAAGGCCTCCAAAGGCAAACGTTGGGGCTGGGAAAGCTAGCGAGTTACCTCCTAGGGATACTCAAATGCCTCCAAAGGAAACATCCCTCATCCAAGCTGTCCAAAGGAGAGGGGGCGCATCATCCAACCTGTGGGCTTCCTGCCCCAAGTGACCTTGTGCCTCTACGATCAAGCTTTCACCTGTCAAGGACCTGCAAAGACAAGCAAGTACTCCCTCCAAGGGTCCACATGTCACAATATTATGCCAAGTAAGCCATATCTAATAAAAGAACCACCCGAACATGTGCATCAAATCCCCCTTTTTCAAAATAAACATATGCTCAAAGACCTTATACAATTTGCCAAATTTAGATATGGGATGGGTGTCATAGTGCCCGATTGGGTAAGCCAATTCCTCAAGTAGGGGAAGTTTCCAAAGAGAAACCTCTCTAGGCCATGTAGTGAATGTGAAGTGGTGGGGTTAGAATTCTAGGTATGGGGTTTCATGACATAAAAGGGCTCGTATTGTCTCATTAATGGGCGCCTTTGTTGAGGGCTAGCCACATCTCTTTTCTCTTTTTGTTTTTAAGGCATAATTTTTCCAAACCCTTTATTAGCCATTTACTTTGCATGTGTCACCAAGTTGAAGACAATAAGGGGCACTAAAAAAGGAAATGCATAGCCCACATACGCTCTACCTTGGTTTGCATGCCTTTCCAAGTTGAAGTCAATAAGGGGCACTTTCATTTCCTTAAAATAAAGACCTTGTCACTTTCATTTTAAGACAACACACTTGAGAATTACATGTCTCTTGGCTGAAATTTTCGCCCCTCTTGGGAAAATCGCACTTTCTCTCTCTTATGCTATATTTCGATGCTAGTTACTTGTCTACTGGAAGGAAGTGGTGCACTATCTCTCTTGGATGCTTGTTCTTGCTTTGTGGTGGAATATTTCTTGGTAGAAGAGGGTTTATCTTGATATCTATTGGAATTGGTAAAGAAATTTCTGCATATTGTTGGTTTTTCTTTTGGTTTCATGGTTATTCTTGTCTAAAGCCTAGGAGGAGTATAAAGGCATACACCCTCCACTATGATCTATCACATTTGTCTTGGATAAATTAATTTGCAAAGGTTGCTAGGAGGAGTAAAAAGGCTTACACCCTCCTAAATTTATCTTGCTAGTCTTGTTTTCCCTAGGGAGTAAAAAGGCTTACACCACTAGGGAGATAACACAACTAGCCCTTACAACAAGAGACCCCATAACCCAATTAATAAGGCACTAGTCTAATTTGCATTAAAATCTAAAATCATTGCATTGGTATACGTGAAAGGCTGAGATTTTGCAATTGTCTAAATTGGAAGTTGTTCTTCATGCTATAAGCTTGCTTGAGCCTCTAAGGCATATTCTTTAGCCAAGTGATTCTCTTGCTGTTATAAACTTATTGTTACAACCATTAGGGCTGTTGCAAACTCTCTTTCATAATCTTTTGTCACTCTTTCTACTGCTGAATTGCAAGTAAATAGTGCTCATTATTCTTCTTGTCAAGGGCTTTCATTCAAGTGCTTTTCTTGTGAATTTCAATGGCTAGAACTTGTTTCTGTAGAAAAAGTTTGCTACAGCTACAAGGATGCCCTAATATATTGCTGATAACATCATTTAGCAGCCTTATTTTGCCATCAAAAATTGTGTTTAAATATTGAGAATTTATCTACATGTTTAGGGCTTGATTACCCAATAATCATTTGATGTTTTAGATGGTTAATCTTGCAGCTAATAACATTTTACTCTTCTGATCTGTATATTTCCATACTGCTGCAATTTGGGACAACAAGGATTTTTGCTTGATCCCCTTGAATACAAGGCTTAGTTTACGATCATCTGTCTTGTTCCAGGTAGGACTAATATTGTTTCGCAGGTACCAAACACTTGGCAACCATCTCCCCCTTCACAAGACTCTTTTCCAAGCCATCCTTCATCTCCAGGTTTGACCTATAGGGGTGTCACTCATCATCATATCACTTTTCATCTTATTTCCCCTAGGGTCATCGGGATTCCCCCCCTGTGGTGACTTATCATCACTAAAGCGAGGGGAGTGTCTATCTAAGGTGACAATGGGTAGGTACTCCCGTAGTTGTCACACTTCTGTGGATTGGGTTAGGCTTTGCCCAATTTACAAATTGTGCAATAACAGGCACGGCATGAGATTTATTCAGGACATCTTGCAAAGAAAATCACATCTCCAAACAAGACCAAGACAAGTGGATCAAAGCTATCAAACACATAAGATAAAAATTTGAATACATCTCAACTCATCGATCCTGAAATAACAATCTTGTGGTAAAAGTAACAACAACCCATAAAGGTTTATCATCAAATTGTGAACATGAGATTCCCTCCCATGCACCCCAAAACCTCCAACATCTAAAGAAACAACCTCAACAAGGTCACCTCCCTCTATTTGAGAGAATCTTGAAGCAAGAGTAACATCAAGGTCAACTCCCTCTTCCCGAGAGAATCCAAAAACCGTCACTGGTATTTATCACTACTCCCTTTAGCTTCAAGCATGGAATTAATCATTGATTCCACTAACATAGGTTATGAACCTATATCTAAGTTTGTCTTCCATAACCATCTTCAATGCCAAACACTCCTTTTCTCTACTAGGATAAATCCAAACTCTAGTGGTCCTTTGTCTACCTAAGGTTTTCCCCAAACCCTAGCACCCCAATACAAGAGTACAAAGTATAACCACATATGAAGAACACAACATGAAAGATCCACTCTTGAAGATCAGGTACAAAGTATAATTTGTACATCGTACAAATGTACAAGATGATCTACTAAAATTCACCAATAACTAGCATCACACTAGTTATCACATCTATGATAAATCTCTCAACAAGTACAATGTACAAGATGTACAAGCAATACTATCCCCAAGGGATAACGTTGGAAGCTCCCTCTAATCTGTAACAATCATTGAAACAAAACAAGGTTGTCACACTTGTGAACCCTTGAGTCACAACTCAACCAAAACAAATTGGCTAATAATCATCAATCTATAACACAATGAATCATCCCCTCTTGGACTCCAAAAATCAACCAAACAATCAAATGGTTAAGCATGCCTATCACAAACATCAATCCACTTCAAAAATTGGCATCCACTTGAACAAATTAGCCACCTACCACAGGTCCTCTTGGACATCACACTTACTGAAAATAAATCACATGTCATCCATTAAGTTGTGAGAATTTAAAGCCTAGATGATTGACGTCCTTATGATCTTAATTAACCAAGTAAATTGTTGAATTTAATTAATGTTGAAATTAAATTTCGGACCATAGCATCAATCACACAATAGTTGGAAATTAAATAGTAGAAGCATAAAATAGTTTCACACATACACATGTAATTACTCCTTCAAATCAACTTTCCATTCCTTCGGAAAACTTACATGGAAACCTGGACAAGCTGCCAAAACCAAGCAGCTGCATAGTTACAAAAAATCACCCCGAATTGAGTGGAATGACATGTTGAGAAAGTACGGCCTGCTATACAGTTGTATGGATACCTCTACGGTTTGTCCGTACCACTTTATGGATCCATATGGTCTTGCCTGTGTGACTGTACAAACTTTCGTATGGCTGTACGGATCCCTATATGGCACTGTATACTTCCTGGAAATGCCTCTTTCCTAGCTTCCTTCTCTCTCTCTCTCTCCGTGTCACTCAACCCACTCAATTGTTCATGTGTGTGAACTCTCTATCTTGACCTGTCTTTATACTTTTATCTGAGACCAAGACCATAATCTATTTTTGAGATTACTCCTAGTCTAAGTCATCCATGCATGAAATACACTTTTTTTAGAATTAACAACTAAATATAAGACTTTCATTTTTTAGCTAAAGTGAATTACAAAATAGAATCACTTTTCAAAAATATCTCGAATTAATCCTTGCACGTTCACATTGAACTTGTGTGGAAGTTGTTGTTTGAGTTATAATTCTCAACACTCCCTCTTAGCGAGGAAATAATTCTGCACCAATCCAAGTCTGTCTTTGAATGCCTCAAACTTTCTTTTTTCCAAGGGCTTGGTGAGAATATCAGCTACCTATTGATATGTGGGAATATATTGGAGCTTCACTACCCCTATTTGAATTATGTATCGTACGAAGTGATCTCTGCTCTCTGCTGAGCTAAGTGCCACAAAATTCAACTTCTTGCTGAACTAGGATATCATCGTTGATCCCAAGCTAAAGAAGCACCCTAAGGTGCTCTTCCTGTCTGTTGCACTACCTGTCCAATCCAAGTCTGAAAAACCTTGCAATTTCACTTCACCACCTCCAAGATATCTCAAACCATACTCCACTGTGCCTCTCAAATACTTGAGCACATGTTTTTTTGCTACCTAATGCTCTTGCCTAATGCTCTTGCCTTGGCTCCACCATGAATTGAATCAAGGTGTTCATTGCAAAAAAAATATGGGACTCCTTCCCACTTACTTCAAATCCTTGAGGCTGCTTTGTGCACACTTCTTCCTCAATGATCCCATTAAGGAAAGATGTCTTCACATGCATCTGATGTGTCCTCCATTCCATAAATGGAACCAAGGACATAACTACTATAATGGAAGTGTACCTAGCGACTGGAGCAAATGTCTCCTCATAGTCCACTCCCTCTCTCTGGGAGAACCCTCACGCCACAAACCTCACTTTGAACTTCTTAATGCTGCCATCTGTAGCATGTTTGATCTTGTAGAGCCACCTGGAACTCACAATTGACTTCCCCTCCAATCTTGGCACTATGTCCCAAACATCATTAAAAATTCACAAATATTTGAACTAAAAGGCAGGGTATTAAGGATCAAAGGAATCAATAAGGTAGGCTTTGCTTGATATATTCCCTTCACCTGATTTATGATCAACTCAGAATCTCCATGAACAACTATCCTCCTAGCACCCATTTCTTTCAAAGTCTTCAATCCCAACACCAATGCCTCATATTCAGCCATGTTGTTTGTGCAATCAAAAGAAAGTTTATAAGAACACAGTTTTGTGGCCAATCTGGGGGGGTTAATCCACACACCAACTCCTGCTCCTTCTCTGCTGACAGCTCCATCGAAGCTCATGTTCCACATCTCATTCTCTGCACTGTCTTGTTGTTCTGAAACTTTCTCAGTCTGCTGATCAGATTGGTCTTTGGCAACCATATCAATCTCTGGCCCTTTCCCTTCAAAACACAAATCATTGAAGAAAATGGAAGAACCCATCTCAGTCTCCACAGAGTAAATGGGATGGTTATTCGGCTGGGCCTTGTTACTGACCATGTATTTGAGAAAAACCTCCCAGTACAATCTCCTATCTTGACGAAAGACAGGGATAATGGCGTATGCCATATCCATTTGTAGAGTCCCTTTCAACTTTGCAACCCATGACCTAGATAACAACATGCCAAACTTGGGAGGGATATCATCAACCACTACATCCATGACCATATTCTTTGCTGGAATTTGAGACAAAGATACCACCAGATCTTTGATTAGGCCCAGACACTTCACCTTCCTTGAATCAAAGGAGAAAAGATCTTTGTAAGGCCTTGTGATGTCAGGCCCAATTGCTCCATGACCACCTTGGGCATCAGGTTATGGGATGCTCCTGAATTCAACATAGCATTGTGCAGAGTCATATCATGGATCTTCAGACTGACATAGAAAGGGGGGACCTCATCAACATCACTACTTTCCTCTACACGTGGGCTAAACACGATGGCAGGATGATCATCTTGTATGTTCAAAGTGTCAGAAGTTTGTTCCATCTTGAGCATCTTGATGATCTGATGATCTACTGCTAGTGGTGTTGAAACAACTGGATCAACTACTGGGTAAACTAGGTAAACTGCTATAGGTGCTCCTGGTGGATATGCTGGTGGCTTAGACGCTTATGGATCAACAGAATCTTGAACCGCTATTGGTGGTTTTTAATCAACGGGTGAGACTCGTTCCACTGAATCAATGGGTTATTCTTTCATGGACTTTCGAACAAGCGAGGATGATTTGACCGGTGCTGAAACTAATGGTGGCTAGGGAACACCCCTAGAGGCAATGGGCTATGGAGAAACATCAATAGGCTATGGCTCTCATAGATCTGCTCGAACTGGGGTGGGGTATCGCTATCGGTCAACTGGATCAATGGATAAAACTACGGAGACTGGATATGCAACTGCTTAAACCGCTGCTTCAACGGATGCTTTCTCAGAACCACGCATTAATGCCCTCCCTTATTCTTTATCTACCTTAGAAGGGCGGTCTACCTGGACCCATTAACTCCATTCGTATATGATTCACCACCTTTTGGATATAGAGGCTCCGGATCTGATTCAGATGCTTATAAATCAATAAGATCAATAGCTTCAACTGTCTTTGCACTTTCTGAGGGATGATATATAAAAAATGAAGTCATTTAGCCCAGGCTTCATTATGTGCTCTTGGCCATGATCTTGCCAGTCAGTCATTTAGGCCACCAATATGACAAGCGAAGCGAAAAGTATACCCTCATTACATTCTGAAAAGGTTGTTCACCC
>JZKD02S1889523.1:51301-74370 GCA_000966675.3 Picea glauca
TGGTTGTGCCACGTGTCGCTTAGCTGACGTGGTCTGTTGACGTGGGTCGAGTCGATGTTGATCTGACGGTTCAGATTCTATCGGGATTTCGCATATCGCGAAATCGGGGATTTCGCTGTAGAGTGAACTTTGCCTTATGAAATCCCGATCCCCGAATTGCTGATGAGGCCTCCTGGCTGCCACGTGTCCATACAAATGAACGGTCCAGATCCCTGCTTGATTTAACGACTGCGATTAAATCGCGAAATCGCGTCTCGCGATTTCGGGGTTTTCAATGTCGAGTGAACAGGACATTTCAAAGTCCCGATCCCCGATTTGCTCCTTTGGGTTATCTCTCTCGCAACTTTTACAGATCTGACGGCCCTCGTTCTTTCGGGAAATTTGTATGAGATCCTAYGSTCACTGACTCTTCTTCCTTTTTCCTCTGTAAGCTCTTGCTGCACGCGTTTTCTTCAAGGCTGTTCCTCCTGAGCTTTTACTTCCAAATCCCCACGGGGTTTTATCCTTCTTATCCTGCTGTCTCTAATGTTGCCATTAATGACAACAACCATCACTGCATTCTATCCACTGAATTTGCCAACACTTAAAACATGTGACCATTAATTCCTACTAATATTAATAAGGGCCTAATATTAATATGCATAAAATTATTGGTAATATTACTATAAAATTGTATGTATAATATTAATATTATAACACAAAGTTTGACCAAATAGTAGAAGTGTTTTCTTTAAGTTTTTCCTTTTTTTTTTTTTTTTTTCGAGGAAAACCTTGCAGGATCCCCACTCTTCTTCGAAATATCTGAATGAAAGGGCGGCTCAACCACTAGCCACAATAGCGACTATTAACCTTGAGGGACTTGATCGGATTTGAACTTGTGACCTATAGCTTCCTCGTCGACAACATGTCTTAGGCGAATGGTTTGTCAATTGAACTAATCCTTGGGGCTTAATTTTTTCATTTGTAATAGTTTTCAATATATGTTATGATAAAGGGCTTTGAACTTTGACCAAATCAATAAGATTAACCTAGTAGTTAGATGAAATTTGAAACCACCCTATACTTTTTCAAAATGTAAACTAACAAGGGACCATTGACAATGAATCAAAATGAATCGATGAAATAACAAAGATATTCCACAAACTTAAGACACAATAGCAATTAAAACAAAGGACTTCATACACCTTTGGAAAACAAAATAACAACCATTAATCCCACAAATCAATGACCCAACTAGGGCTAAAACATGAGTGCAAACCATGGAAATATGCAAATTCATAAGGATACATCCATCACATATTGTAGTTTATGGGCTCATATACGCTAATGTGGTCTTGTAACCTAGTAGAAAAAGGCTCCAAAACACAAGTATTTTGGGCCCCACACCACTGGGAATGCATCGGTGCAACCCTCCTCTAAAATCTTGTGCCAAGATTTCAAAGCTTTTGGATCCACTTTGAAAGCTCTAGGAACATTTCCTACAAGTTCTAAAGCTCTCAGAACTTTGGAACAACGAGAACGGGTGCCCCAACTGCCATGCGTGTTTCTTGTGTAACTAGGCAGGAATAATAAGGTTTGAAAATTTAATCGCCAACTTGGAAGAAAAGAATTTACAAAAGAGAAAACTATATTCCTTGGAGATTATAAGGTGGTTACAACAAGATATTTGTATTCAACAAAAAACATATCAAGGGAAGTGAATGCTTGTAAATTGTGTAAAGGAGTTCTTGAGAGTTGTTTTCAACTATTGGTTCCAAAAGGTCTTAGCGTTTAAGATTTGTCTGAATGCACTTAATATGTGGTCATGTGCCTTATTTGCAAGTCAATCAATGCATTGTTGTAGTAAATATGATCCATTCAATTTGGCCTTCCAAGTTTAAGGACGTTTTTTAGGCACTTGATGTTTAATGTGAAATCCCCTTTGTTCTCTAATTTATGGATGGCAAGCTTGAGAGAAAGTATTATTCCTTCTGTAAGTTCTCTTGCTTGAGCATGATTGTTTGTGGTCTCCCCTAAGAAACTATAGTAATTGAATATAATCTTGTCACCTTCATTATGAAGAACACTCTGTACCTTTGTTAAACCTAGGTTGCCTCTATCTGTTCTTTGAAGTTGAGTTTTGACATGCCTTTGTTGGGGGGCTTTCATTTTGGTTTAGCCTTTAATGAAGACTCTATGGTTTGTCTTGTAATGAAAAATTTGATTATCATTGATTGATAATTGATGGGGATACGCCATTTTGGTATCCCTACTTTGTAAATGAACAATGATGTAAATATTGTGTACATATTTTTGCCTGAACGCTAAGTCCTATGGACCTTATAAGAGACACTTTTTATTGTATATGTTTCATACTTGAGATAAATTGTATGACCATGTAAAGATTCCTAATAAGAGCTCAAGGCCAAGGCCCAAATAATGAATATGATTTTCTTATTTAGGATTATTTTTGTTTTTCCTCAATTGATCACCAATTATGCAAGCATAATGTAATATAAAAAGGTAAGCTAATATAAAATTATGAAAAATGGTTACCTTTGAAGAGAAAGATTTTGTGATATGACAAAGTGATTTTGTGATATGACAAAGTGGTGGTCACTTAAGTCGTCTCATATGATTAGGAAGAGGTGGCAAGGGAAGAGAAGCCCTGAGAAATATTTGGATACATAAATGTTTCACCTACCCTTTTCCATCTATGTATACCTCTACTTTATATCTTTATTGCATGAAACTCTGAAACTACCCACGTATTAGTACTGAAAATTCGCAGAAACACAAAAACGCTTCAAAAACTTATTGGAAACACCCAACTTTCCACAAGAGGCATGGGACCTATTATTTGTTAGGGAGGTACCCTATATTTTTATTGGCTACACCATTATAAGCCCATGATGATGCAACTCAAAAGCCTTGTAGGCCATGTGGATGCTTTTGTATATGGTATCCTAAGCCTATGTGGTCGGCCATGTCCGGTCCTTCTAGTCCCCACTCTCATTTCCTTTCGTCCTAGATAGGATTGTAGGTATTGAAGTTGATCTATTGGGATACATGGTTTTACGGAGTCAGGTTCTTTGTACGGATGATCACACTATGTAGGGCTAGTCCGACCCATGGTCTTGTGCACCTATGTAATTTCCCACATGGTCATGTGTCTAGAGTCTGTATGCATCTTCTTGGCCTTGGTGCATTATTCATTTACAATGCTCAACATGGTAGTCTTACAATTCACAACATCTCACATTTTCCCAAGCAGTCATAAACCCGATGCACGGGGTCCCAGAGCCAAAAATACAACAAGGGCTCAAGTTAACCATAATCATATGTGCTTGACATGCCACGTTGAAGTTTTGGAAAAAGGCCAAGTTATAAGCAAAAAATCAGTTGTCGAAGGGTCATGTAGGCATATTTACCGATAACATGAAAAAAAGAGGATCACTTCACAACATACAAGGATAAATTCAACGACAAAGGAAAAAAAATCATGCTCTGAACAAAACCCCATGTGCCAAAATTCGTCAATGCAACAATATTTACAAACGATATTTACGTGGTTCCAACATACATATCAAGGCAAAATGAAGGATCATGTCAAAGTTGATATTATAAAAGGGATCCACCTCCTTTTATTAATCATATTCTAATGACCAAGTGATTAAAAAGAGCAATGACATTATATTTTAGAGTAAGAAGTGACTGCGCCGCCCTTAGTATTCATGCATAACCCATCGACTTAGTAAAAGTGGTGGATTTAATCACTTTATAAAACGGGGGAGCACACTTGGTTAAAAATCGTAGGTTCCATGTGAGCCATATAAAAGCCACCATATGAGAGGGGGTTGCCACACCAACCCAACCGCCAAGTTAAAAGGAGCCACCACATTGATGCGTCCACCTATTCTATTGGTCGTTGGATTATTAAAGTGAGCCCTACGCTCTTTGAACCTTCTCCCCGATCACATGCATGGAGGAAGGGTTGGCTCGCTTCTCCGGAATTTTGCATTCTTCCTCCGGTTATAGATCAAAGGGGTACGATTATAGATATGAATACAGGTCTTCGTCCAGGTCTTTCCCTCCGTGCCTACCTCAACAAAAACAAAATCATGTAACAAGAAATTTTTTTAAACATATTGACGCCCAGTAAATTAAATTAGCACTTTCCAAGCCACATCGCCCCCCACTCAATTGATTTATCCCACTAAAAACTAAATTCGCTCCCTTTTCCAAGGTAAATCACGCCAGAAGTAGCCATGGGACATTTCCAGGTCAGAGCCAATAAACGTGGGGTTCAAAGGGATGAGTTATTCAGTGAATCGATGGAAAACTAATTAAATTGCTCCCTTAATCAAGTTAACTGTTAATCTGTTCAAGCTGGCCATGGTAGTTGTCATCGCCTAATCCTTACCTCGGGTCACGTGGAATTTTTTTTTAATCCACTAGGTGCGTCCTTGGGGGCGAGTCTCGAGTCGGGTTATTGTCCAATGATAACTTGACTCCTTCGTCTAGGCTAACTCCTAGCGAAGCCAAGGGGATAGTCCCTAATAAAATAATCTAAGGTTGCTTACGCTAATTATAATTAATCTAGGAGTTAAATGAAACAAAAGCAAGAAATACTAATCTAGCATCATATAATGACACATCAAAGATTGCTTATGCGAAATGATATTTAGCAAATAAAGTACTTGAAATCAAATGTGAGCAACTGATAATAGGCAACAAATGGAAATATTATAGACCAATGCCAAATGAAAGTGTGTATTATTGCAAGATGAATGTGTTGTGAAATGTTCTTGGTAAGTTTTATTAAGTTAAGAGGTTTCACTTGGATTTAGATTAACTGAGTGCGCTGGATCAATAGTGCAAATCCACTCAGAAGCACTGGAGATTGTAAGCGTGAAAGTGAAAGATCTAATCTATCATGTGTTTCCTCTTAACTATTATCCCTCAAATGGGTACAAGCGATATTGTAAGGATTCCCAACGGGGAGAGAGCGAATCCCAAACTATACCCAATTCACAACCAACTTGTTGGTATGGATCCTGTATTGAGCAATAATGGAAAAATGTTTTCCCTAGTTAGACTACTCCACACAAATAAAATCCTCCTCTAATCATGCCAAGATCAAGTAATGCTTGCGAGGCTGAGAGCATATCAGGGGCTTGACGGGGAATATTTGTTACTTTTCCAAATTGAAATAGTTTGAAAAAAAGAAAGAAAAGAAAACTAAACTAACTAATCTAAAATTGAAATGAACGTTTTGTTGTGTGTGGGTTCATTTTAGATTTATTTTTTCCTTTTAAGTTAGCAAGATTGGGCTCATGCAAAAAATAAATGCAAAAAAAGAGACAATCCCCCCAAGGGTAGGGGGGTGAGGGGGCTAGTGGGTAATCCCATTGTCGCCTTCAAGTTACAATCTTTAGAGAAGAAGGTTTGTTGTGCTTTTATAAATTAAAGACAATCAAACTTACAAATTAGAAGAAAACGTGAAAAGAAGGAAGTTTGAGTGTTTTAGGGGGGTCTCAGATGCTTCAGATCCACAAAATTTGGGCAGAGTATCCTCTTATCTATTCATCAAACCTACAAAAAAAACATATTTGATGGAAAGATGCACAAAAATTATTTGGGAGAGTCTGCAAAAGATGTTATATTTAAGCCAAAAATTACCAAGTGAAAGTTTATGGAAAGTTAGTAAAAAGTGACCAAGAAAGCAAACAAAAAGCTAACTTTCTTAGTGATTTTTTTTTTTGGGACAACAAACAAAAAGACATTAATATTTCCAAATATGTGAACTAAAGCTCTCAAAATTTATTCTACTTTTTAGCTTTAAGATTTAGCTATAAAATACTTGCTAAAAAATGAATTTTAATGCTAGATCTAGCTTAAATGATAACAAATTTAAATATGCAATCTAGATCTATGCATGCATGCATAAATAAATATGTATGTAAGATTTATAATTAGAAACTAGATTTACTTGCATGCAAAAGGAAAGTAAGCAAGAAAATTTGATTTTTATGAAAGAGAGAGAGAGAATATTGAAGTTTCAGAATCCTTAGGCTATGGAGTCTCCCGGTGGAAAGTTGAGGGACTACGTTCTCAAGAAACTTGGAGCATGCATAAATTACAATCTAGTCCAACCACATCTCCAAGTATGAGGACCTATAAATCTTAATAAACTTGCACAAAGCCATTAAATATGGTGCTTCCTGCAAAAGAGACTTGGATAACATGTTAATTAACCAAAATACACATGCAAATCAAAAATCTCTAGTATAGAAAGACTATAAGATCCTAACAAATTGATTAGCTTATGAGATCTTATCCTACTGGGTGACAACATGTAACGTACCTAGCCATCCCAGGGCTGGGCACGTTCTACCAAACATCCCTACTCTGTTTAAACTCTGACACACACACACACACAATGCAAATTTAACAGATATAGACATTCTGCTCATACACAGATTCATGTGGAAGTGACAATAAACACATACATGCGATAAACATAGGCAATTCTGATAAACTTCAGACATGTACATAAATACATGTAAAATTAACATAGAGTTGGTACTTATATTTTTATGAGAAGACCACCGACCGTGTGTAGACCTTCCACGAACCTCCCAGCCTTAGACCACGCTGCTCATCACTCTTAGCAGCGAGTCACCCCCGAGCTGGGACTAAACTCCACCCAAGGTAAAGGAAATCCTAGGTTAGGCTTAGACTACGAAAAGTTGCACAATGCAATAGGAAGGATTTCCTCCAAGGAGTCTACTTACGCCCACCGCTCACAGACTCTCATTCCCCACATGCCTGTCCCACCCCGGGAATATACACCTTCATTGTTCCACAATCCATCGACTGATCACTTCCCTTCTAGGGCTTCAACAACAGGCTAGATCAGGAATTCTCATAGCTTTGTAGCTGCTGCTGGACTCGCTCCAGGAAAAATCACTTCCCCAGTAATCTCTCTCACCTGGAGAGAGTTTCTCACAGGCCTGACAACCTGCTTCTTCAATCCATGGGCCTGACAACCCGTCTCTTCAAAACCACAGGCCTAACAACCTGCTTGTTTTGTCCATCTCCTCAGTCAAACGGTTAAGAACAACAACCAAATCGGGTAAGGCAGGGTACGAACTCAACAAAACTACTAGGGCACGCAAATTACAGAGTTTCACAATGGCATAGGTTTCAGCAATGGAGGACTAACTGTGTTCCTGCTCAGTGCGTGAGTGAATGGGTAAAAGGTTGCCAGAATGGTGAGCGGACACGTGAGGAAAGATGGCAAGAATGGCTGGCGAACCCCCACAACGACGGATTTTCCCCTATAAAACTGCATGTGCCCAGGTTGACACATGGATCTCCAGGAGCTCGCTCCTCTCCACTTGGAGTTTGTTTATCTCCCAAAGGAACAAAATTTCTAAGTGCATCAACCACTTTGTTCTCTTTTCCTTTGATGTGCTTGATATCAAAGTCATACTCATAGAGGAATTCCAACCATCTGCTCTGCCTAGCATTCAAAGTTGGTTGATCAAACAAATATTTTAGACCCTTATGGTCTGTCCTCAGCTCAAACCTCTTTCCCATGAGGTAGTGTCTCCATTTCTTTAAGGCGTGTACTATGGCTGCCAACTCCAAATTGTGAGTGGCATAGAGCCTTTCATGCTCCTTCAATTTTTTGGATTCAAAACATATCACAAACCCATTYTGACTGAGGACTCCACCAAGTCCTTCTTTGCATGCATCTGTGCAAACSACAAAATCTTCATTCTGATCAACAATCCCCAGAATTGGAGCACTAGTTAACAACTGCTTCAATTGTTGGAAGCTCTTTTCACATTCTRTTGTCCATTGAAACTTCACCCCCTTCCTTTGCAAGGAAGTGATTGGGTGAGAAATTCTCGAAAACCCTACAATGAATCTTTTGTAGTATCCAGCTAGACCCATGAAGGATCGGACTTCTATCACATTCTTAGGTGTTTTCCACCCTTTAATGGCCTCAATCTTTTCAGGGTCCACTGCTATCCCTTCTTCGGATATGATATGCCCCAAATAGTGAATTTGGTTTTGATAAAATGAACACTTGCTCAATTTGGCATACAACTGGTGCTCTCTTAACACTTATAACACCATCCTCAAGCGATGCTCATGTTCTTCTTCTGACTTGGAATATACAAGGATGTCATTGAAAAAGACAATGACAAACTTGTCTAAATATTCCCGAAAAACACCATTCATTAAGCACATGAAAACAACTAGTGCATTTGATAACCCAAATGGCACCACTGTGAAATCATAATGACCATACCTTGTCATGAAGGCGGTCTTGCTGATGTCTTCATCTTTGATCCTTACTTGATGGTATCCTGACCTGAGACCAATCTTTGAGAATATCTTTGCATCCTTTAACTGATCAAAGAGATCATCGATCCTTGACAAAGGATACTTGTTCTTTATAGTCACTTTGTTCAATTGTCTGAAGTCGATGCACAATCTCAATGTCCAATCTTTCTTCTTCACAAACAAGATTGGGGAACCCCAAGGTGACACACTCAGGCGTATATACACCTTCTTAAGAAGCTCTTCAAACTGCATTTGCAACTCCTTCAGCTCTGGTGTACTCATTCTGTAGGGAGTCTTTGATATTGGAGTTGCTCCAAGCATCAAATTTATAAAGAAATCAATATCTCTCTTTGGGGGTATTCCTAGTATGTCCTTAAACACATCTTCAAAATCTTTTAGGACTGAGTGATCCTCCAGATTTGGCACCTTATCCTTAGGTGCTTCCTCCATATGGGCTGCAAATATTTGGCAGCTCTTTTTGTAACACTTCTTCCACTGCATTGCTGAGATCTGTCGGACAGTGACTGCCCTAGGAATTCCTTGGACTGTTTTTGGGTTCCCTTCCTCATCCAGGCAAGTGAATTCCTTGTTATGACAGTCTAAGACAACATGGTGTTGGTCCAACTAATCCATACCAATTAGAAAGTCATATGAACCCAAGGGCATGATGTTCAAATATTCCTTGGTACTTATCCCATTCATGTCCACTGGACATGATTTAACCAACTCAACAATTTTTCTCTTGGCTCTTGTAGCCAACTGTACTAGCCAATATTTCTCATGCTTGCTTCTTGGAAATTGCAATCTTTCCACTACCATAGGATCTATATAGCTATGACTAGCTCCTGAATCTATTAAAATAGTAAAGTCATGGTTATTGATCATACCTTCAACTTCAATCATGTGTGATTGAAACTCTTCTTGCTTATTGTCCAGGGTTGCATAGATCCTAGGTACACTTCTACCCATGTACTCCATTGTTTCTGCTTGCTGTACATTGTGGACAACTCTCACTTTGTCACTTTTGTGAGGACAATCTCTATACTTATGGTCTCCCTTACAACCCCAACATTAAATGGGTGTCTGCCTTGGCCTTTTCCCACCTACCTCATCCATTCTATGCTTTCCAAAAGATGGCTGTCCTTGAGGATTGTTTCTGAAAAAGGGTGTCTTGTTCCCCTTCTGCCTCTGATCCCTCTTAAACTTCTTCGTGTCTTCCCAAGCTCTTTGGAAAGTAGGCTTTCCTTTTTGCTGATCATATAAGCACTTGGCTCTCCTTATGGTTTCCTCCAAAGTCTTGGGATCATCATATTTAATTTTATCACTGATGAAAGATGGCATCCCACTCAAATATATTTGAATCTTAACGGTCTCATCCTTGATGAAGGAGACATACTTCAACAGTTCTAAGAATCTCCTTTCATACTCATCAATGGTCATGCTGCCCAGTTTGAGTTCAAAGGGCTCTTTCGTCTTTTTATCATAATACCTCTTGGTCAGGTATTTCTTCTCAAAATGCTTCTTGAATTCCTTCCAAGTCACATTTTTCTCTCTGATGTGTTTCACTTGCACAAGATGATCCCACCACATGAATGCCTTTCCTTTCAGTTGATAGATAACGATTCTTCCTTCTGCATGAGAAGAATAATTATGCAATTGGAAGTACTTCCTCATGCATAGCAACCATGTCTCAACATCTTCATCCTTCTTGTGCTCACCATCAAAAGTAGGAGGTTTGATCTTGTTCATTTCTCCTTTCAATGCATCCACCCCAGACCTCCTATGCTTCCTGACAAGGGATGTACTTGAGTTGTTGTGTTCTCTCCTGTTGGAATGCCTTTGAGAGTGATGGTGATGTCTGCTACCACTCCTTGATCTTCCTTTTCCCTCAGGGGTCCCGTGGCTTACTGATTTGCTGGAGCCACTCTCCTTATCCAAATTCTTTTCAACTCTGTCCAGGCTTTTCATTAACTTCATATTGAAGTCTTCCTGTTGTTCCTTGGCTTTCATAAGCCTTTCATTATCAACCTTGTGGCTCTGGACATCTGTCTGCAATTTTCTGAGGGTCTCAACCAGATTTATGTCTTCTTCCTTTCCTCCTCCATGTCCATTGGAGTTGGTTCCTTCCATACCCAACTAGACATCCATCCCTCTGATTTTATCCTCTTCACTGTAGACTATCTATGTATCATCCATCACTCTGCACTCTGTGTTGATTCTGATCTGACAACTGTTAATTCTGTAAAAATGTGCGGCCAACAGAGCTTTGTCAAGCTAAATGTTCTCAATAATTTCATGAAAACAAGAACCATTATGTTTTATTAATATATATCTGACTTATTTTCTGTTGATTTCATGAGAAATTGACAGTTTAGATCCAGTTTCTGGGTGAACAGTTATCTTCAAATGTTCAAGACCTTTCCAATGCCTGCTTCCATGCTCAATTCTGAGTTTTGAGTAGGAAGTTATGGACACTTGAACAATTTTTCTTTTTAGTGATAAAATCCATGCACATGGATTCTTCCAACTCAGAGTCGAATTGGATCTTGGATCCATGTTGGATCCCTTCTTCATGTTTACAATGCTTCCTTACTTCTTTAGGTGTAGGTCTGTACAATCAAGAACTTCACTGGCTCTTTCTCTAAGCCCTTTCTTGTTCTTAAAACAAAATTTCGGGCGCTAGGCCCTTTTCTTCGCCCCCCCAAATTCATGTGCCCTTAGGCTGTGACCTAGCACTAAAAAATAGGCGCTTATCCTGTGCTTTGGGGCTCCGGAACTTCGGGGCTATGGAGGATCTACCTTCATTACAATACATTTCCTCTGAATGCAAATTCTCTGAATACTCGGAGGACGTACAGATCAATGATCCTCATTCTTTGTTTAAATATATGGTGGATAGGAGCTCCGAGACTCCAACTTCAACGGTTTCCAAATCACTTCTCTACAAATCTCCTGAAGTGTTGACTCACCGAAGATTCTCTCTTACCTCCACGTGTCATCTCCCGACCAATGGTCGAGATTAACTCCGGCCTTCGAGAGTTCTCTACTCGCAACAATATGTAACTCAATTCCTCTGGAGTACGACTTCTCTGGACCTTGGGAACTGGCACGGTGCATCCTCTATGATCAACGATCCAGATGGACTACAACCTTCGGGCCTCCGAAAGTCCTTGAAATCAAATGTTTATGCCTTGAATCCTCCATACTACGGGATCTACTGCCGTGTGTCCTCTCTCGATCAACGATGAGGATTTACTCCACTCTTCGGAGCTTCGGGGGTTTCTCCTTCCTTACACTTCATTCCTTCCAAATGTTGAATTGGCGAACTCCTTGGGTCCACTTAGTACTGCACACCCAGGTGCTATGTGGAAGATTCGAAGAAGCGGACACGTGGCCCAATCTGAAGGGTGACACATGTCAAGTTCTAACTGGAAATATCAACCTTTTAAAAGCACAAAACACACTGATACGTTTCATGCATCCTGTGTACCCACGTCACCCCAGGTGATGTCATCAAGCCACGTCACTTCGGTGCTTCGTGAATTCTGAACTTCGGGACTTCGGGCCTCTGGGACTTTGGAGATTCAGAAGTTCTTCCAACATTTTTCCCCCGAACGCCGAACTTCTGAATTTCTTAACCTCCCAAGGTCCACATAGTACAACTGTCATCAATCATGGTGGTGACACGTGGCCCCACCGTCGAGTGACATGTGTCAGGTCCCAATCGGTACTAAGGGCCTGTCAAAAGTACAAAAACAAGTGACACGTGCCAGACTTAGGGTTGGTCTACGTCATCCTAGGTGACGTCATCATGCCACGTCATACCTGACGCTTTGGGACTTCGATGATTTATTTTCATCAACACGTTTTCAAAACTGCCGAACTATCGACTGTCGAACAATCGCTTCCTATAGTTTCGAGACTTCGATGATTTTGTTTCCTCATTGACACTCTTTCAAAACTATCAAACTGTCGACTGTCCAACAAATGTTTCCCGTGGCTTCGGAACTTTGACGATTTTGTTTCCTCATCGACACTTTTTCAAAACTGTCGAACTGCCGATCAGGTCTACGTTACTTCGGCGTTCTGCAATTTCGACACTTCAGAAGATATCTTCTCATCTACACATTTTCAAAACTCCCGAATTGCCGACTCTCGAAAACTACTTCTTGTAGCTTCGGGACTTCGACGATTTCTTCACCGTACAATATCCAACGGATTTCCCCGAACACCGAACCGCCGAACCACTTGGGAAATCCAATGGTTCCCCTCCTCCCGAATGATCTACGACTGAGAATCACTCTGGGACTTTAGAGGATTTCCCTGCTGAAACACCGCACAGCCCCCGGACTGTTGAAACTTTGGATCTGACGGTTGTGAGGAATCTGTCTTCTTCCGAACAGATCCTACGACCCAAGTTTAAAATTTGTGGCCCAATACCACAATTGTCATGGTTTATCAAACTGTTATACCTCCTGATCTTTCCAATACCACTGAGGAGCTCTCTCAGCGCCGCTCTGGCACTCTGTACATCAAATTCCTGTGTAAGTTTTACTTCAAATTCCACATTTGTGCCCCATCCAAGTTCAGTGTTGAAACCATGGGATCTGATACCAAATGGTGATGTTCGTATCCATCCCAGGGCCGGGCATGTTCTACCAAACATCCCTACTCTATTCAAACTCTGATACACACACACACACACACACATATATAATGCAAATTTAACAGATATAGACATTCTGCTATTACACAGATTCATGCGGAAGTGACAATAAACACATACATGCGATAAACACAGGAAATTCTGATAAACTTCAAACATGTACATAAACACATCATGTAAAATTAACATAGAGTTGGTACTTATCTTTTTATAAGAAGACCACCGACTGCGTGCATACCTTCCATGAACCTCCCAGCCTTAGACCACGTTGCTCATCACTCTTAGCAGTGGTTCACCCTCGAGATGGGACTAAACTCCACCCAGGGTAAAGGAAATCCTAGGCTAGGCTGAGACTACAGAAAGCTACACATTGCAACAGGAAGGATTCCCTCCAAGGAGCCTATTTACACCCACTTCTCATAGATTCTCATTCCCCACATTCCTGTCCCACCCCAGGAATATACACCTTCACTGTTCCACTTCCCTTCCAAGGCTTCAACAACAGGCCAGATCAAGAATTCTCAGAGCTCTATAGTTGTTGCTGGACTCCCTCCAAGAGAAATCACTTCCCCATAAATCTCTCTCACCTGGAGAGAGTTGCTCACAAGCTTGACAACTTGCTTCTTCAATCCACAGGCCTGAAAACCTACTTCTTCAATCCACGGGCCCGACAACTCGGCTCTTCAAAACCACAGGCCTGGAAACCTGCTTCTTCTGTCTAGCTCCTGAGTCAAACGGTTAAGAACAACAACAAAATTGGGTAAGGCAGGGTACAGGCTCAACAAAACTACCAGGGCGCGCAAATTATAGAGGTTCACGATGGTATAGGTTTCAACAATGGCGGAAAATGGCTAACTGCATGCATGCTTAGTGCGTGCATGAATGGGTAAAAGGTTGCCAGAATGGTGAGCGAACAAGTGAGGAAATATGGAAAGAATGGCTGGCGAACCCCCACAACGACAGATTCCCCCCCATAAAACTGCATGTGCCCAGGTTGACACATGGCTCTCCAGGAGCTCGCTCCTCTCCACTTGGAGTTCATTCCTCTCCCAAGGGAACTTAGGATAACATGGTTTATTTCCCAAACCTTAGTATTTTAGGAATATACATTATAATATTCCTTTGGAGGCAAGCCCTCAAGCTTAACCCCCTTTCCTAGTCTCTTAGTCGCCTTACCTTTCCCTTCCTAATGGAGCTTAGCCCCCCATCCTCATTTATCGTGGTCGGTCTACATGCAACAATGTATTATATTAATGATATGCATAATTACATATACTAAAATAGGGTCATTGGCCTTTACATCTAGGCTCACTGGCCTAATCAACACATAATCCTCCTAGCTTATAAATACTTGGCTCACCAGCCTATAAACATCATTAACATCATTAAAATTCAACATGGGCTCGACCTTGGGGTATTACACAACACCCCTTCAAAGGCCAAATTAACTAATAAAATGCAAGAAACTAAACAAATATTACCTCATATATATAGCACAAGACATCAATCATCCACACAAGTAATGCAAGACACCTTCTTGACCTCCAAATTCTTTCTTTTATTCCAATGAAGTATAAAAATACACGTACAATAGAAAAAAGCTTAGCCAAACTCTCATTAACCAATGAAGAGGGGGGAAGCTCCAATATATACAAAGAGGGGTGCATTTCCCAAGGAGGGGGATGCACATCCCAATGTTGTGAGCCAAATGGATGGTTCTATTGTTGCCTCCTCTCAAGAAGAATCAAGCAAACTCACTACAACTCAACCCAAGTGAGAGAGAGGGTGCCACATGTGAAGAGGGAAGGTGTGCTCCTTCCTTGGGATTGACACCCTCAAGGAGAGTGCACCACCTCCCAAGAGAGGGCACACCTCCTCTTTGGGATCTTCACCATATCAAGTCAACACCTTACTTAACTCACCACAACTCAACTCAACTGCCAACAACTAGAAGAAAGAGGGAGTTATACTGGAGACAAGCCATAAACATGTTTCCGACATGTTTCCTTAATAATAGGGAGCTTATTTATTCACCTTTTTGAGGAAATAATTGATTTTTGTGAGGAAAAATCAATATTTTGCTCAAAAAAGGGTGGACTTAGGTAAAGGGGTATTCTGGGTTAGAAAATGATACCCCCCAAGGTGTATAACACCTCCTAGTACCACTTTTTTAATACTTACATCAATTTACAAAGTAAAATCCCGTTTTACGGGTATTTTACATTTTATTAAAACAATTAAAAAATCCTAGCGGGACCTAATGCATGTCCATAAGACTCTGGGTAAATGATTAGCATGGTAATATACAATTGACACTAGCATCAAACATAACACACCAAGGCCTAACAATTAGGGAATACTCCAACTTTAGAGGAATGAATGAAAAAACTTAGAAAATTATAAATCACTGAAAAGCGCAAGTGAAAAAAAACTCTAGAGTAATGCACTAAGGACCAAGTCTTGAGGCGCTGATTATTTTACATACAAAATACCTCATGCTAACTCATTTATTACAATTCCCCCATGGAGGTATAGATCATGCATAGAGAAGAAGAAGAGAAGAAGAATGAAGGGGTAATAATGCCTTACCGAACTTCTGAACTTTGAATTTGAACAAGTGCCTTGTTCTATCTTTGTGGATCATTGATAAGTCCTTCCTAGTGCAATTGGGGAGGCAACATTTGGCTCCATATGGGTATGTCTTCTTGATCTTTGGAAAGTATGCGAGAACTCCAAAATATGTGATCTGTAAAATAGACACATGTCTCACCAAAAGGTATATGAGTGGCACATGAAATATATGTAAATCCATCAATAAAGTATAAGTTACACATCTATATACAAAAGTAATTCTGAAATCAAATATAAGAAAATGAAAAGATGAAGAAGTAAAGGTAAAAATACAAGGAAGAAGGGTTAGAAGAAACTATTTTACAATGGATGCTCCCTGGGCATCAAATGTTACCATTGAAGTACAATTTGAGGAGTTGCCCATTCACTGATAGATTTAGATTTTCACCATCCAACTGGATGAGGTAGAAAGGATTCAAACCACCTATGTCATGAATGATGTAAAGCCCTATCCATAAAATGTCAAACTTTCCATGTTTCCCTGGCTTCTCTTTCCTCTTATCCCACAAAAGCACTATATCACCTTTCTAAAAAGTCCTTGACCGAGATTATTTTTCAAAATCCCTCTTGATTTTACCCTGATTCCTAACAATATGATCAAATAATTTTCTTCTAATTTCATCCAACTCAAATATCTGATCCATCTTGTTCTGAACTGCATCCTTATCTGAGTTCAAACCCCGAAGAAGCTGATACACTGGAAGATTAAGGTGAATTGGTAAGGTGACATCTAATCCATACACTAGCTCAAAGGGACACTTTCCTATTGCACTTTTCTTTGTAACCCTATCAGCCCAAAGCACATACTTAATCTTACTATCCCATGATTTCTTTTTATCCCTCACTGTCTTTTTGATGATGGTCATCAAATTCTTGTTACTAGACTCTGGTAGTCCATTTCCTTGGGGATAATAGTTGGATGAGTGGGATAAGACATTACCATATCTGAAATAGAAGGAGGAAATTTATGTTGAACTAAAGGATTTGACATTGTCCATTGTTATCTTTTTTGGAACACTGAATCTTGTGATTATCTTATCTTCTAAGAAATCCACGATTACCTTATCGATTTCCCACTTGGTGGGTATAGCCTCTACCCACTTAGTGAAATAATCTATTGTGGTCATAATCCAAGTATATCCATTAATTGAATTTTCCTTAAATTGACTGATGAAATCAAGGCCCCATTGTTGGAAGGGGGCCTCAACTATTGTTGGTTGTAAGGGCAGGGATGCTAACTTTTGTTTCCAAGTGAATAACTGACATGGATGACAACCTCTGACAAATTTGTGCACATATGAAAATATGGTTGGATAATAATGCCATGCTCTAAGAATTTTATGGGTTGTTGTTTTCACTGCATAATTTCCCCCACAAAATCCAGCATGAAACTTTGTCTTGAGTCTCTTTGATTCTGGCTCATCAATGCATCTAAGTACTAAACCTTTGGGGTTCCTCAACCCCAATCCATATTGAATTATATAATACTTAGATGCTTTTAACCTTAGTTCCCTTCTCTTATGGTTTACTAAGTGGTTTGGAAAAGTAAGGTTCTTAAGGAAATAAACAATGTCCGAGTACCAATCATGTTTTTCTAACCTTTGAAGTACTATAGAAACTATTGTAGAGTTTCTTTGACATACAATACCCAATGATTGCTCATTACCCTTTGTTAACATCTGAGCTAGACCCTCGCCTTTGACCAACTTGGTGGGTTTTACTTCTGATTCATACTCTTGAATATTTGAACCCCACTTTCCTGTAACTCCTAAGCAATATTGTTGAGTGAGTATATCCTTAATAACTGAATGAGGCACATAACCCACTATTTTAGAATATCCAACATAAATTATAAAATGATTAAGAGATTTGACCAAGGCATAGGCTTGCTTTTCGATGATGGTGTAGTTTAATTTAGAATTGTGCAATGCCTTTCTCATGAATGCAATGGGTTGCTCTTGTCCTTCATCATTTTTCTATAGTAGAACTCTTGTAATGGTATACTCTGAAGTGAAGGAGAAGATCTGAAAATATTTTGAATAGTCAGGACTGATCAACACATGAGATTTTCCAATTGAGTCCTTGATTTCCTTAAAATCTTTCCTTCCTTCATCACACTATTCAAACTTAATATCTTTCTTTAATAACTTAAGAATGGAATTTACTGTTTCAACAAAGTTTGGAATCAATCTTCTAAGAAAGTTTATTTGACCAAGGAAAGATTGAAGGGATTTCTTACTTTGGGGTAAATGGACTTTCTTGATTTCTTCTACTCTTTCAGGATCAATATTCACCCCATCCTTTGAAATAATATGCCATAAAAAATTCCCTTCATAAACTCCAAACACCGACTTATCCAGATTTAAAGAGATGCCATACTTAAGACATATTTCAAACACTTTCCTTACATGACTTACATGAATTGATCTATCTTTTGAAAATACTGTTAAGTCATCCTAATAAATTTCAATGATTTTTCCATTTAAGTCCTTAAGTGCAAAATCCATTGCTCTCTGAAAGGTAAAACCTGCATTTAATAAGCCAAAAGGAATCCTCAAGTACTCAAAGGTGCCCCAAGTTGTTGTAAAGGTTGTCTTATTATGATCTTCTTTCTTTACTAACACCTGATTATATCCTAAAAAACCATCTAACATTGACATAATACCGGATTGAGTTACTCTTTGAAGCAATGTTTCCATATTAGGGAGAGGATAATTACCTTTTTCACATGATATATTCAAGTTCTTGAAATAAACACATAATCTTATCTCTCCATTCTTTTTCTTGACCACTACTAAGTTAGAACACCATGAAGAATGTCTGGTTGGTGCAATGATTCCTGTAGCTATCTTTTGAATTTCCTTTTGCACCATAGGGGCCAACTTATGATTTATCTATCTCAGTTTTTGCCTAGAAGTCTTGACATATTCTTTAAGAGGGATGTTATGTTTAATAACATCTTCTCTATAAGCCTTAAGTTCATCATAAGTAAAGGAAAACACATCCCTATAATTCTTCACAAGATTTATTAAATCTTTTATTTCTTTTTTCTGATGTGCCTTTTCCAATTTTTATCATCATGGGATCTTAATCTGTTCCAATATTTATTTCAATGTAATCACCAAGTTTTATTATTTCTTTTTTCTTTTTATGCATGTAATGTCTATCAAAGCTCTGCTCTAGAGGGATAAGTCCTTTTGAAATGGGTTTTTTTGGGGGCTCAGGCTCTTCTAGATATTCATGACCCTCTCCTTGTAACCAACCTTGAAGTCTGAAAATTATTTGCAAGTTGTTCATAAACCTTAAGATTTTCTTGTCATCACTGAAAACTTTCAAAGTTGTCTAGGATGGATGGCCTAAAAATTACTTCCATTTTATCATCTCCATTCATTAACTCATCAAATGGTTGAAATGTTGAAGCTGCATTTGCCAACTCATCTTCTTTGTTGTTCATTTCTTTGGGAACTTCTATAAGGCCCATGGCATAAAAAAAATCCATATTATCCCAGACTGCATTTATGTATTTTTTCAACTGCTCATTCTTGCAGGAAAACTTATTCTTAACTTGAAGGATTGCTAAGTCAGAGTCACCTTTAATATTCAAAATCTTAATTCGCATATCCTTAGCAATTCCTAATCCCAAAAAATGTGTCTCATACTCTGCTACATTATTAGTTGCTTCAAACTCTATTCTATATGCAAAGTTGAAAGACTGCCCGGTTGGAGAAGGGATGACTATTCCTGTCCCTTTTCCCGATATTGAGTGTGTTCCATCAAGGTTCATTTTCCCAGACTTCATCAACTCTTTCTTCTTTAAATTTTTCTTTAATGGGTGCTAAATAGTTGGATAATATGGCATAGTTCCCAAGATCCTCCATTTCATAAACCAATTCATTCATAGGATCCTTAGGATATTTCATGTGGTATTTCTTCTCTTGTTGTCTGCTAAGTCTGATAAATGGATTATCACAAGTTGGGATGGTAGCATATGAAAAATGCATTTGAAGGACACCCCCCAAACTTGCATCCCATTTACGAGACAAGAGCATACCCCATGCATATGGAACATCAATGAATACAATATCCATTAATACTGAAATATCTGGGTATACTTCTAAATGCACTTGAAGATATTTAATTAATCCATGGACCTTGATCTATCTTGAATCCATGGCACAAACATTATGATAAGGTCTTGAGATACTCAAATTTAACTTCTCCATAACTTTCCGAGTCATGACATTGGATGAAACCCTTGAATATAACAAACAAATGTGAAGAAGAAAATTATTAACCAACAAAGAGATGAAGAAAGGTTGATGACTTATGTTTCCCCTACTTTGATCTATATCTTGCAATATTACAGGTGCATCTTCATTTATTTCTTTATGTTTTTCAACATTTTTCTCTTTAGGACCCTCTATGGATTTTAGCAATTTTTCCTTCTGAGAGTGTATCTTAATGAGTTCTATCACTGGAACTAAGAATTTAGCATTTTCCATCCAACCACCTAAGTTAATATTTAGTTCTAATGTTGGAGGAGTGATTTCTTTGGAAGTTTTCTAATAAGACTTAGTAGAATTCTCACTCCCTTTCCGTTGAAATGTCACTCCTTTATACCTTTATGTCTCTAGGATTTTCTCAGGTGTGGGTTTTTCTCCATACAACTTAGTCACATTGTCATATTCCTCAACTACATTATTTGAATTCTGACTTCTTTCCATGGTTTGCATACAATAATCCATTGATACTGGATGTGTTTTTCCCACACAATTGATGTAATTTGAATACCCCACATAATTGTTTGAGCCTGCATGCCCTTCCTCATTTATCCGACAAAATCTAGGACAATTTGACTCTTCATGGAAATCATTACAATCCCTACAAAAAGGAGGAGCCTCATGCTCCACCAAATTTGTGGCTTCAATCTGATTTGGGGGGCTTTGATCTTAGGGAGGCCCCTTTCTTTGCCATCTTTAATTATTTGTCCTAGGTTGAAATCTATTAGCTTGTGATCTTTCCATGGAAATCAAGTGATTCTGCATGGCATTTCATTGACTTGCATGGTTGGCTTCTGTGGCTTTGATTACTTATGTCAACTCTTTAAAGGGGTCACTAGAAGATTGTTTACTATCTGTGCTAACTTCTTTTCCCTTAGGCTCTGACTACTTTGAAGAACTACCCCTGGTGAAACCCGAAAAATTTGATCTTCCTGAGGATTGCATATTCTTATCAACTTTAACTGCTAAAGTTTGGGAAATCTTAAGGTTATGTGGTTCCTTATATCTTAGTTGATAACACATTTCACCATTGAATGCTTCAATATAGTAGATAACCATGGAGGCATATTTAGGCTTGATGTCTTTGTGAAGACTGATGATTAACATTAAACCTCTTGTTGAATTCCTCCACAGTTTCATTCTCATTCTTCTTAATGGTATTCAAAGCAACTAACAAATGACAATTTTCTTTTTTACCCCCCCATCTCTCTATAAAGGAATCTATGAGCTCTTTAATGGTTTTAATATTATTGTCTTCTAAGTCCATAAACCAATCAAGAGCATCTTCTTCAAAAGACAAGACAAACAATTTCATTTTTACATCCTCATGAGTGTTTCCACACCACTTATTGATACAATGTGTAAAAGATTTAATGTGAGATCTAGCACTAACAACATTGTTACCTTGAAAATAAGACAACTTGTCTAAAGCTTTTTTTGAAATAACACGAGGATAACCATTTATTGCTGAGAAATCAAGAGGAGGATATAAATCATCCATTTCTACACTAGAATTATTAAACAAAAATTGAATATTAGAAATGGACTCAGATCCAAGATTATCAAGGATCCTACGAGAAGTGAGCATGTTTAATCTCCTTTGATAAACCTTTTTNACTTCATAACTTCGGTCGGTCCTGTGTGCATCTGCATAGCTTTTCTGTCTATCCTGTGCTTCCTTTAATCTTTGCCTAATCTGAATCACTTGTTCCTCCATTTCCTGAATCAATTATGGCCCAACTGTTACTTGATCTTCTAGTCTATCCCAACTCAAAGGTATTTTGCATGGCCTCCCGTACAAAGCTTCATAGGGTGGCATTCCAATGGAACTATGATAATTGTTATTGTAGGCAAACTCTACCAAAGGTAGGTACTTCTCCCATTGGGTCTTATTATCCATCACATACATCCTAAGCATGTCTTCCATGACTTGATTTACCCTCTCAGTCTATCCATCTGTTTCAGGATGATAAGCTGTGCTTAATTTCAACTGTGTCCCCAACGCTGACTGTAAACTTGTCCAAAATCTAGAAGTGAATCTGGAGTCCCTATCTGAAATGATCTTCTTAGGTATTCCATGCAAACTGATAACCTCATTTACAAACACACGTGCCACATCAGTGACATCGTAAGTGTCTCTAACTAGAATAAAATGAGCACTCTTGGTTAACTTATCCACTATCACAAGGATGGCATTGTGTCTATGGGATGTGAGTGGTAACCCCACAACAAAATCCATAGAGATGACTTCCCACTTGGANCTTTATAACTTCGGTCGGTCCTGTGTGCATCTGCATAGCTTTTCTGTCTATCCTGTGCTTCCTTTAATCTCTGCCTAATCTGAATCACTTGTTCCTCCATTTCCTGAATCAATTCCGGCCCAACTGTTACTCGGTCTTCTATTCTATCCCAACTCAAAGGTGTTCCGCATGGCCTCCCGTACAAAGCTTCGTAGGGAGGCATTCCAATGGAACTATGATAACTGTTATTGTAGGCAAAATCTACCAAAGGTAGGTACTTCTCCTACTGGGTCTGATTATCCATTACATACATCCTAAGCATGTCTTCCATGACTTGATTTACCCTCTCAGTCTACCCATCTGTTTTAGGATGATAAGTTGTTCTTAAGTTCAACTGAGTCCCCAACGCTGACTGTAAACTTGTCCAAAATCTAGAAGTGAATCTGGAGTCTCTGTCTGAAATGATCTTCTTAGGTATTCCGTGCAAACGGATAATCTCATTTACAAACACACGTGCCACATCAGTGACATCGTAAGTGTCTCTGACCGGAATAAAATGAGCACTCTTGTTTAACTTATCCACTATCACAAGAATGGCATTGTGTCTATGGGATGTGAGTGGTAACCCCACAACAAATTCCATAGAGATGACTTCCCACTTGGACATAGGAACATCATGTGGTTGTAGGAGGCCTACTGGGTGATGGTGGTCGGCTTTCACCTGCTGACACTCTAGGCATTTGGCAACAAAATGGACTACATCGCGTTTCATGCCTACCCAAAAGAAGAGCTTCTTTATATCTGCATACATCTTTTTCACACCAGGATGCGCACAATAAAGTGATCTATGGGATTCCTTCAGTATGATGCTTCGAATATCCCCATTCTCAGGAATGTACATCCTTCCTCGAT
>JZKD02S1889534.1:58073-78013 GCA_000966675.3 Picea glauca
TACTATGGCATACAAATTGGAGCTACCTGCATCTTCACGAGTACACCCAGTTTTCCATGTTTCATGCTTAAAGAAGGTTATAGGCGACAAGATCCCAGTTCAAACTATATTTCCATAACTTGATGAGGAAGGAAAAATAATATTGGAGCCTAAAGCCATCACTGACACAAGAATTCACCAACTGAGGAATATATCCATTTTAGAGTATCTCATTAAATGGAGGAAACTACCGGCTGAAGATTCCACTTGGGAAGATAAGTCTTTTATACAGAAGCATCCAGAGTTACTCAAGCATTGCGGACAACACTTGACTCAAGGGGAGGAGCATGTTAAGCCCTAATATTGGCTCATTACCCCTTAATTGGGGCATATTATATTAGTACTATTATTTTATTTATGTCGGCTTTCGGCCATTAGTTGTAATTATATCTCCTAGTCTCCTATATATACCAAGGAGACATTTTCATTTTGAATCATCTTGTACTTGAACATTTAAGTGGGGAAGAAGGAGGTTGCCCCCTCGAAGAGGCTTATTATCTGAAATTATCTCTTTTTCAAGGCGTTGAGTACTTTTTATGAGGTTTTTCTATGCTATATTGATATTTGGTTCTTAACAGAGACGCGAAGTTGTGAAATGTGAAATTGCAAAGCGCTCGAAAGATTTTGTCCATGGTCACATCGAAAGGTCACATCAGCATAATGTTAAGGGAGGAGCTAGCATGTCGCTAGGCTCCACTTGATGATATGCAAAATCGTGAATCACCCTCGTGCTTGGCCCCTGGTCACAGCTAGTGGTCACATCAGCGGGAGAGAAGGGAAGGAGCTAGCAGTGCTAGGCTCCATTTTAGAGTTTCGCGAGTTGAGAAGATCGAGGCAACTCGTAGCTGGATATCCTGAAATGTGAAGTCGTGAAGCGCCTGTTGGATAGGCGTCTGGTCACAATCATGATCATGTGGAAGGTAGGGGCTTAGCAAGAAGAGATAGCACCCACTGTGTATATTTCTCAAAGAGGGAAAAAGGTGCCAAAGACATGAGTGAACATAGGTTCTCTCAGTAACGACTAGAGACAGACTGATTGTAACTACAGAAAAATGACTGATTTCATCTACCATAGAATTCAAAGAATCTCAGGGTGATTGCCAGAGAAGCTGAAGAGTCTTGAGGTAAATGCATGCTATGGACAGCAGCCGAAATGCATAGAAGAGGTGTAGCACATAGAACATAGATGGATATCTGAGAGAGGTAGAAAAATTCGAGGTGCGCATGCAGAGACAGAGCAGAAGAACAGAAAGCTTATGAAGATGCAAGGAGGAGGATACTGAAGCAGGCAGAGAAAAGAAATGTATCAGAACAGTGATGAGACTGGTAAGCCATTGATGAATATTGTATCACTGTAATATATTCGAGCAAGCAAAGATTAATATTTTAGGGTGGAATGGAGGTGGAAGAGAGGTGCTAGGGAGGATTGTTGTCCACAGAGGTTCAAGTGGGTGCTTGAACATAGGGATTTGTAGCTTCCATCTGGTTGCAGCCATAAAAACCAAGGTGGCAAGGTGGTGCAAGGGAGAAATATTGTTCTTTGTTATACAGGTCGGTGCCTGTGTGATTGGAAGTTGGTGCTTCCATCCAGTTGGTGTTGGAACACTTAGGGAGTTGGTGATTCCTTATAATGGGTGCTAGAGAAACTAGAGAGTTGGTGCTCTCACCAAGTTGCAGCTTGTGAACCAAAGGTTGTAGCCTCAAGAGGAGTTGGATCTCACAAGTATGATAATGTAAATAAAATAAAGATTACTTATCATATCAAGAAGAAGAGGTTTTTCCCTTTATAGGTTTCCTCGGGAAATATTTGTCTATGTATATTTCATGTGTGTGATTGATGTTTAATATTCGATTGCTTACTTCTATGCATCATTTTGATCATCATTAAGTGTTCTATGAAGAGTTTAAAATGGGCATAATAGTTTAAGCACAGTAACAACTGATTCACCCCCCCTCTTAGTTGTTCAACAATTAGTATCAGAGCAGGTTCATGTTATCTAAAGGTAGATCGGGAAGCTTAAACATGTCAAGCCATTAAGGAACTTCAACCAATAAGGCCCCTTTGTTCAATGGAACAATTTTTTCCTTCTAGAAAGTTAGGGTGAGAACCTACATAATGGCCCTAGGTGCAGATGTTTGGGAGGTGGTAGAGACTGGTTATGTAAAGCCAGTTGTACTAGCTAATAAGGATGACAAGCTAGAATTTAGATTCAAAGCTAAGGCTATGAATGTTATTCTGAGTGGGCTTACAGAAGCAGAATTTGTAAAAGTTATGCACTTAGAAACTGCCAAAGAAATGTGGGACAAACTCATTAGCAGTTATGAAGGTAATGAGAAGGTAAAGGACGTCAAGCTTCAAAGCTACAGAGTACAGTTTGAGCAGCTAAAGATGAAAGAGGATGAAATTGTTGGAAAGTACTTTCTGAGAGTTGAAGAACTATTAAATGCAATGAAAGCAATTGGTGAAAATATTGAGGAACCCTCTTTAGTTCAGAAGATTTTGAGATCTCTGCCAGATAGGTTCAACTCAAAGGTCTCTGCTATAGAAGAACTTAATGATCTAAAATCCTTGGTTTTTTATCAACTTCTAGGAATGTTGATTGCATATGAAATGAGGATATTTAAAGATAAACCCACCTCTAGAGAAGCTTCATTTAAAGTAGATAAGAATGAGGATTCTGAGACTGATGAAATTGAAGCAAAATTTGTGAGAAGACTAAAGAAGGGATCAGGCAAGTATCAAGGAAAATTGCCCTTCAAATTTTTTAACTGTGGAAGGATAGGTCACTTTGCATCTAAGTGTCCACACAAGAAGAAGGACCATAACTCTGAAAGTGAAGAGAAGTATAAATCCAAGAGATTTGATAAAAAGAAAATTTTATGTGTAAACAATGATGATTCTTCAGGAGACACAAATAGTGATTATGATGGTGAAGATAAGGTTAATGACTTTGTGCTTATGGCCAAAGAGGATTATGTTAATCAAAACACAGGAAGTGATGTTAGTAATGAATAAGTTGTGGTTGATATGGAAGGTGAACTGGAAGGTGAACTAATCAGTGTCTTAGAAGAGATTGACAGACTCAGACTTGAGAAGAGAAAACAAAAACACTTGTTGATACAGTTTGAAAAGAATGCTAAAAAACCTGATGACGACTTTTCCCTGCTAAAGGTGGAGTTAGAAGAGGCAAAGAAAATAAAGGACATTCTGAAACAATAGTTATCAGAGAAGAAGGCAAGATGTGAAGCCTTGGAAGAAGAGGTAGTAAAAACCAGAAAAGAGATGGAGAAGTTCAAAGAATTGTATCTCCAAAATCTTCCAAGAATTAAATCCTTAGAAGAATTAACCACCATTTTGAATCAGCAAAGGAATCCAAATTTGAAAATTGGTTTGGGTTATGAAGAAGGATCAAGTTATAGTCAGCCAAGCAAGAAAGAATCCATCAATTTTGCCAAGTCTACATTCATTGACAACAACAAATATGGAGAAACATAGGAAGATAATCATCCACCAAGGAAGAGTGAAAGAAAAAGTGCCAGAACTAAATCTGTAGAACAAATAAATTGACCTGCTCAAAGAAGACAGTCATTTTCCAGGTACAAAGGATTTTTCTATGGATATTGTTTTTCTATTCTAACTTTGGTCACAAAGTTGTAAACTGTTCTTTAAGATTTAGATATGACCAATCAAAACACTTGAGGAATAGATATTTGTCGCAACAAAGAATGAGACAGCCAAGTAACAAAAAATCACAGACTGCAAACCATGTGATGGTTTGGAAAAGGACACAAGTCAAGCATAACAACTGTTATGATCCCTTATTCAATGAACCAGAATGTTACACCTACCATAATTATGGACATAAAGTTGCAAACTGTCGCTTACGGAACTATGAATCAGATATGACTCCCTCTATTGAAAACGTCAAGGTTTGGAAGAAGAAAGAAAATGACAAGTGTGGATTAGTGTTGTCATCTCAAATAAAAAATATCCCCTGGTATATTGACAGTGGATGCTCCAAACATATGACAGGAGACAAAAGTAAGTTTATGTCTCTAAGTGAAATCAAATCAGGAAATGTAACCTTTAGAAATGATGCTCTTGGTAAAATCAAGGGTAAAGGGATGGTGAGCTTGAGTAATGGTAAAGGAAAATCCCATGATGTTCTGCTTGTGGATGGGCTGAAACATAATTTTCTCAGTGTAAGTCAAATGAGTGACAGAGGATGTGAAGTGGTGTTCACTTCCAAGGATTGCAAGATAAAGTCTGTAAACTCGGGACAAGTGGTGGCTAAAGGCATAAGGATAGATAATAATGTATATGTGCTGAAAGAAGATAGAGAAGAGTGCCATCTAAGCAAACATAATGAAATATGGTTATGGCATAGGAGACTTGGACATATAAACTTTGACTACTTAATCAAGCTCAAAAATCTTGAGGCAATAAAAGATCTTCCAAGAATATCAAAGCCACAAGACTTTGTGTGTAAACCATGCCAAGTAGGAAATCTAACTAGGACTCAATTTAAATCCAAGAGCTCTACTTCAATAAATAAACCACTCCAATTAATTCATATGGATTTATGTGGACCATCAAGACAGGAAGGCACAGGGAAGGAAAACTACTTTATGTTGATCATTGACGATTACTCCATACTTACATGGGTTGCTTTTCTCAAAGAAAAAGATGAAGCATTTGAGAAATTTAAAATATTTAAGGCTTTAACTGAGAATCAAATAGGTAAGAGGTTAAAGGCAGTAAGATCAGACAGAGGAGGAGAATTTTGTCAAGTGATTTTAAGGAATTTTGTGATAAAAATGGGATTAAGAGAGAATACACAATCCAAGGAACTCCACAACAAAATGGAGTAGTTGAGAGGCAAAATAGAACCGTGCGGCAAATGGCCAGGTCAATGATGAATGAGAAGAACATTTGTCAAACCTACTGGGTAGAAACAATACACACAACATTCCATGTTCTTAACAAATCCCACCTTAGACCACACAGTGACAAGACACCTTACGAACTATGGTATGGAAGACCTGCTTCAATCAAACACTTCAAAGTCTTTGGGAGTAAGTGCTACATAAAAAATAATAGTGAGAACCTTGGCAAGTATGATGACAGGTATTATGAAGCCATCTTCTTAGGGTATGCTACAAACAGTAAAGGATACATATGCTATAATAAGAGGCTGCATAAATTGGTTCATTGTATTGACATAAAAGTTGATGAAGGAATTCCAGTAAGAGAGGTGAAAAATATTGAATCAACAACAAAGGATATAGATGAAGTTGAAGTTGAACATGTCCAAGAATCAGAACAAGAAGTCTCTGAGTCAGATGAAGATGAAAATACTCAGGCAAACTCAAATCAGTAGACAACATCAAATTCTTCCTCCATGATTACTCAAAAGAATCATCCTACAAGTCAGATAATTGGTGAAAAAGACAAAGGTGTACAAACCAGGAGAAGGATAAAAAAAAACATTGAGCAATCACATATATCCTTCATATCCTTGGTGGAACCCAAGAACTTCAATGAGGCCAGTAAAGACGTAAATTGGTTAAAATAAATGAATGGGGAACTGGACTAGATTGAAAAGAATGACACTTGGGAAATCGTTCCTAGGCCAGCAGATAAAAATGTAATAGGATCAAAATGGGTCTACAAAAATAAGATGAATGAGCAAGGAAATATTGTAAGAAATAAAGCTAGATTGGTCTGCAAAGGATACGCTCAAATAGAAGGACTGGAATTTGATGAAACATTTGCGCCTGTAGCAACATTAGAAGCTATTAGAATGTTTCTTGCCTATGCTTGTCATAAGAAGTTTAAAGTTTATCAAATGGATTTCAAGTCATCTTTTCTAAATGGATATCTAAAAGAAGAAGTTTATATGGAACAACCAAAAGGTTTCCAACTTTCAGATAACCCTGACTTTGTCTGCAAGCTGAAGAAAGCCTTATATGGGTTTAAACAAGATCCTCATGCCTGGTATCACAGAATGGACATGTATCTACAAGACAAAGGATTCAAGAGAGGAACAGTTGACAACAATCTATATATCAAACAAGAGAGTAATGATATGCTCATTGTGTTGGTCTATGTAGATGACATCATCTTCAGTAGTAATAATGCTTCATTGGTAAGATGGTTTTCTTCTTCCATGCAGTCTGAATTTGAAATGTCTATGATAGGGGGACTGTCATTTTTTCTTGGCCTACAAATTACTCAGAGGTCTGCAGGAATATTTCTTTCTCAAGAAAAATATCTAAGGGAAATGTTGAAAATGTTTCAAATAGAATATTCTAAATCTATGAGCACACCTATGGTCACTAGATGTAAGTTAAACAAGGATGATGACTCACCTGATGTTGATAAAAGTTCATATAGGTCTATGACATGCAACCTTTTGTACATAACAACATCTCGTCCAGACATAATGCATGTTGTTGGAATTGTAGGAAGGTATCAGACCGCACCCAAACAGAGTCATTTGTTAGTTGTCAAAAGGATATTCAGATACCTGAAAGGAACAATGGACTATGGTATCCTAGGAATCAAAATTTTAAACTATCAGTCTATTCAGATGTTGATTGGGCTAACTGGGTGGATAAAAGGAAAAGAACAAGTGGAGGTGCATTCTTCTTAGGAGATTATCTTGTATCATGGTTGAGCAAGAAGCAAGGTTCCATTTCCTTATCAACTACATAAGCTGAATACATTGCAGTTGCCACATGATGTACCCAAGTTTTGTGGATGATTCAGACACTTGCAGACTTGGAGGTCAAATATATTGCACCGATCCCAATCCATTGTGATAATACCAGTGCAATTAGTGTATCCAAGAATCCTATCTTTCACTCCAAGACCAAGCATATACCCATCAAGTATCACTTCTTGAGGGAACATGTAACCAACTATGTGGTTTATGTGCATTATATTCCATCCAAAGATCAGATTGCTGATATATTCACTAAACTGCTTGCACAAGTTCAATTTGAGTATCTACGCCAGAAGTTGGGCGTGACCCCACTATCAACCTAAGAGATTCCATCCTATCGAGGGGAGTATGTGTTGGTTGAATATCTGATACCTCCAAAAGTTATTGCAATAGTGCAGGGGGAGCATGTTTTCTTTGACATTGATGTTAAAGGGGTAGAAAAGGTGTGGATGCTATAGTTGGAGGTCTAAGCAGAATAGTGCAGGTGTTTAAGGTTGTCGTCAATGCCAAAGGGGGAGATTCTTGGCATGATTACAGACAAAAGGCAGAGTGTGCTTGTCATTGATGGCAAGATTAGAGTTTTCATCGATAGAAAATTAGGAACAATGTAATCTCAGGAGAGATAGCGATCTGTGATGTGCAGACGAGGTCCAAGAGAAGGACTCGCAGAAGGATCAAAGGTCGAGGCCTTTGACACTTAGACATTCTTCCAAGTCGGGAGGAAGCGTAATCTTAGGAGGAGGAGTGACAGTGGTCGTCGGATCAGAGTTCAGACAGGAGGAAGCGCAGATGAGGAGATCATATCTCAGCCATTAGATCTGAGTGTGTAAACCAATAGTTGTTGGATCCTAAGGAAAGTGCACGAGACAAGTTCTGAATTCATCATAATCGTCCATCGTCAGAGATGACACATGGAAAGCGATTGGAATTTCGCTGACTTGCACATTAGAGGAGTCAAAGGCAGAGTTGCTTGAACTCGCGATATGCAAGGTCGAGAAATAATCCTGGCCATTGGAGCCAGAGGACACGTGGCGAGCGATTGGAATTTCGTTGACTTGCACATTGGAGGAGTCAAAGGCAGAGTTTCTCAAACTCATAATATGCGAGGTCATGAAATAATCTTGGCCATTGGATCCAGAGGACATGTGGCGAGCGATTGTAATTTCACTAACTCGCAAACTGGAGAAGTCAAAGGTGTGTGTTGTAGGAACTTGCAAGACACGAAGTCGCAAAATGATCTGAATCGTCAGATCACCGAGGATATGGGTCGTTGATCTGAAGCAAGTATCAAATATCAGGAGTTGGAAGAGTCGGATTTGGCTCACACTCAAACCCCCAACACACGAAGTCGCAAAATGATCTGAGTTGTCGGATCACCGAGGATCTAAACCGTTAATCTGATATGAAGTCAGAGTCCATGATATTGATCGCAGTTGTCAATCAGAGAGAGAGACCTCGACTGTTGAACTGATATGAAGTCATTTCGGAGTTTTACGTATCAGGAGAACGGAGGTAACGAGACTCCCAAAGTTGCGAAATGTAAAATCGTGACTTGATCTGAGCCATCGGATCGAGGAGAGATATGGACTGTCGATCTAGCACCATCACTATTTTGGGTATCGGGAGAATGGAGGTAACGAGACTCCCAAAGTCGCGAAACATGAAATCGCGACTTGATCTGAGTCGTCGGATCGAAGAGATATCTGGACCGTTGATTGTCCAGGGAGACAAGACGTGAAGTCGCAAAATGTGAAATTGCAAAGCACTCGAAATATTTGGCCCATGTTCACATCGAAAGGTCACATCAGCAGAAAGTTAAGGGAGGAGCTAGCATGTCTCTATGATCCACTTCGCGATATGCGAAATCGTGAAGCACCCTCATGTTTGGCCCCTAGTCACAGCTAGTGGTCACATCAGTGGGAGAGAATGGAAGGAGCTAGCAGTGCTAGGCTCCATTTCAGAGTTTCACGAGTTGGGAAGATTGAGGCAACTTGTAGCTGGATATCCGAAAATGTGAAGTCGCGAAGCACCTGTTGGATAGGCATCTGGTCACAGTCGTGATCATGTGGAAGGTAGGGGCTTAGCAAGAATATCTATCACCCACTGTGTAGATTTCTCGGAGAGGGAAAAAGGCGCCAAAGACATGAGTGAATGGAGGTTCTCTCAGTAACAGATAGAGACATACTAATTGTAACTGCAGAAAAATGACTGATTGCATCTACCAGAGAATTCGAAGAATCTCAGGGTGATCGCCAGAGAAGCTGAAGAGTCTCAAGGTAACTACCAGTGGAATTCAGACCCATCATAGAGACCCTTGACAGATGGAAAAGCGTCGAAGATTGTAGCTTCCAGAAAAGCCAAAGAATCTCAGGAACTGCCACTAATGATGAACAGTCGCAGCATAACGGCCATGGATGAAGAACAGACTCAGCGTAACCGCTAGAGGGGACAAAGAGTTAGCTGGATGATCTGACAGAGGACTTGGCACTTTAATTATATGCAGAACAGAGAAGTGGAGGTTGCTTCTGTGGAGAGTAATTTCACATGGGAAAGAGAATGCTATGGATAGCAGCCGAAATGCATAGAAGAGGTGTAGCGCATAGAACATAGATGGATATCTGAGAGAGGTAGAAAAATTCAAGGTGTACATGTAGAGACAGAGTAGAAGAATAGAAATCTTATGAAGTTGCGAGGAGGAGAACACTGAAGCAGGCACAGTAGAGCAGTGTATCAGAACAGTAATGAGACTGGTAAGTCGTTGATGAATATTGTATTACTGTAATAGATTCAAGCAAGCAAAGATTAATATTTTAGGGTGGAAGGGAGGTGCTAGGGATGATTGTTGTCCTTAGAGGTTCAAGTGGGTGCTTGAACACAGGGAGTTGTAGCTTCCATTTGGTTGCAACCAGAAAAACCAGGGTGGCAGGGTGGTGCAAGGGAGAACTATTGTTCTCTGTTATATAGGTCGGTGCATGTGTGACTGGAAGTTGGTGCTTCCATCTAGTTGGTGTTGGAACACTTAGGGAGTTGGTGCTTCCTTCTAGTCGGTGCTAGAGAAACCAGAGAGTTGGTGCTCTTAGCAAGTTACAGCTTGCAAAACAAAGGTTGTAGCCTCAAGAGGAGTTGGAGTTCACAAGTATGATAATGTAAAGAAAATAAAGATTACTTATCATATCAAGAAGAAGAGGTTTTTCCCTTTATGGATTTCCTCAGGAAATATATGTCTCTGTATATTTCATGTGTGTGATTGATGTTTAATATTCTATTGCTTACTTATATGCATCATTATGATCGTCATTAAGTGTTATGTGAAGAGTTTAAAATGGGCATAATAGTTTAAGCACAGTAACAATTGATTCACCCCCCCCTCTTAGTTGTTCAACATGTAATGTGGCCATAATCATGGAATAGGCCCACTTGGTAGTTGATGGGTAATAAATATGCCCACTAGATAGTTAAAAGTAAATAATATAATAATAATGGGTAGTTGGCATAAACCCCTAGGAATACTCATGAGAAAGTATAAATACACATGAGTATCATTGTATTGGATATGTTGGATGTATTATTTTGTAGCAAGCATGGCTTGTGGAGTGATTCCTCCCATAAGGAGTGTTTGATGGTGTTACCCTACCTTAAGGATTCTTCTCTATATTCTCATGTTGATATTTTATGAAGATAAGGGTTTAATTCTCAAAATTCTCAAGATTAAGGGTTAATCTTTCATATATTTTATCATATACCTATCCACTTGGGCATCTCCATAGGTACCCCATAGTATCCTCCCTAGGTACATTACACAAATTTCTGATCAATTTGAAACTCTAATAAAAATTTCAACGATTTGGATCAATTCAGAAATGGACAATGCTCATAGGAGCATCTTTCCACCATGCTTGAAACTTGGATCATGGAGGAATTATAATCATGCTTGAAAATTCTACCAAACTCTTATAAAGTTTGAGGCTAGAAATATAATCCTTTTACTACAAGATTAGCTTACTCCCCACGATTACCATTACTCATTTTTTGTGCAAGAACTTATTGAAAATAAAATGAAATGACAATCTTGAGTGACAAGGTGGTCATTATATTACGTCTGGCATGCCTTGTAGTGGGCTAAGATCATTGCAAACTGTTGACTCGAAATCTTGTCACCTATTATAAAAAGATCGCAAATGATTGCAAGGCCTATCTGTTAGCACTCTATAAATTTGTTCGGCCTATAAAAAAAATGACAGAGGTAACCTACAAACCACTTTAGAGTTGGGTACTAGCCGACTCAGCTCAGAGAGGGCTCCCTCCTGTCGCTTGGTCTTTAACAGATGAGTTTTCTTTAATAATTCAATGGCCAGGTTTTGTTGCTTTGAAGGGTTTTTTATAATTTTGTTGGCAAGGAAGGGAAGGGACACTTAGGGCTATGGAGTCAAACTTCTGAAACGAATGGAAGCACTGACTGGTTGGAAGAATTCTCCAGAAGATAAAGGCTAAATGAGGCGATAAATCTGAGTTATAAATTGTAAATTTGCAGAGTGTAAGAAGAAGGGAAAAACATATAATTGTATCAGAGCATTAAATAAATGAATTCTAATATTAGTTAGGAAGAACTTAACACAGTTTAAATTGCTTAATCCAAGAGCATCACAAGATGAATTATGGGCCTTTAAATTTCCAATTTAAACAGAGGACAATGTAAATGAAATGAGAAATACAGGAAATACATACAAAGAGAGGAGACAAAACTCAGATCACCATCATTAGAATCTTTTCATGGAAATTTCAAGACTTATGCATGTGTATTCTATTCAGCTTCAGAAAATTACATTCAAGTTTTGAATATCTAAAATTGGGCTCTTGCACTTCTGCCAACTTTAGTGACATCTGGACATCATCTACTGGACCCTGGAAAACTGCATTTTGTCTTACCTAGCCACACTATCTCCTTCCATTGCAAGTCGGAAGGGATATCATAATCTACCATTTCCTTGATCAGGATCTCCAGGTCAATGCAGGAAGCATATGACATGACTGGTAGTCCAAGTTTGACTTCTTTGAACTGATTCAGAACCTCAAAGTTTGTAATCAGATGCTCAACTAATGTAGCTCCTTTCATATTTTCCTCCAGGGTTTCGAATGTGGAATGATCCATTCTGCACCGAGTCAAATGAGCATTGTATTCTTCCTGATCATACAATTTTCCTTTTCCATCCCAAAATGGTGGAAGGCCTTTGATAAACAATTCTTCAAACAAATCCTTAAACTCTTGCACACTTTGCTCCATCTGTGTTGCCTTGGTTTGGACTGATTTCAATAGCTTATGTTTAGCAATAACCCTCATGGCCCAGATAATCAATGTAGTTATGTCTTTAACTCCAATAGTCTGAAAGTATGCAGTAGGAATGGAGTTGAGTAGATTTATGGCGTTTTGGGCCCATTTTAATGGTTTCTTTGCTAAAGTTTCATTCACAAAAGTGCACCTACTTCTGGCTGTGATGGCAATGTTGTATTTATCATTAATGAAATTCAAATATACTCTGAACTTGGCAGCTTCAACAGCGATAGAGTCCCAAATGATATTCTTGGCCCCCTGCAACATGCCTTTGCCTCTTAAACTCATCTTCAAATTTTCTATCTTTTCCTGCAGGACTTCATTCTCTTTTTGAAATTGAGCCATTCTTTCATCCTTTGCCTACATCGCTTGCTTGAATTTCTCTATGTTTCATTTTAGCCCTTTGATTTCTCCTTCTTTCAGGCTAACTTGTGACATAGCCTGGACAAGTTCTTCAGTGTTTGGCCCAGCTTCTGCAACATGACGTACAACTATAGCTCTGTTTAGCAATTATATATTCTCTTGTGACCATTTCACCTTTTCTCGTTCCAGCTGCAAAACTCTAGCCTTATATTCCAATGCCTCTTAACGAAGTGTTTCCTTTTCCTGTTCTAGAGCAACTAATTATGTTGTTTGTGGATGCTATGTGGAAAACATTTTCAATTTATTCTTCAATCTTTGAATTAATTTGTCTTTTTCACCCAATGAGGATTTCACCCCTTGGGGGCCTTCTGATTCCATCCTCTTGACCTAAGTCTTCCAAGCTCTGCTAGATTCTTTTTCTTTCCTCAACTGTCCTTCCAATTTCATTGCATAATATGACAACTTTGAATTCTTCAAGCTTAAACTCAGGTAATCAGAATACAACATATCACTCGTATTATTATGGAATTTGACCTTGTCTGGAGCACTGATGTTGTCATACCTTATCTTTATCTCAGAGACTTTGTCTTCATCTGCAACTGCAATGTTAAAGGTCCTCTTTTCAACATCTCTTACTGTGAACAGAGAAGATTTATGTTGAGAAATTTTTTCCACTTCAGGGACTAAATCTCTCATCTCACCCAGAGCTATGTTTCCCTTTTCAGCATAATGTTTTGCCAAATCTTCTTTAGATTGATAAGTTGCCTCAGAATTTTTATCAAAGATGTGTTTCTTGCTGCTAAAGTTTCTTGAGTTGCCTTCAATTTGGAGTTTGCTTTCCTTTTCAACCTCTATAGTGCTAGTGCCACTTTCCACCATATCTAGATTTACTTTTTGTCTGGGCTCTTCCTCCTCTAAATACACTATCTGTGGAGATTGTGAAATATCCATCTTCTTATGAGAAAATTGTTGATCACTGGTGCCCATGGCCTCTGAACTGCTTCTTTTGTTGTAAACACTCATCTTAGGAACTTTGACTATCAGTTTCTGAGAAGCTTGTTGTGTTTGATTTTGTTGCAGGGTTGCCTCCACTTGTTGTGTTTGATTTGGTTGCAATATTGTTTCCATATCAACACAGACTTCTAGATTTTCCATGTTATCAAAACCCTCAACCTGTTCATGCTCATAAGGGGCATGTTTGCTCATAAATATTCTCTTGGATATGATTTGGTGTGGATCATATCTTCTTCCTTGTAGCTGTGCAAAACCAAACTCTTTGAGATTTGCTTGAATCTGAGATAAGCATGATCTAGTTTTGACAATGAAGGGGCCAATGATAAAAGGGAAGTTGAGGTTAGAGGCTTTGCGTAACTTCAGGAAATGATTTGTCTCAGGTATAATTCTTTGCCTGATGAATTCAAGGGAAAATATTATGGGGGTCGGAAAAATAGGCAATAGATAGGGGGATTCATGACAACCATAAACCCATATTACTATTGAGTGCATGAGTAGTACCAAATCCCCCACTATGTTCTATGGATTTGGTTGTAGATATATCCTCATGTCATCCAAAACTCTAGGTAGTTTGGTGTTGAAAATCAAATTGTAAACTCTGGACATGACTTTGTTTATGAAGATAAGCAATGTAATCCTTTTACATTCAGTTGATACAAATGTTGCTTCAAGAAATTCTCTCTTATTGGTTTCCAAGAAAATCTTCAGCAGATAGGTGTAGTATCTAAAATGCCTTAGAGAGTGAAAATTCACTAGTTGTTTATGGATATTATCAGCTATGAATTGATCAAAACTGATGCGGACTGATAGACCAGACTCTGACTTAAAAAAGGTCAAAAGGAAACCGAGAATGACTTCTGCCACATGTTTTTCATTGTCTAGACCTAAAACTTAACTCAAAAGGGAACAGACCCATTGGAATTCAATAACCATTATACTCACATTCATCGGCAAAGACAAACCCTTTGAAAAATGTTCTGGTTTGACAATTGTCTATAAAACAGATATCGGACCTCTTACAGACATTCTTTGTGTACCCTAATTAGATTTTCTTCATTGAAAGGTTCAGAATTTGTGGAAAAAGACTCTGGTATACCGAGGGACTCTTGAATTGACAGACTTTCTACGTTACACATGACCTTGGACCCTCGTTTATTCACGATGACTCTTTCTTTATGTGAATATTTTTCGACGCACCAACCTATAAATTCAGGAAAAGGAAAACGATTTTGACAGCATAAGGGACTATGGTGGCATGGACTGCTTCAAGGAATGGTATACACCTTCCTACTTTATCGGAAAGGTTGCTTCTGGACATAGAGATGGGAGAAATGGTGATTTCAGTATCAAAAACGTTTGAATCTCGGTCAATTAGGGCTTCTTCATTCGCCACAGGATCTTGTTTTGTTACTAAGGTTATGATAGGATCCATGGTTGTGATGAAAAATACATGGAAATGAGCAGAAATGGTGTGCAGTTGTTGTATTGTTGAGCTACAATTGAAATAGGGTGGTTGAGCCAAGGTTCAAATGGTCCAGTGTTCGAAATAATAATAAAATAAATAATAAATGCCCTTTTATACTTTTCCAAAATTCAGGGGTGTGAGGAAGTGGTTTGGGGAAACTCGCTTTTCACCCCGAAATGCACCTGGTGGTGCCACGTATCCTCGAACGAAAACCATGGTTTAAATTTTGGCTCGCTCTCCAAAATTAACCTCAGCGCAGTTTCTTCNCCCCCCCCCCGAAATAATCCTCGATCATTGATCTCGAGAGTTCATGATCCGCGACGTATCGGGCCCCATCAACTTAGCGCTCCTGCCATATTTAGACCCTTCCCTACTTTATCAGGCTTCCAAAGCGGTTTATCATCTCGCTAGGTCCTGAAATCTTGATTTCACATAAAAAAAAATTAATGGTGACTAACATTATCTATACAATTATGATATAATATGAATAGGTGGGGTCCTCTATTAGAAAACACATAAATGGTCATATTTCAATCATTTTCCTCAGCATGCATACATATATGCATCGATGGTATTATGATGAAGATTCAAAAGTTATGATGTATATGATTCTTGGCATGATTTGATGTGGGTTGATGCATTTCATTTCAATGCATGACAATGATAATGACTTATCTTCGTTCTTTAGCTTTTATTGAAATAACACTTGTGAAATTTATTGCCTTATTCATATGATTGCATATTCAAATAAGTTGGAATCATTCGTTGTGCTCTTAAAGACATGTGAACTAGACATTTGACATACATGCAAATAAGGACTAGGTATGAGGGGCCAAGCATGGTTTTATAAGCCATATACATCTAAAAATTTTGCATAACATATGCACAAAACTTGTTATAAATTCTTGGTATGTACAAAGGCCATGTTATGTGTACACTTTACATGGTTTTATATTTAAAGGTGATGGATAAGGTTATGTTAAGTTTAAACATTAAATCTATAAACAAACATTAATTGGTTTTGATATGCAATATAGAAGTGGCGTATATGTTTGAAAAGCATAAGACTTGGGTTATTACATAGTATGTAATATATGGTATAAATGGCATATGGTGAAATTGCAAACAAACTGAATCCTAGCCTATTCGCATTATCACCAATTTGATTAGTTATTATTGTGAAGTGACAAGTTTTGATGGAAATGAGCAAAGGGCATATTAAGTGTTTGGTTATGTGTTGACATGGAATTTTGGTATCAGTCATGATTGGTTTGTATGGCATATGGTGTATATGTTAGAGGCTCATGTGAATTGTTTGAAGTGATAAGTAGCATGTCCATGTGAGCTATGGTTGGAGACCGACGTGATGGGTTGGCCATGCATTAATTTGCAAGGCCATGGTAATTAATTTCATAGTCTCACATATACCACCCTCCATTCTACCTTGGGTGTTGGTCATTTCATTTTGTTGGAGTTGTGGAGAGACAGAGCTCGAGCCTGGTTTGAAAATTTTTCTACTGGCAGTTGCAACAATTTTTTTTCACCCATCAACATTAGTATTAAAATAGCTCAAGCCCAGGTATGCACATATCAATTTGTTGAGCATCGTTTGCATGCATTTTGTGTAGTAATATTTTATTAATGGCTCTAGTTCTTGACTAGTTTTTGAGTATGCTTCTCTTTTCCCTTGCTTTTTCGCTCTTACCAAATAAGTTATTCAAGGGTTTTTGTTGTTTAAATGGCTACTTTGTGATGATTGTCTTCTTTTCTCCATGCATTATTTCAATTTCCATTCTTTTTAAAAAAATTATCAGCATGGATGTTAGAGTAAACCCATTTGATATTTATTGGAATTATGACCTGGGTTCAAGTTCTTGTAGTTTTTCTTCTACTATCTGGTATTCTAAGTTGAGAAAAAACATGTTTTGAGATCTATTGTTGTTTTAGATAAGGGTTTGGTGTTAAGCTCTAAGTTTGAAAATTGATATATGTACAAATATATACCAGCCTGGGTTTACTTTTGAAATGAATAAGCTATAGCCAACATTAGAAGTCTTTGTCTTTGTTGAGTCAAAAATGGGTTTTGAACTCACGACCCCAAAATATTTTTGAATGGATATCTAAATTTTTACATGCCATTTGTTTCGGTATGCAACCAACTAGGGTTTATGATTGATTTTGGTTGTTTTGGATTTCAACCCCATGTTTTTTATTGATTTTGGTTGTTTGAAACTAGTGGTGCATAAGCTTTGACCAGTTCTTTGTCTTCATTGAGTTGAAGTCGTTTTTTGAACCCATGACGTTATAACTAGTAAGAGTTTTATTTGATTCTAGCTATTTTGTTTGCAAAAAAAATAGTTGAAGTTTTGAGCCCAGGTTGTATGAGAATGGATCACGAAACAAAGTATGTTTTGATGGAACTTATAAAATTGACCCATCCCTTCTTGTCTTGAAATATTTGAGCTCATAGTTTGGAAATATTTTTGGTTTATGGTGATTCTCTTTGTAACTAATCTTGTTAAGGAAAGATAGTCGTATCTCTTGGATGGCTATAGTTCAAATTTTATTTATGTCCAAATCAAATATATAATTGGGTCTATCTGTCATTGGTAGTAAATTCACAAACTTCGGGACGATTTGTTTTCAACTCAAGTTCGTCATTGGGTATCATTTTTAATAAGTCTTTAACCATAGATGTAAAAATCCCAGGCCAAACCCCAATTGTAAATGTACATATAGGGTAGTGAGTCGAGATACTTTGGAACATAGTGCCTTTGTATATAAGTTTTGAGGTTGGAGTGCCTGTGTGATTAATAGGATGGAAATCCTGGATGTTAAAAGGAAAATGATCCTATCATTGTAATATGTAATCACACTCAGATTATAAATAAAAATATAGCATTGTTGCAGACCAACCAGAAAAAAGAGTATGGGGGGATAGAACTCCATGAGAGGGAAAAGGGGCTAAGAGTCTAGGAAGAGGGGCTAAGCCAAGGGAGATTAAGCCCGAGAGAATATTGTATTAATACTTCCTAAAGTCCAAGTTATGTGATATCTTATCCTAATTTATTAGGATGGGGAACATATCAACAAGTGGGGGAAGGAAATTACCAACATGACAAGTGTCAAGTCAGGAACATGTATACATAAAGTGAGAACTTAGTACATTTTTACCATCACTCTCTCATTATTCAAGAATCATTCTCGATATTCCTTGGACCATTCGTACTCTCCTTGCCATCACCACTCTTACCTGTATTTGGGAGCTTTTGGTAACCAATAGACCTGGGTATTTTGAGTTGAAGAAGTGGGTTGTTAGGCCCGTGTGCTTTTTGAAGAAGCAGGTTGTCAAGCCCGTGTGAATTTTTGAAGAAGCGGGTTTTCAAGTTCATAAGCATTCTCTCTCGGTGAGAAAACTATTGGGAATTTTTTTTACAAGTGCATTGGGAAATAGCTACGGAGCTCTGAGACTTTTTTTTGGCTTTTTGCTGACGCCCCAAAAGGGAAGTGGGACATCCGAAGGACTATTGAGAAAAGAAGGGGTACACTTACTGGGGTGGGACTGGCTATGGGAAATGAGAGGTTGTGGGCTAGTTGCAGTAGTTGGCACCTTGACCTGAGATTATTTAGTTGTTCATAGACCTTCGACTAGCTTGGTAAGCCTTCCTGATGGAGTTCTAGCCTAAGTTCAGGGGTGAGTTGTTGCTAAGAATTTATGAGCAGTAGACTCTATGGTTGGGAGGAAAGTTTGAGGTCTGCACATATTCAGTGAATTATTAAAAAGAAAAGTGTTATTTTATTAGTTTTTTCATGTTATTTAATATATGAATACTTATATAAATTATGTATGTTTTGTTATACTTGTTTATGCACGAATTGTATGTTGTTTGCATTGGATAATTGTTACATATGCAATGCATGTTATTTACAAAGTGGTATCAGAGCTAAGAATAGAGGTAACGAGACTCTGCTAGGTGGTTGGGAACATTACAAAGTCATATCAAAATAAAATTTATGGTTTGTTGGTAACATGGGATGTTACAAAGTGGTATCAAAGTCACAAGTTCAATACTAAACCTGCATGGGCCAGCTAGCAGAACGCTGGAGATGAAAAATTGCAAAATTTTAATTTTCAAAGTATGTCTGCAATCTGTTTGATGAAATTACTTCCATGAAATTGGGAAGAATTCTTGGGAAATTTCACGAGTAATTGAAGGAATCGAGCGAAGGATTAAAAAAATCCCCAATTTCTACAATGCAATCCATGGATAATTCAACAAGGAATAGTCGAATTACATGTACCAATATCGAATTGATGCACATGGGAGCGAAATTGGCCGTAGAAAGCTTATTTTCATTTCAGAACTTCCATGGCGACCTGTGCGAAAATTAATAATTATGCCTTTTTGAAAATTGGAAAATTTTGGGTATTTTTTCGTATAGTGACGTCAACATGAGGTGGAGTACATGTGCCAGCAAGCATGGCAGAAGAGTGACATGTATTTTTATGGTGGCAGGTATGTGGTGGTTGTTGAGTACATTTTGATGCTTCCTTCCACTCCATAAACTATACTTTTGCCAACAAAAATTCCATTTTGCCTTCATATTATTCCATATTTTCCATAAAATAGCTTATGCAAGGTACATTTATCATTCCTTAGCTTAAGAATTGAATTTTCGAATTTTTGGCATTAAAATTAAAAATTTATCAGAAATTACAGGATTTGACTAAATCCCGTAATTGTTCCTAGGTTCGTGTACTTGCATGACAACTGGGCAAAATATGAGACATGGGTCATGATCCTTGATGTACAAGGATGGATGAATACCTATCATCTTTGATATCTAAGCTTTCCAAGTGTTCGGTCAACGTTGGTCAAACAGGGGCACTTCAGCAGAAAATACCATGTTTTAGCATAAAATCATGGACAGTTTTAGATTTTCTTGGGATTTGTTCATATTTTATGGATCTGAAGGGGGTATTCGACCTTCCTAGCATATT
>JZKD02S1889545.1:35011-51980 GCA_000966675.3 Picea glauca
TTTTCATTGATGGAAATATCAGAGTGTCCATCGATGGAAAAACAAGAACAATGTAAGCTCAGGTGAAGAAGCGAACAGTATGTAGAGACGAGAAATCTCAAAAGAGATAGGAGTTTCCAGAAGTGCAGACGAGGTCCGTACATCAAGTCTCGCAGAAGGATCAAAGGTCGCGGAACCTTTGACACTTAGAAATTCTTCCAAGTCGAGAGTATGCATAATCTCAGGAGGAGGAGCGACAATGGTCATTGGATCACCAATCCTGAATACCCGATGACCATCAGATATGATTCCAGATAGGAGGAGTGTGCAGTATAGGAGATTAGACCTCAGTCGTCGGATTGGAGCACGTAGGACTAGCAACCGTTGGATCCAGTATAATTCCAAAGAGGACAATGGCCAAGATCCATCCTCAAACTCACGATATGTGAAGTCGTGAAATGATCTAATTCATTGGATCCATAGGACACATGGTGAGAGATCAACATTTCATTGAATCGCGAGCTAGAGAGGTCAAAGGTGAGAGTTGTAGGAACTTGTGATATGTGAAGTCACGAAATGATCTGGGTCGTTGGATCCAGAGGACATGTGGCGAGAGATCATCATTTCACTAACTCGCGAGCTAGAGAAGTCAAAGGTGAGTTGTCCTCCAAATTCGCAAAACACAAAGTCCTGATAAGATCCAGAACGTTGGATCATAGAGGGATGTGGGTCGTTGATCTGGAGCAAGTTTCAGAAAATCAAGATTTGGGAGTTGGAAGATTCATGGTTGGCTCACGTTCAAACACCCAAAACATGAAATCATGAGTTGATCACAGCCATTGGATCGAGGACTAATCTGGGTCATCAGATCCAGGAGAAGAACATGTGCCACGAGAGGAGATCCATGTCAGAAAGGACAGCTACAGACCATGTCAACAAGACCAGGTCAGCAAGGACCATGTCAGACAGGAACTCGTGAAATCCCGAAATGTAGAAGGTGATCACGACCGTTGAGTCACGGGAAATATCAGATCGTTGATCTCAGGTGTTTGAAGTCGGGAGTTCGGGAATCGGAAGAAGGGAGGTTCTCTAACCTCCGACATCATGAGTCGCGAAGCGCTCGAATTCTTGGCCCATGGTCATAGCCATGGTCACATCGATGAAGGAGCTAGCATGTTGCTAAGCTCCACCTTGGAGTTTCACGAGTTGGGAGTTTCGAGGAAACTCACAACAGGACATCATGAAATGCAAAATTGTGAAGCACCCTAGTGCTTGGCCCCAGGTCACAGCCAATAGTCACATGAAAGAAAGGGGCTTAGTGAGAAAAGCTAACGCCCACTGTGAAATTTTTCTCAGGAAGGGAAAAGGCACCAAAGGCATGAGCTCATTGAGTTTCTCTCAGTAACTGTCAGAAAGCAGTGATGAAATCAGCCAGAGAATTCGAAGAATATTGGGGTGATCGCTAGAGAAGCTGAAGAGTCTTGAGGTAAATTCCAGGGGAATGAATATTGATCATAGAGACAATTGACAAATGGAAAAGTGATGAAGTCTGTAACTGCAACAGTGAGGATAAAGCTCGACTGTGACAGAGAAGACGAAGAGTCACACTGTCAGAGAAGGCAGAGAATCTCAGGATAAGCCACTGATGACGAATAGAATCAGTATAATTGCCAAAGAAGATGATGAGTTGCATGGACGATCTGGCAGAGGACTAGGAAATATAAATATACGTAGAACAAAGAAGAGGAGGTTGCTTTTGTTGAGAGTTATTCATGCGGGTAAAAGTAGGTTGTGTGTAGCAGTTGAAACGCACATAAGAGGTGTAGTACATAGAACAAAAATGCATATCTGAGAGAGGAAGAGGAAGTCGAGGTGCGCGTGCAGAGATAGAGCAGAAGAACAGAAATCTCAAAGAAGAATGCAAGAAGAAAGACATTGATGCAGGCAGAGTAAAGCAGTGTAGCAGAACAATGATGAGACTCGTAAGCCATAGATAAATGGTGTATCACTGTGATAAAGTTGTCAAAAGAAAAGATTAATATTTCAGGGTGGTTGGGAGGTTCTAGGGAGGATTGGTGTCCTCAGAGTTTCAAGTAGGTTCTTGAACACAGGGAGTTGTAGCTTCCATCTGGTTGCAGCCAGAAAAAATAGGGTGGCAGGGTGGTGCAAGGGAGAACTGTTGTTCTTTGTTATACAAGTCGTTGTCTGTGTGACTGGAAGTTGGTGCTTCCATCTAGTTGGTGTTGTAACACTCAGGGAGTTGGTGCTTCCTTCTAGTGAGTGCTAGAGAAACCAGAGAGTTGGTGCTCTCGTTGGTGCTCTCAGCAAGTTGCATCTTGCAAAACAAAGGTGGTAGCCTCACAATGATTTGGTACTCATAAGAATGATAATGTACAGAAAATAAAACTTATTATATCAAGAAGAAGAGGTTTTTCCCTTTATAGCTTTCCTCAGGAAATATATGTCTCTGTATATTTCATGTGTGTGATTCATGTTGAATATTCTATTTCTTACATCTTTGCATTATTGTGGTTGTCATTGAGTGTGTTGTAAAGAGTTTAAAATAGGCATAATTTTTTAAGAACAGTAACAATTGATTCACCCCACCTCAGTTTTCCAACATAATTTTCCATGAATCTAGTTTAAACTGAAGGTTTTATTAATTTTTAAAATTCAATTCATGTTAGAATTATGACAAAATAATGAAAAAATTGCAAGTATTTCGATCTTTTTCTGACATCTTAGAGACATGTTTAACACGTTCATAAAACTTTATTTCAACAAGGTGCTCCATTTTTTGACGTCTTTAAGAAGATGGTATGATGTCAGAATAAGGATGACATGTCACGACAGGTTGCCACCATGATGGTCAAAAGGACATTAGTATGGTTTCAAAAGATCGATGTTATCTCACAAAAGTGCATGTCCATCATAATGACATGTGGCCACCATGATATTTGAAAGAACATCGTTATGGTATTGGAAGACTAATGACATGTCACAAAATGTGTTTTCCCTTCATAATGATACATTGCCGCCATCATGGTCGGAAGGATGTTGAAATGATTTCATAATACCAACATAATAAAAGTGCCACATGGTATCCGAAGTGTGTCAAAATTGAGACGATATATTGACGAGTGGAAATTGCAACGTAGTTATGATGAAATTATTCCGACAATAGAAAAATTCAACTTTCGACGCAATGATTTCAAATTTAGTGTCATTAGAGTGTCAAAATTTGCACCCAAAGGTAGTATTGACTTGTTTGGGAATGTACATTAAATAGGTGTGTTACATTAGGTGGTTAGATAGTTGCATGATGTGTTACATTACATAGGCCAAATAGGGATTCGATTATATGGAAATTACTTTTTGTAATCAAAGAGATTCATATATGGCTATGGCATGAGCAAGAAACCTTCTACCATGTTTCATAATATTCTATTGTGTTTTAGACAAATAAAGAATTCAGCTAAAATAGAAAAAAAACATTAACTTCTCCACTTGTAACGCTACCTAACTTATAAATTTAAATGCATACACCCATATTGAGTGATAATGTGTCATTATAATCCCTCTTTAAAATGAGTCCTTAGTGAAAAATGAGAGTTTCAACATTTTGATAACAAGTAGACACCAATAATAATGTTTATGTTTCATTGAGGTAATAATCACTTTATTCAATATAGGAATTTATTGCATGCAATCGAGTGCATCTCACACCAAACAAACACAACTAAAGTATTTATATTAGGGTCTTTCCATGGGAAATGTTTACCCAAAGATAATGCATCTTTATTAAAAGTAACTTTATGATATTCCCTAACATCATGATTTAAACCTATACACTTAGGTTCTCACAAGCACATCCATGAGGATATTTTTCATATTCCAAGTCAATCCTTTGCTAATAATTTTCAAAATCTAAAGTGAGCCCACAATCGTCGATCGACATGGGTGTGAATGTAATGGATGTGTCATGACTTAGTCCCCTGATGGAACGTGATGATTGAGTCATATATGATGAAACATATTTTTTGGAATGATCAATATGAAATGATTCCATGGGGTAGCGTATAATATTCTTAGCCATGAACATTTCTTTTATGAGCATGCTCTTCCAGTTGTGGCCTGGAAAATAGGTATGAAGGAGGCAAGTAATAATTCCAATGGTGGACTTGACATATCTACTAATAATGAATTTAGTTATGCATTCGACATTCAAAATTATATCTAAAATTATTTTGGTATTATGTTCCCATCAATCATGGTTGATGATGACAGTGAGGAGTTAACATGAATTGACATAAAGATAAAAATGAGTCTCTTTTTCATAATAGGAGTCTAGCATAAATCCCTTCATGACTACTTCACATATTGATGTCTTTTTAGATAACGAGTGATTACCAAATTTGTTAGATCTGATTCCAGTTAGGTGTATTTCTTGTGGTTGTAATCATCATGGAAAATGTCATTTCTCTAGTAAGAACATCAACAAAAGAACTTTTACCCATTCAATTGTTGATATACACAAAATAAAGAAAGAATTAAATGGAACAAACCAACAATCCCTAATGCTATTTAAATCCTAATGCACCACAAATGAACAAAACCCTAATGTGCCTTCAATGAACAAACCAACCCTAATGTTCAAAGACTCGTGTGAGCATTGTGAAAATATTGGTTATATTTTATACATGTTAGTTTCATTATAAAGGGATAACTTATTTGGGTAGGTTGGGTTAGGTTAGATGATCATGGGTTATATGGGTTTCATAGGTTAGGAGTTTAATGTGTTAAGATAGGCTATAATTAGGGGTAGTATGTTAGAACAGCGGTTTACAAACTAGAAGGTTAGGTGGTTTAGTGGGGTATGTTAGGGAAATAAACATAGGTTAATAAATTTATTGGGTTAGGTGTGTTAGTATTTAATACTCATATTTAACACAATTGTGATCATTATGCAAAAAAATAATCAATGATTGAACTGATTTTTTTCTTAGATGTATAAATCATAAAAAGATTAAAATTGATCTCTATTTTAAGAAATTTGTATTGCATATATTGATCGCATTAATAATGAACATCATCCTAAATATAATATAACTCATTAGGTTCAAAATCCATATCCAACCTTCCCAAATAATTATAAGTATTATAGATAGCCATATCAAGGATGTCTACCACAGCATCATCAACACTAGGATGAATTGCATCATCATCGACAACATGATAAATATTTCAGGGCTCATTATATGAATGGTCTATTTATTGGACTCCCTCATTCTATGCCTATTCATGCTCTCAATATTCTTCCACAATATATTGTTCATTCTCTCCATATTCTCCCTACTCCACTACAACTTCTGCCACCACATCTTCTTGATGATCCTCGTGATGTTCCCACTCCAACCCATATTCTAGTACATTCTTCATGGGCCTTCCTCTTGGATCATATCTAACAACAAATGACCAACATATTCTACTAAAAAATGACGAAGGACCTTCTCACATTGACTTGGAAGGACCTATGGCTCTATACTCAAATCATTCCTAGTTATGTTGATCATAGTAAAACCAATATCATGATCAATAACACTTCTTTCAACATCCTATAGTAACAATATATACCACCTAACCTTAAAGAGAAAAACTTTGAAGGATTTGAAGTCTAACTCTAGTATCTCTTCCCAATAGCCATAATATCTAAGATCAAATGGGATTGGATGTCTACCCCCCTGTAAGATATATCAATCACTTGGAACGTTGCATTTATTCCACAGTTGGAGGTTTTATTCTTATCATCCAAATACTTGATGCAATATATACAACCATTACACCACATAGATTTGTGATGCTTCACATGCATCACACATGTTAAGAAGTCACAATTAAGTCATAATTATAGGGAAAATAAATAAATAAAAAATCATCAAAAATGATAGCATGTGCCTTTATAACTTATTCACCAAATGTTGAATTAATTTCTTTCTGTGTGAAATTCATATCCTTGTCTAATAACGCCTATCAAACCAATTTAGATACCCGATTACATGATAGGTTATGGTAAACTTCTTCACATCATTTTGTTGATACCTTCATGTAATCAAATATTATTTTCAATGTAAATATGTATTGCATCCCATTGTTCACCCCTTGAAAGAGATAATTAAATTTAATTAGCATTCATTGCCATCATTCATTTAAATATGAATATATGTACAAAGATTTAAGCACCCCAACTCTAACTTTTTTCTCAATCCCTTTCCCAAGCAAGACCCCCCCTCAAATTTGTTGATGTACTTTTCATACCATATGTGAGGCACATCAATATCTACTTTGGGTATAAACTCATTAATATAAACCATGGGATGAAAAAACATATAGCCATCAACAATTGACCCCTCAGGAAATGATATATGTCTAAACAATGCCTTCAATGCCTTCAAATGCCTCTACACCTACCACATTTTTCTTGTGTGAATAGGTCCACATATTTCAATCTCCTCAACCATGTGAATGAGGTAGTGGTAATTTTCATTGAAGAATCTTAGAGACAAATGTCTTTTCATTTCACAAATTAGACTGGGAATTATTCTCTTCCAGTTCTTGGTATCTTCTTGGTGTATTTCCTTAGATGACAACCTGCTACATGTAATAGTGAAAAACATTTGAATCAAATAAATACTAACCATGACATTTGAATTATAGCTCCCAAATCACCTCATGTAGTTGTTTAGTTAATATATTATTTGATTTATGTTATTATCGACATTGTGTAAGAGTCATAGAGGTAGAACAAACTAAATCACAAACTAATGCATTATATTCACTTAATGAACAAAATCAATCGAATAAAAAAGATAATGATTTATATATTTTAGATCATAACTATTATAAAAGGATAGACCTTCATAAATGTTTGTCAATCATGTGTTTTTCCCCACCAAAATCATTTTTTTTGTCAAGATAATTTTAATGTTTCAAGAAAAACCAGTGGGAAATTTAATTTTCCTTACAACATATTTCACTGTATTTATCTCCTCATCTGTTAATAACCATAGAAGAATTGACAATTTTCCACCACTAGAAAATTGACTCAAAATTCCACAACACTTTGGCTTGCTTAATGTCACTTCTAACTTTGGAAATTTTATCTTTGTCATTCCTTCCATCTAAAATTCTCCATAGGCATTCTACGAAATTCAAGTTCCCAATATGCATTGTGTGAAACAAATGAGCTACTAGAAGGTGCTCATAGTATGGGAGTTGATTGAACTATATATAAAATCACTTCATAGATCAATCCTAGTCCACTATGCCTCCCTATTGACAACACAAATTGAATCATGTTTGTTCATACAAAATAACTACAAAAGTAACCATTGAAAAGTTATGTGAATGAAGTTGAATTACCAATTGCTTACCATGGAGATTTCTATTGTAAACCTTTTCCACCATTGAGGTGTCATTCTTCATGGTTTTGTTATATTCTATTCCTTACCATTGAAAATATGTTTTCATTGTTCACTAGCTAAGGTTTTTTGGGAGGAATTGTTTGTACTCATTATACACCTCCTTTCCTAAACTACTTGAACATAAAGATGTTGTTTTTGGACCACATATTGGACAACCATATTCAACCTTTATTTGAATTCCTACAAAATTTACAAGTGTTATCATTAAACTCCAAATAATCAATAAAATTTCTCATATAAAAATAGATGAGTTAATGTTTGGGTAAACTTTACATACCGCATAAATTTGATACTCTAGGTACATCATGAATCATGAATCGTCCTTATAAGTATTTCATGGATTTGGAATTGTCTTTTCCCTATTGGTTTGGATATGCCATGCATAGTGATCCTAGCCCATAACTTTTGAATTTTGTCAACAAGAGGCTTGATATACGCATCCATATCTCTAACTTGATATTTGTCTTATTTCAAAACAAATGTATTAAATACCTTGTACATGCATAATAATATGTAATAAGAAATAAAAATGAGGTGGTATGTTGTAAAAGTTGAAAAATCAATACCCAAAACTATCAATGACAATAGTGTGTGCTCCTCCTTTATCAACATCCAAGGAGGAATATAATTGTTTAAAACAAACACTGGCCTGATTGATTAAATGGATCTCATCACTAAAAATGGATTAACATCATCAATTGATAAGAAAATATTAAATTTATGAGATTCATATCTAAATATGGGCCATTTTTCCTAGATATCCCTAAATGCAAAACATATGTAGCCATCCACATAACATTATCCTAACTACTCATTTGGGCAATATATTCCATTAAGTATGTTGTGTTCTTGCACCTAAACAATTTCCAAAAACACAAAATAGTTGGTATATGACAAAGAACCTTCTAGAGCATGTTTTTGTCACCTAATCAATGCAATATCTACTAATTTTACATTTGGGGAATTGCTTCAAAATTGCATTCCCTTCTTCATAATAAATCATGAAATCAATAGTACATGCANTTTTCATTGATGGAAATATCAGAGTGTCCATCGATGGAAAAACAAGAACAATGTAAGCTCAGGTGAAGAAGCGAACAGTATGTAGAGACGAGAAATCTCAAAAGAGATAGGAGTTTCCAGAAGTGCAGACGAGGTCCGTACATCAAGTCTCGCAGAAGGATCAAAGGTCGCGGAACCTTTGACACTTAGAAATTCTTCCAAGTCGAGAGTATGCATAATCTCAGGAGGAGGAGCGACAATGGTCATTGGATCACCAATCCTGAATACCCGATGACCATCAGATATGATTCCAGATAGGAGGAGTGTGCAGTATAGGAGATTAGACCTCAGTCGTCGGATTGGAGCACGTAGGACTAGCAACCGTTGGATCCAGTATAATTCCAAAGAGGACAATGGCCAAGATCCATCCTCAAACTCACGATATGTGAAGTCGTGAAATGATCTAATTCATTGGATCCATAGGACACATGGTGAGAGATCAACATTTCATTGAATCGCGAGCTAGAGAGGTCAAAGGTGAGAGTTGTAGGAACTTGTGATATGTGAAGTCACGAAATGATCTGGGTCGTTGGATCCAGAGGACATGTGGCGAGAGATCATCATTTCACTAACTCGCGAGCTAGAGAAGTCAAAGGTGAGTTGTCCTCCAAATTCGCAAAACACAAAGTCCTGATAAGATCCAGAACGTTGGATCATAGAGGGATGTGGGTCGTTGATCTGGAGCAAGTTTCAGAAAATCAAGATTTGGGAGTTGGAAGATTCATGGTTGGCTCACGTTCAAACACCCAAAACATGAAATCATGAGTTGATCACAGCCATTGGATCGAGGACTAATCTGGGTCATCAGATCCAGGAGAAGAACATGTGCCACGAGAGGAGATCCATGTCAGAAAGGACAGCTACAGACCATGTCAACAAGACCAGGTCAGCAAGGACCATGTCAGACAGGAACTCGTGAAATCCCGAAATGTAGAAGGTGATCACGACCGTTGAGTCACGGGAAATATCAGATCGTTGATCTCAGGTGTTTGAAGTCGGGAGTTCGGGAATCGGAAGAAGGGAGGTTCTCTAACCTCCGACATCATGAGTCGCGAAGCGCTCGAATTCTTGGCCCATGGTCATAGCCATGGTCACATCGATGAAGGAGCTAGCATGTTGCTAAGCTCCACCTTGGAGTTTCACGAGTTGGGAGTTTCGAGGAAACTCACAACAGGACATCATGAAATGCAAAATTGTGAAGCACCCTAGTGCTTGGCCCCAGGTCACAGCCAATAGTCACATGAAAGAAAGGGGCTTAGTGAGAAAAGCTAACGCCCACTGTGAAATTTTTCTCAGGAAGGGAAAAGGCACCAAAGGCATGAGCTCATTGAGTTTCTCTCAGTAACTGTCAGAAAGCAGTGATGAAATCAGCCAGAGAATTCGAAGAATCTTGGGGTGATCACTAGAGAAGTTGAAGAGTCTTGAGGTAACTTCTAGGGGAATGAATATTGATCATAGAGACAATTGACAAATGGAAAAGTGATGAAGTCTGTAACTGCAATAGTGAGGATAAAGCTCGACTGTGACAGAGAAGACGAAGAGTCACACTGCCAGAGAAGGCAGAGAATCTCAAGATAAGCCATTGATGACAAACAGACTCAGTATAATTGCCAAAGAAGACGATGAGTTGCATGGATGATCTAGCAGAGGACTAGGAAATATAAATATACGTAGAACAAAGAAGAGGAGGTTGCTTTTGTTGAGAGTTATTCATGCGGGTAAAAGTAGGTTGTGTGTAGCAGTTGAAACGCACAGAAGAGGCGTAGCACATAGAACAAAAATGCATATCTGAGAGAGGAAGAGGAAGTCGAGGTGCGCGTGCAGAGATAGAGCAGAAGAACAGAAATATCAAAGAAGAATGCAAGAAGAAAGACATTGATGCAGGTAGAGTAGAGCAGTGTAGCAGAACAATGATGAGACTGGTAAGCCATAGATAAATGGTGTATCACTGTGATAAAGTTGTCAAAAGAAAAGATTAATATTTCAGGGTGGTTGGGAGGTTCTAGGGAGGATTGGTGTCCTCAGAGTTTCAAGTAGATTCTTGAACACAAGGAGTTGTAGCTTCCATCTGGTTGCAACCAGAAAAAATAGGGTGGCAGGGTGGTGCAAGGGAGAACCATTGTTCTCTGTTATACAAGTCGTTTTCTATGTGACTGGAAGTTGGTGCTTCCATCTAGTTGGTGTTGTAACACTCAGGGAGTTGGTGCTTCCTTCTAGTGAGTGCTAGAGAAACCAAAGAGTTGGTGCTCTCGTTGGTGCTCTCAACAAGTTGCAGCTTGCAAAACAAAGGTGGTAGCCTCACAATGATTTGGTACTCATAAGAATGATAATGTACAGAAAATAAAACTTACTTATTATATCAAGAAGAAGAGGTTTTTCCCTTTATAGGTTTCCTCAGGAAATATATGTCTCTGTATATTTCATGTGTGTGATTCATGTTGAATATTCTATTTCTTACATCTTTGCATTATTGTGGTTGTCATTGAGTGTGTTGTAAAGAGTTTAAAATAGGCATAATTTTTTAAGAACAGTAACAATTGATTCACCCCACCTCAGTTTTCCAACATAATTTTCCATGAATCTAGTTTAAACTGAAGGTTTTATTAATTTTTAAAATTCAATTCATGTTAGAATTATGACAAAATAATGAAAAAATTGCAAGTATTTCGATCTTTTTCTGACATCTTAGAGACATGTTTAACACGTTCATAAAACTTTATTTCAACAAGGTGCTCCATTTTTTGACGTCTTTAAGAAGATGGTATGATGTCAGAATAAGGATGACATGTCACGACAGGTTGCCACCATGATGGTCAAAAGGACATTAGTATGGTTTCAAAAGATCGATGTTATCTCACAAAAGTGCATGTCCATCATAATGACATGTGGCCACCATGATATTTGAAAGAACATCGTTATGGTATTGGAAGACTAATGACATGTCACAAAATGTGTTTTCCCTTCATAATGATACATTGCCGCCATCATGGTCGGAAGGATGTTGAAATGATTTCATAATACCAACATAATAAAAGTGCCACATGGTATCCGAAGTGTGTCAAAATTGAGACGATATATTGACGAGTGGAAATTGCAACGTAGTTATGATGAAATTATTCCGACAATAGAAAAATTCAACTTTCGACGCAATGATTTCAAATTTAGTGTCATTAGAGTGTCAAAATTTGCACCCAAAGGTAGTATTGACTTGTTTGGGAATGTACATTAAATAGGTGTGTTACATTAGGTGGTTAGATAGTTGCATGATGTGTTACATTACATAGGCCAAATAGGGATTCGATTATATGGAAATTACTTTTTGTAATCAAAGAGATTCATATATGGCTATGGCATGAGCAAGAAACCTTCTACCATGTTTCATAATATTCTATTGTGTTTTAGACAAATAAAGAATTCAGCTAAAATAGAAAAAAAACATTAACTTCTCCACTTGTAACGCTACCTAACTTATAAATTTAAATGCATACACCCATATTGAGTGATAATGTGTCATTATAATCCCTCTTTAAAATGAGTCCTTAGTGAAAAATGAGAGTTTCAACATTTTGATAACAAGTAGACACCAATAATAATGTTTATGTTTCATTGAGGTAATAATCACTTTATTCAATATAGGAATTTATTGCATGCAATCGAGTGCATCTCACACCAAACAAACACAACTAAAGTATTTATATTAGGGTCTTTCCATGGGAAATGTTTACCCAAAGATAATGCATCTTTATTAAAAGTAACTTTATGATATTCCCTAACATCATGATTTAAACCTATACACTTAGGTTCTCACAAGCACATCCATGAGGATATTTTTCATATTCCAAGTCAATCCTTTGCTAATAATTTTCAAAATCTAAAGTGAGCCCACAATCGTCGATCGACATGGGTGTGAATGTAATGGATGTGTCATGACTTAGTCCCCTGATGGAACGTGATGATTGAGTCATATATGATGAAACATATTTTTTGGAATGATCAATATGAAATGATTCCATGGGGTAGCGTATAATATTCTTAGCCATGAACATTTCTTTTATGAGCATGCTCTTCCAGTTGTGGCCTGGAAAATAGGTATGAAGGAGGCAAGTAATAATTCCAATGGTGGACTTGACATATCTACTAATAATGAATTTAGTTATGCATTCGACATTCAAAATTATATCTAAAATTATTTTGGTATTATGTTCCCATCAATCATGGTTGATGATGACAGTGAGGAGTTAACATGAATTGACATAAAGATAAAAATGAGTCTCTTTTTCATAATAGGAGTCTAGCATAAATCCCTTCATGACTACTTCACATATTGATGTCTTTTTAGATAACGAGTGATTACCAAATTTGTTAGATCTGATTCCAGTTAGGTGTATTTCTTGTGGTTGTAATCATCATGGAAAATGTCATTTCTCTAGTAAGAACATCAACAAAAGAACTTTTACCCATTCAATTGTTGATATACACAAAATAAAGAAAGAATTAAATGGAACAAACCAACAATCCCTAATGCTATTTAAATCCTAATGCACCACAAATGAACAAAACCCTAATGTGCCTTCAATGAACAAACCAACCCTAATGTTCAAAGACTCGTGTGAGCATTGTGAAAATATTGGTTATATTTTATACATGTTAGTTTCATTATAAAGGGATAACTTATTTGGGTAGGTTGGGTTAGGTTAGATGATCATGGGTTATATGGGTTTCATAGGTTAGGAGTTTAATGTGTTAAGATAGGCTATAATTAGGGGTAGTATGTTAGAACAGCGGTTTACAAACTAGAAGGTTAGGTGGTTTAGTGGGGTATGTTAGGGAAATAAACATAGGTTAATAAATTTATTGGGTTAGGTGTGTTAGTATTTAATACTCATATTTAACACAATTGTGATCATTATGCAAAAAAATAATCAATGATTGAACTGATTTTTTTCTTAGATGTATAAATCATAAAAAGATTAAAATTGATCTCTATTTTAAGAAATTTGTATTGCATATATTGATCGCATTAATAATGAACATCATCCTAAATATAATATAACTCATTAGGTTCAAAATCCATATCCAACCTTCCCAAATAATTATAAGTATTATAGATAGCCATATCAAGGATGTCTACCACAGCATCATCAACACTAGGATGAATTGCATCATCATCGACAACATGATAAATATTTCAGGGCTCATTATATGAATGGTCTATTTATTGGACTCCCTCATTCTATGCCTATTCATGCTCTCAATATTCTTCCACAATATATTGTTCATTCTCTCCATATTCTCCCTACTCCACTACAACTTCTGCCACCACATCTTCTTGATGATCCTCGTGATGTTCCCACTCCAACCCATATTCTAGTACATTCTTCATGGGCCTTCCTCTTGGATCATATCTAACAACAAATGACCAACATATTCTACTAAAAAATGACGAAGGACCTTCTCACATTGACTTGGAAGGACCTATGGCTCTATACTCAAATCATTCCTAGTTATGTTGATCATAGTAAAACCAATATCATGATCAATAACACTTCTTTCAACATCCTATAGTAACAATATATACCACCTAACCTTAAAGAGAAAAACTTTGAAGGATTTGAAGTCTAACTCTAGTATCTCTTCCCAATAGCCATAATATCTAAGATCAAATGGGATTGGATGTCTACCCCCCTGTAAGATATATCAATCACTTGGAACGTTGCATTTATTCCACAGTTGGAGGTTTTATTCTTATCATCCAAATACTTGATGCAATATATACAACCATTACACCACATAGATTTGTGATGCTTCACATGCATCACACATGTTAAGAAGTCACAATTAAGTCATAATTATAGGGAAAATAAATAAATAAAAAATCATCAAAAATGATAGCATGTGCCTTTATAACTTATTCACCAAATGTTGAATTAATTTCTTTCTGTGTGAAATTCATATCCTTGTCTAATAACGCCTATCAAACCAATTTAGATACCCGATTACATGATAGGTTATGGTAAACTTCTTCACATCATTTTGTTGATACCTTCATGTAATCAAATATTATTTTCAATGTAAATATGTATTGCATCCCATTGTTCACCCCTTGAAAGAGATAATTAAATTTAATTAGCATTCATTGCCATCATTCATTTAAATATGAATATATGTACAAAGATTTAAGCACCCCAACTCTAACTTTTTTCTCAATCCCTTTCCCAAGCAAGACCCCCCCTCAAATTTGTTGATGTACTTTTCATACCATATGTGAGGCACATCAATATCTACTTTGGGTATAAACTCATTAATATAAACCATGGGATGAAAAAACATATAGCCATCAACAATTGACCCCTCAGGAAATGATATATGTCTAAACAATGCCTTCAATGCCTTCAAATGCCTCTACACCTACCACATTTTTCTTGTGTGAATAGGTCCACATATTTCAATCTCCTCAACCATGTGAATGAGGTAGTGGTAATTTTCATTGAAGAATCTTAGAGACAAATGTCTTTTCATTTCACAAATTAGACTGGGAATTATTCTCTTCCAGTTCTTGGTATCTTCTTGGTGTATTTCCTTAGATGACAACCTGCTACATGTAATAGTGAAAAACATTTGAATCAAATAAATACTAACCATGACATTTGAATTATAGCTCCCAAATCACCTCATGTAGTTGTTTAGTTAATATATTATTTGATTTATGTTATTATCGACATTGTGTAAGAGTCATAGAGGTAGAACAAACTAAATCACAAACTAATGCATTATATTCACTTAATGAACAAAATCAATCGAATAAAAAAGATAATGATTTATATATTTTAGATCATAACTATTATAAAAGGATAGACCTTCATAAATGTTTGTCAATCATGTGTTTTTCCCCACCAAAATCATTTTTTTTGTCAAGATAATTTTAATGTTTCAAGAAAAACCAGTGGGAAATTTAATTTTCCTTACAACATATTTCACTGTATTTATCTCCTCATCTGTTAATAACCATAGAAGAATTGACAATTTTCCACCACTAGAAAATTGACTCAAAATTCCACAACACTTTGGCTTGCTTAATGTCACTTCTAACTTTGGAAATTTTATCTTTGTCATTCCTTCCATCTAAAATTCTCCATAGGCATTCTACGAAATTCAAGTTCCCAATATGCATTGTGTGAAACAAATGAGCTACTAGAAGGTGCTCATAGTATGGGAGTTGATTGAACTATATATAAAATCACTTCATAGATCAATCCTAGTCCACTATGCCTCCCTATTGACAACACAAATTGAATCATGTTTGTTCATACAAAATAACTACAAAAGTAACCATTGAAAAGTTATGTGAATGAAGTTGAATTACCAATTGCTTACCATGGAGATTTCTATTGTAAACCTTTTCCACCATTGAGGTGTCATTCTTCATGGTTTTGTTATATTCTATTCCTTACCATTGAAAATATGTTTTCATTGTTCACTAGCTAAGGTTTTTTGGGAGGAATTGTTTGTACTCATTATACACCTCCTTTCCTAAACTACTTGAACATAAAGATGTTGTTTTTGGACCACATATTGGACAACCATATTCAACCTTTATTTGAATTCCTACAAAATTTACAAGTGTTATCATTAAACTCCAAATAATCAATAAAATTTCTCATATAAAAATAGATGAGTTAATGTTTGGGTAAACTTTACATACCGCATAAATTTGATACTCTAGGTACATCATGAATCATGAATCGTCCTTATAAGTATTTCATGGATTTGGAATTGTCTTTTCCCTATTGGTTTGGATATGCCATGCATAGTGATCCTAGCCCATAACTTTTGAATTTTGTCAACAAGAGGCTTGATATACGCATCCATATCTCTAACTTGATATTTGTCTTATTTCAAAACAAATGTATTAAATACCTTGTACATGCATAATAATATGTAATAAGAAATAAAAATGAGGTGGTATGTTGTAAAAGTTGAAAAATCAATACCCAAAACTATCAATGACAATAGTGTGTGCTCCTCCTTTATCAACATCCAAGGAGGAATATAATTGTTTAAAACAAACACTGGCCTGATTGATTAAATGGATCTCATCACTAAAAATGGATTAACATCATCAATTGATAAGAAAATATTAAATTTATGAGATTCATATCTAAATATGGGCCATTTTTCCTAGATATCCCTAAATGCAAAACATATGTAGCCATCCACATAACATTATCCTAACTACTCATTTGGGCAATATATTCCATTAAGTATGTTGTGTTCTTGCACCTAAACAATTTCCAAAAACACAAAATAGTTGGTATATGACAAAGAACCTTCTAGAGCATGTTTTTGTCACCTAATCAATGCAATATCTACTAATTTTACATTTGGGGAATTGCTTCAAAATTGCATTCCCTTCTTCATAATAAATCATGAAATCAATAGTACATGCA
>JZKD02S1889556.1:67510-78005 GCA_000966675.3 Picea glauca
CATAAAATAGGATTAGCATGCTAAGGCATGTGGACGATGTAAATGTATTATTGTTAAATTGCCCATAACAAATTATTGGGGGGTGAATACTCGAAGTATGATCCATGATATCTCTATAGAAAAGAATTAATTAATGAAGGAAATGATTGGTGGTTGAATAATCAACCACCCCCATGAATGGAAACATGGGTTATCAGCCCGAAGTATGACGGAGATCTACAGACTCGAGCTTCCTTCTGACAAAAGGAATAAGATAGGTTGGAAAAAATCCCTAAAGAAGTAAGGTAAGATACATACACAGGACAATGAGATAAAAGACACGAGAAAAGGGCACAATATCGGAAGGAGATGCACGAACCAAAAGTAACTGCATAGAACACGACCCGAAGAAATAGAACATGAGATTGATGCTGAGGAAGCATATGATAAACCTCGCAAGGTCACTATAATAGAGAGAGTCTCTCTGAGAGATGGCGTAAATTGCCTAGTGATATCATGGCTTAGCATGGAGGTGGAGGACTAAAAATGCTTTCCTCTAAGCCTATGGTTTGGTGGAAAGTAACACACCCACAGTTAGTTAGTCGAATTCAACTTGTAATAGATAAGTATTCTCATACCCTGTGTAATTGAGTTGTAGTTGTGTGATAAAATTGAATATATTGTGAATGTTTTCAGGGATGTGCATGATTGATTAATGGCTATATTGTATCCCTTTCATTTTTGCTTGATTTCATAATTAGGCAAGTAAGAAATTATATGGTTTGGACATGACTTGTACTCATAAATGCTTGATCCCTGTGGTGGCTTAAGTTAGTTTAATGAACTGTGAGTTCATCGATCGTGGGAACAGTTTCACGTATGCATGTCGACACTCCTAGTCATACCGAGTCCCTTGGAGGAAGGAGTATATTAAAGATCAAGAGGGATAGTGTACATATGCACAGGCTCTCTGTGAGGCATAAAGATATTGAGAACCTCTTAAGTTCTATAGTTGATGAATGAGCGCAAGGGGTGCACAGAAGAATCCTTCTAACTATTAAGTTCAAGAGAAAGAGTGAAAAGTTCTTAAGCCTATTAGAGATAACAAATCTCAAGAAGGATAGAGAGATTGAAGTATCGAAAGAGAAGGTTACTTTGTTTGGAATATGAACGAATGATATATGTTCGGGAAGAGCCACTGTCTGTTGTGACTGTTGGATATGGGAAAGAGGGTGAAAGTTAACCCTTAGGTCCTTTTGACTTTGTGAGTTCAGAGAATTGAGCGAGTTCATCGTAAGGGAGGTAAAATACCCAAAGTACTGAAGTTAATATGAGCCTTATTTTTGAGGATGCCCTGGAGCCATCTTAACAGTCAGATCTATGAGGTAGTCAGTCTGGCGTTGAACACTTTGGGAGAATAGAGGCTTAGTAATGCAAAAACTTCCAAAGAACGAAGTAGTGAAGTAATGTGGACCATGGATCTATGTATCCTTCGTGACCCCTCTTGACCAGTCGATTGAGGGAATATGGGTATAACTTTGAGAGTATGTGGGGACCCATGTGTCAAGTGACTATGATGCCAGGTGTCTCACTCAGAGTGGCCCACACTGGGGTATTAATAGGTGGTTAGTCGTGAGTTCCTTTGGAAATCAGCAGAGTGACGAAGTCCATCTGTACAGTCGATTCTAGAGAGAGGATACGTGGTGAAAATTCGTCGACTTTGGCTGAAATTAATACGAGAAAAATGAGTGTGGAGAGGTTGAACCTCCTGAAGCCCAGAGAGCTGATGTGATTTGCAGTCATTGATCTATGGGATAAACGCGTCGACAGATCATCTACTTCGGGTGAAATTACTCTGGGATAAAGGGGAATGTGTTGAACAAGAAATCCTGAAGGTCAGAGAGCCAGAGTTCATTTGATTCATCCCTCATCTAATTACAGGTGTCAACAGATCTTCCATTTCAGGAGATAGCCACATCGAAATAAAGTGGGGTCACGTGAGTGGAGAACCCCCGAAGTAAATCATGATCGTCAATTTGACAGAGACATGCATTGATAGATCATCGACTTCGGATGAAATAACTCTGGGAGAAAGAAAGTGGGGAGAGGTTGAAACTACCAAAGCTGAAAGAGCTAAAGTAATTTATAGTTTTCGATCTACGGAAGACACGCATCAGCACATCATGTAATTCGAAAGCGGGGAAAAATAAACACAGAGTAGAGGGATGCTCGAAGTGGATCCCCACTGTCAAATGAGAGGGATGTGTGGTGCATGATCCTTAACTTTGGAAGAAAACAATCCAGGAGAAAAGGTGGTTTGAGCATCTAGGACTCACGAACGTCGAAGTCCCGAAGTGGATTCTAGCCGTTGATTTAGATGGATGCATGGTGCTTGATTTGTAACTCTGGGTATGGAATAATTCGAAGGAAAGAGTTGTAAGTATGTTTGAAACTCCCGAACATCGAAGTCTCGAAGTAAATCAGGGTCGTCAAAATCCCTGGGGACATAGGGCGTCAGATCATGAACTTTAGAGCTTTTCCACTCTAGAGGATTCACGTGGTGGTCATCTTGGCGCCTATTTTCTTTGTGTCAGGTTATAGCCCATGGTCAAGACTTACAACCGAGGTGACTCTCTAGCATGTGTTACCATAGAACAACATATTCTAGGGAGATCATGGCTTACCACAGGGTCCTCATGTCCCAACAATAGATTTTTCCATGATTTCCATCTTGCATATCCAACATCTCATCTGTATTATACACATACAATCATCAAGAGATATCATTATAACCATTTCCAATCATAAATGTCAATTCTATTTTATACAGGAAAACAAATTTTTCCAAGCATGATATTTCTGCTTATAATGGTTGGCTCTGCAGTTGTAGATATTAGTTTTCCATATGGGATTACATCCTTTCCATATCCAAGACCATTCTACCTACAATTTATTCAATTTACATTCAGCCAAAACAATTCATCACTAATTATCAAATCATAGTTCCCAAAACAGTTTTATATAGGAAAAATAAAACATCTAGTCATGAGCTTCTGCTCATAACAATTTAGCTCTTGCAGCAATAGGCATTGGTCTTTTTTATGGGCTTACAACACTTCCATATCCAAGACCCTTTCCTCCTATGATTTCAACATTCCTCAACCAAAGAAATTGTCAATATTTCATCTACAAGATATATATATATATATATATATATATATATATATTCATTGCAATGATTCAAAAAAATCACAAAGTGCTCTCAAAATAGTTTACAACTACAATTCAATTATTTATATTAATCCAACTATATCATCATTGCATACACATGTATTATCAGTCTCACAGAATTTTCATAATGCAACAATTAATAAGATAACAATGAATGTGCCAATACCCATGGCCACATCTACAAAAAAACATCCATGCATTGACTACATAATACCACATAACTATGTCATGCATTCCACCATGATGAGTTGGAAGGTCTGGCCAATGACTCAACACATTATCCACACACTTCCTACTGCTTGCCTAACTATTTGGATACCTTCCTTTTCAACCTAAACACAACACCAAGAATATAATCCTTAAGTTCTCTTAAGTGTCAACAAAGAGGTTGTAGTCCAAACATTAGATATATAGTAGATACCAATGAGCACTCATATAACACTATAGCAATTCCATATCCAGTCATATTATGGTCTCACACATAACTAGCTCTATGGATATCATTGTTATAAAAGGAGCATGTCTCCTGAATTAACACGGTTATGATCCCATAACCAATCACAACATAATATGAAACCAACATTTGATCTAAATGCATTCTAGCATCAACCACATTTTCATACTCTAGGACTTTGGCTATTCTATATCAATTTAAATACTGAAATTTAACTCAGGGAATTCTTACCTCAATCCCCTTCAACATTTATGCATCAACATAAAATAAATGCATACATGCATGGTTGTTATCAACCTACTTGTTGCTATATGACCAAATGATGTTTGTAGAAGCTAAGAGACTTCCTCATTCATTATTTTGATCACCATTCCTGCCACCCTCATGGGCCTTCACCTAGATGGAAATCATAAGAAACAACAACATCCACATATTTAACCATGTTGTATCATTTTTCCTGAATACATAATCCATCATTAGTCATAATTAAACATTATTTCATAATAATAGACTATTCCAGGTTCACAAGCATGTTATATGCAGATCCAAGCATGTAGATATGAAACATTACACATCCATATGCACCAAGCATTTATTATCAGCATCGCTACTAATGCATATGCATTTTAACTTCAAGGTATGCCTCATGCACTCTAGTGAATTTCTCTTCCAATTCACTTATTCATTTATCTATTTATGTTGTAGTTGGTTTTCCTTGAACTCCTTCAGATCCTTGCTGCCTTGTGTGATCCCATTTTTCTCATCTGCACTATGGTTCCCTAGTCTGAACACTTTCCATCCAAGTTCCTCTTTTCCATTCTGCAATCCAACCAAGGTGTTCTATTCTTAGCAGCCTCTCCTAGGAAGTCATATCCAAATTTACCTCTATGAAACATTCCAACATCATCGAATGAAGTAGCTCAAACATTCCATCATTCTACTACAATTATCTTGAATCAAATACTATTACTCCTTAGTTGTACATTAGGTTACTTCATTAACCTTTCCCTGTGAAACCATACCTTTCACACTTAATATCATTCCCAATTGAAATCCATTTTTGTTCAGTGTCACTTTTCAAGTGAGAGAGCATTCCAATTTTTCTGCATTGGCATCCTGCTTCTACTTTGAACTCTAATATCAGAAGTGGATTTCTTTCAGTAAGTACTTTTAGACAATAGATAGTCATATCTAAAAAATCCTTCCCGAGAACTCCTATTCTTCACACATAGATATTGTTCACACACCACCTCTTAAGCTCTTTGTGTTCATCCACATCAAGCTTGCAACTGTCTACAGATCTCTACCTTCAAGGCTATGGAGCCTTACTTTTCCTTTCCATGCCCATTAATGACATTATTCACCTGCTAGCTTCATGTCCCATGTGAGGATTCTTTCTTTTGTAGTACCTCATCCAAATTTTGTAACCAAAGTCATACCTCCATGACAATAACATCCAATCCTATTCTTGAATTAATTGGTTTATACCTCTAATCCCGACAAACCTTCAAGAAACCATCTTGTTAGAACTATACATATCATACAAAATTTGTCAATTAAAATTATAGGTACCTTTTCATTTAAATGATAATATTAATCTTTAATTAATATCATTTTTCCTTTTTATCCTTTATTCATAATGCTCATGAATTAACTCTCTTTTAATCATGACCGTGTGTCAGTTCTTTTGTCTTCATGAGTTGATCAAAGACATGGATCGACTCATTATATGGTACTCATGCTTCTGATGTGTTCTCAGTTCACAAACAGATCATATTTTGATCTTTTATCAATTCTTTGCATTATTAAAGTGTTAAATCTTTGTCGAATTAAATCATTATGAGGTGCTTCCTTCAAGCAATTTACATATGAACATATGCGCAAAAAAAAGATCTTATTGATTTGAGCATTGCCTCTTATTTCCCCTTTTTTTATTTATTCCATACGACCATAGGTAGTGACCAAGCACTAAGATAAGAAGTGCTTGATCACTTATCAAAATAAATGGTCATGTCTTAATGTCACGATGAGCTGGATAGTTCTCATTTACTTCGGAACTTTGGCAATTCGTGGCTCTTGAACTATGGATTAGCAATTCCTCTGAATTGATTATCTATCGAATGAGTCATAAAGCAGTCGTGACCGCTTGTTGTTAGTTAAAACCTCCACTTACGCTATCCTTCCACTATACTTGATCATTTGTTCGGAAAGATCCTGAAGTAGATCAACGGTTAACGTTGACTTCATCCTTCGTCTCTTCAGGTGATTTCTCCTTCACATTCCTTCAATCTTCTGGAGTTCATTTCGCCGAATCAGATCAGATGATTGGATTTTATTCACACGATGAACGATTCTCTTTCATTTCAAAAATTCAAGACTTCGGGTATTTGTTGGTGGTGAAACTCCCAAAGTAAAAAACTCCCAAAGTGACGTAACTTGCTGACATCACTTGTTGATGTGGCACTTACTGAGTGATTTCCACATGTCACTTTGATTCATAAATTATGCATACGTGAAAATCTAACTACACTTTGACACTTGTCATCATTTGATTGTGCCACATGTCCTTGTTGATGAGGATCTCTTCATGTGGCACATGTTCCTCTCCTGGATATAAAGGTTGTCCTAACTCCCGAAATGTATCTCAAATCAATGATTGAGAGTGACTTCGAAACTTCAGACTTCGGGTGAACTCATATTCTCTGAATCCTTTTTCTCTGAAATGTTCATTGCTGAAGTTGACCACTATTTTGATCCAATGACCATCATGTATTTTCCAGATCCAATGGTCCTCATTTACTTCGGGACTTCAGGACTTTGGGGCTCCAGCCTTCATATTTTATTATCCTATCCTTTCCACTTTATAGATCGTATGGTCAAAAATAATTGTGGTCTGATAACGTGTTTTCTCTTTATGAGAGAGCTCTGTCCCCGCAATCTGAAAAGTGCTCACCCAAATATCATTTAAATCATGGTCGTTGATCCCTTGTCCTGACGAGATCAATGATGCTGAAAATAGCATGCTGCAAATTAGCACGTCTATTGATTTTCCTCCTCTCCCCACAATGGTCCCCCATCATCGATTTTCCATTCACAGATCGATGACTAATCATGGGTCCTACTTCCTTAGTGGCTTGTTCCAATATTACACTAACAGGCATTATCTCCTTCCACGTCTGTGACCTTGGTCTATGACCCAGGGCTTACCCTTCTGGCTGCTTTGTAACTTCGGAACCTTTAGGCAAGACTAGATCAATGGTCATCATCCTCATTCAAGATCAACAATCGAGATCTACTTTGGGACTCTGCGGTTCGGGGGTTCGACACTTTCAACCTCCGATTTCTGCTGAAGTACTTCGTACCCAAATTTTTGGATCAAGTGGCACATGTACACCTCAAATAAATGGCTGTAGTATACTTCAAGACTTCGGCCTTGATAAGTCTCTACTTCCCCTTCTTGCTTCCTCCCGGAACACTTTCACTCGAAGTTCATGATCTATCGACACGTGTCCTCCCACATATCGACGACTATAAATCACTTCGGCTCTTCGAACTTCATGAGTTTCAAATTCTCTACCTTCACTTTCTCCTGGAGTGCTTTCACCTTAACTTGACTATCCATCAACACATTTCCCAACAGGTCAATGGTTTTGAATCTCTTCAGCTCTTCGCGATTTGGGAATTTCAAACTCTCCATCTTCACTTTCTCCCAGAGTGGCAATTTGACGACTGAGATTTAAACCTACTCAACCTTTTTGTTCACCTTCATCAGATGACCCTTGTTCACCTACCCTTGATCCAACGATCCCATATGTATTTTGATCCCACAGTGGCAATCAATCCTGAATTCAAAAAGGGATGGTCATGATCCTTTGATCCCTTAAAAATGATCTCTGACGTTCTATCTCCTGCGTAGATTTTGCAATGCCATCGCTCCTAAGATTTTCAACTTCAAGGTCATAATTTGATCTCAACCACAATACTCCAACCAACTTACCCGACCCATACCGGCCTGGTGTTTCAACCTCGCTCAGATATCAAACTGTAACATAATCGACCAACCATAGGCTAGGCTACACCACTTAAATAGGCTACAACACACCCAACCACTAGCAAGCAAGGCACGATGCAGTCCCAAGACTCAGTTCTCTGCACGGGTCTCGAATTATAACAACATTTAATCCAAAAGAAATCATGAAAGAACCACATGCATTAATTGACATCCATCCCACAACATAAACAAGATAAACAACGTGCCATGCACAACAACTAGTCAACAGACATGCACACTAAAAATACATATCTCAGAGATAATTAAATACACAACATAAATAAACATTACACAGAAAACACTAAGAGAACTTATCTTTGCAAGTAAACGTTCACCAAATGGTTGTAGACCAAGGATGTTCCTCCCAACCATAGGCATTGTTTTTTATTTACTCTCAAAAATAGTTCACCCCCAAGCTAGGGCTATGAATCCACAAGCATGGGTCCTATGCTAAGTCTAAACACACAACAGTTGGCTAAGTAGCACTCAGGATTCCCAACCTCACGACAAATCCTAATTTCCATCTCTCTTTCTCCCTCATCCTACACAACCCAAATAAATGAACACCTTTCTCTACCATGCATTCCCTACGGTTGTTCCACCTCTCTCCAAGGCTCTAGTGATACTGGTCAGGAAATCTCCCTACTGGTAACTCCAAGAACTCTCAATTGTGGTCAGTTCCATCTGGACTACCATCAAGCTCATGCACATAGGCATCCATTCCGTCCTGGAATGATCATTAAATCATTACACCCATTCAACAATGGATCTCATCTTCCTTCCATTCATTTCCATGCTCATCCCAAGAGCACACAGACTAGCAGTAGTGAGTGAAGATGAATAAGAACAAGGGAGCAAGGGGAAGAAGATGAACCAAGGGAAGAATGATCCCCTAGTTTCACCCCAAGCCACCCTCACGCAACCATTCATATCCATGCTCATACCAAGATCATATGAATGCAACAAGAGTGAGGCTCCCAAAAAATAAATACTAGAAAAGGTGTAGCAATGAATGAATAAGAACAAGTGAACCCCCACCGAAACCAAAGATGGGTTTATAAAATTACTTGGAAATCAAGAACTACATGGCCTTCCCCAAGAATCTCATGTAACCCCTTTTATTTAGAAAATCAATTATGGGTAAGAATAATAATAATAAAATTAATTATCCCCTCTANACATTTCCCAACAGGTCAATGGTTTTGAATCTCTTCAGCTCTTCGCGATTTGGGAATTTCAAACTCTCCATCTTTACTTTCTCCCAGAGTGGCAATTTGACGACTGAGATTTAAACCTACTCAACCTTTTTCTTCACCTTCATCAGATGACCCTTGTTCACCTACCCTTGATCCAACGATCCCATATGTATTTTGATCCCACAGTGGCAATCAATCCTGAATTCAAAAAGAGATGGTCATGATCCTTTGATCCCTTACAAATGATCTCTAACGTTCTATCTCCTGCGTAGATTTTGCAATACCATCGCTCCTAAGATTTTCAACTTCAAGGTCATAATTTGATCTCAACCACAAGACTCCGACCAACTTACCCGACCCATACCGGCCCGGTGTTTCAACCTCGCTCAGATATCAAACTGTAACATAACCGACCAACCATAGGCTAGGCTACACCACTTAAATAGGCTACAACACACCCAACCACTAGCAAGCAAGGCACGATGCAGTCCCAAGACTCAGTTCTCTGCACGGGTATCGAATTATAACAACATTTAATCCAAAAGAAATCATGAAAGAACCACATGCATTAATTGACATCCATCCCACAACATAAACAAGATAAACAATGTGCCATGCACAACAACTAGTCAACAGACATGCACATTAAAAATACATATCTCAGAGATAATTAAATACACAACATAAATAAACATTACAAAGAAAACACTAAGAGAACTTATCTTTGCAAGTAAACGTTTACCAAATGGTTGTAGACCAAGGACGTTCCTCCCAACCATAGGCATTGTTTTTTATTTACTCTCAAAAATAGTTCACCCCCAAGCTAGGGCTATGAATCCACAAGCATGGGTCCTATGCCAAGTCTAAACACACAACAATTGGCTAAGTAGCACTCAGGATTCCCAACCTCACGACAAATCCTAATTTCCATCTCTCTTTCTCCCTCATCCTACACAACCCAAATAAATGAACACCTTTCTCTACCATTCATTCCCTACGGTTGTTCCATCTCTCTCCAAGGCTCTAGTGATACTGGTCAGGAAATATCCCTACTGGAAACTCCAAGAACTCTCAATTGTGGTCAGTTCCATCCGGACTACCATCAAGCTCATGCACATAGGCATCCATTCCGTCCTGGAATGATCATTAAATCATTACACCCATTCAACAATGGATCTCATCTTCCTTCCATTCATTTCCATGCTCATCCCAAGAGCACACAGACTAGCAGTAGTGAGTGAAGATGAATAAGAACAAGGGAGCAAGGGGAAGAAGATGAACCAAGGGAAGAATGATCCCCTAGTTTCACCCCAAGCCACCCTCACGCAACCATTCATATCCATGCTCATACCAAGATCATATGAATGCAACAAGAGTGAGGCTCCCAAAAAATAAATACTAGAAAAGGTGTAGCAATGAATGAATAAGAACAAGTGAACCCCCACCGAAACCAAAGATGGGTTTATAAAATTACTTGGAAATCAAGAACTACATGGCCTTCCCCAAGAATCTCATGTAACCCCTTTTATTTAGAAAATCAATTATGGGTAAGAATAATAATAATAAAATTAATTATCCCCTCTA
>JZKD02S1889567.1:16481-31622 GCA_000966675.3 Picea glauca
AGTGAAAAAGTCAGGGGGAACGTACAACCTCTGTGAGCCTAGTCAAGTCTTGTGAGCCATGAGCAAAAGTCAAGGCATCTAGCAAAAGTTAGGTTGAATATAAAATTCCTATGAGATAGAAACAATCTTGAGTAGTATGTGACCACAGTGGTGGAGAAATCCACGAATAATGAAGGAAGAACGACCTTCAGGAAGAGTCAAGCAAAGGCCAAGCGAATCATCTTTGACTCAGTCAAAGACATTATAATGCCTACAATGACTTTGTTAATGAATGCCAAGGACTGTATGGATACCTTGGTGAATCTGTATGAGAAACAGGCTCTAAGTCAGAAGAGGACACTTAAACACAAGCTTAAGTATTTGAAGATGGAGAAAGGTGAATCAGTGGCATCTTTCTGTTCCAGGATAGCCCAGATCAGAGATCAACTTTTGGTCACAGGGGTGACAGTGGACGATGATGATTTAGTGCAGGCCATTTTTAATGGTCTTTCTTCTTCATGGGAGACCTTCTTATCTAGTGTAAGTGGGAGAGATATTTAGCCCACATTTGAGAGGTTATGGCATGATTGCCTCTAGGAAGAGAGTCTCACAACTACCAGGAGTGAGCCAATGAAAGAAGAGCACTCATCTTTAGCATCAAGATTCAAGGGAAAGAAGAAAGGAACTTTCCAGAAAGGCTTTCATAGGAAGCCAAACACCAAAGGTACATTCAAAGTCAAGAATATTGATACATCTAAGATTAAATGCTTTAGTTGTAATAAGTTGTGTCATTTTGCTAAAGATTGTTGGTTTAGAAAAAAATATCTAAGTAAAGGGAAACATCATGCCTCAACTATTGAGAATGATGAATCCAAAAGAAATCAGAAAATTCCTTCTAATGAGAAAGAAAATAGAAAGAATATTACTTGGTTTCTACCTTATCCAGTTCAGTTTTCATAGGGCTAAAAACTTGGTTAGTAGACAATGGTGCATCAAATCACATGACAGGGTAAAAGGAGATCCTCTCACATTTAGAGACAAAATATTTTGCAGAGCATGTTGAGTTTGGGGATGAAAAATTTTACAAGGTAGAGGGAGTAGGATCTATCTCCTTCAGATTGGAATCTAGGGCTAGACTTCATATTGATGAAGTATTATATGTTCCAGGGCTCAAGAAAAATATACTATCAGTTGCAACCCTTGAGGACAAGGGATATTGGGTGATCTTCAAGGAAAGGAAGGCACTACTGTGGGCTAAAGGTATCAACTTAAGTACAATAGAACCCATTGGAACTCGCAGTGGAGGACTGTACGTCGTGTTAGGACAGTCACTTCAAGCATTGACTCATGATACGACTAGCTCCAACGAGTTGTGGCACATAATACTTGGACATCTTCATTACAAATCTCTTCCATATCTACAGAACATGGTATGTGGCATGCCCTCTATTTCTCTTAGTAAAAATGAAATTTGTAAGGGATGCATGCTAGGTAAAAATATAAAGAAAGAATTTTCTAGTAGTGACAACAAAGCTTAGAGCATCTTAGATCTGGTTCATTCTGATGTATGTGGTCCCATGTCATCTCCCTCACTCAGTGGTTGTTTGTATTATGTCATTTTTATTGTTGATTACTCAAGAAAATGTTGGATATATTTCCTTAAAGATAAAAGTGACACATTTGATAAATTCAAAGAGTATAAAACCTTTATTGAAAAGAAGACAGGGAAACACATCATAATCCTTAGAACAAACAATGGAGGAGGGTTTGAATCTCTCTAGTTTGAGGATTTATGAAAGTCAACATGAATCAAGATATAGTTGATCGTGCCATATAACCCTTAGAAAAATGTTGTTGCTGAGAGGAAAAATAGGACAATTTGTGAGGCAGTGAAAGCAATGATGTTTGACCAGGATCTGCCAAATTCTTTATGGGCAGAAGCTACCTCCACTATCGTGTATATTGAGAACAGGTTTCCACATGCTATCTTGAAGGACAAGACTCCTGAAGAGGTCTTCTCAGGGATCAAACTTGAAGTAGGGCATCTAAGGATATTTGGGTGTCCTGTGTATATTCATGTCCCTAAGGAAAAGAGGATAAAGATGGAACCCACATGCAAGAAAGGGGTTTTTATAGGGTACAATGATAACTCCAAGGCTTACAGAATTTATGTACCAGGTCAGAGGAAAATAGAGTTAAGAAAATATGTGACTTTCCATGAGGAAGCCACATTTAAGAAAACCAAAGAGCTTCAGCAGGAATCAAAAGCAGTTCAACCAGCTTCACCCTCTTCTGAAAATGAAGATTCAGATGATCAGAGGGAGGGAATTCGTGAAGGTCCAAGTAATGATCCCCTAGAACCTATTGAAGTGTTATAAATAACTCTTGAACAACCTCCAGCCAAAAGGAATCCAGGGTGGCTTAAATAAATAGTGCAGGAAGAAGAAAGGATAGTTGCTCCGAAAGGAAATTTCAGGGAAAGGAAGAGGCCTCATAGGTTTGGAGGATATGTTGCATTGATGAGCAGCATTAGTGATGTCAAACCTTATTCATTTGAAGAACAAGAAAAATTACAAGTATGGAAGGATGCCATGCTTTAGGAATACAGGTCTATTATAAAGAACAATGTTTGGGATATTGTGTCGAGGCCAAAAGACAAATCAATGGTTTCTTCCAAATGGATCTATAAGATCAAGCATGCAACTGATGGAAGTGTGGGAAAGTTCAAAGCAATATTTGTAGCCAGAGGCTTCACTCAGAAAGAAGGAATCGACTATGAAGAGACTTTTTCTCATGTAGCCAGGTATACCTCCATTCAATCTATTATTGCTTTAGCTCCCGTTCTTGGTTGGAAGCTACATCAGATGGATGTAAAAAAAACATTCTTGAATGGAAAGATTGAACATAAGGTCTTTGTGGAACAACCATATGGTTTTGTACTGCATAACAAAGGCACTCATTGTTGTAGGTGAATCCTCCTGTGGACAAGCGGATTCCCTCTTGGTCTCTAGACTCCTAAGGCTAAGACATAAAAGTGATTAACATGGACACTAACATCCTTTTAGATCTAATCAAGCTAATATATGAAGGAGAAGAAGAAAGATATGTACCTTATTAACGACGTTTGTTCCTGCAAAGTTTAGGCTAAGCCTCGATCTTGAGCTCCCTGATAGGTCCTATAAAACAAACAAAGGTACAAAAGACTTCCTACTCTATCGAGATTAGCTCAAATATAGATCCATCTACTGTAGACAAACTCATGTGGAATCAAACATACGTTTGAAATAAACAGGGCAAGCATTGATTATTAATGAGAACAAGTAAAAGTACTTACAATCCTTTGGATGAAGGTGCAACAGCTTCTTCTAGTTCTCCTTGTCCAACCTCTTTGCACAAGCATTCTACACTGATTGTTTTGATGGCATCTCACTTATGGGATCATAAGTTTGGTGTAATTATCAATCTCTACCCCCCCCCTTCTACCATGAGGAGGCCTCCTTATATAGGCTTGGAGAGGCCTAACCACTGGAGAGATCTTTGGGATAAGTTGAGGATTCCTCTCCTTCAGTTGTGGATCTCTCCTAAGATCATGCCTTGACCCAAGATTCGAACCCAACTACCTTCATATATTGAGGGAATTGTCCCCTGATCTCCTCCAACAAACCGAATTTCTCCCAAAAAAGAGCACCTCTCCCTCAAAAGGGGCATATAGCGCTAGAACACTCCTCTATAAGGGAGTACAGAGCGCCAACGCTCCCTGTTAGTAGGTAGGGGGACGCTCCCTCCCAAAATTGATGTTTTAGTGGCTTTTTCAGTGGCACAAGGCTTGTACTCTTCTGTCAATTGATTTTCCTTCATAAAAAATAGTCTTTGAGGTGTCTTAGTGTCCTTACGATGTCGTTAGAGAGACGACACAGGCAGTATGATGTTTGTGACACTTGCGAAAAATATGCGACACATGCAGTATTTATAATGATGACACTAGTCGTCATTGAAATGAGTGATTTTGACGTGTAACAGATTGCCCCCCAAAGTGCGAAGTCAGAAGACGATGATGACTGAAGTACTTTGTAGACTTTTTCAAGCAAGGGTATGAATGCAGAGAGGCTAGAAAAAGCATCACACAACCATCAAACAAATATTATGACATGTTTCAAACCCAAGGTAGGCATACCTATGCTTGAGTTATGAAGACTTTTTCAGGTATGGCCGCCATAAAATACACTGCGGAGCCATAGTGATATTGATAAAAGGTATAGCCATCAAAGATACAATGTGGATCTATACACTTGTTGAGTGCTCAAAACACCCTAAAAGTTTTGTGACCACTCCCTTTTGGGTACCGCCTTGTCTTATACCTTTGATTGTTTTCACCGTGGTTTGAGCCTGATAACCTTATTATCTAATATGTTTCATATCCGAGTTTCTCTTGAGAATATTAAGAACCATCTTGAGAAACACCACAACTGATCAAGGAACCAATGACCCAGATTTCTCCCGGCTTACTTGAGAAGTTCGACATTGGTGAAATTTTAAGGTAGTGAAAATTGTATGGGAAGTCAAAGCAACCGAGTGCTGACATTCTTCGACGTCGACCGATAAGAGTATCTCTTTTATGCATATAGTCTCCAAAAATATTTCTCCAAACGTCGATCCTTTCGGATTTGGCAAAGAAGTGTAATCATAAGCGTCGCACAAAAGAGGAGTTCCACCACCGACCGTCGACGCCCGAAACATCACCAATCCCAACATCACCAGTATCGGGAGTTTTATCAAGAAAATAGCAACGTTGATAAACAATCTAAAATAGTAGTCGATCCCCGATCTTTATGAAGGTAAGACGTGATGTGACATTTAACCCCTAGCTGTGTCAAGTACTTTGCATTCAAAGCTTTAGTTAATTCATAGATCATGCACTAGTTACTAGCTCGTGCGCGAATCAAAAGGGAACCGTTAAACTCACATACAATGCATCTCCATCCGCGCCTCCACCATCAACTAGTTAAGTCTAAGTGGCAGAAATCCGATAGCATTATATTTTGAAATCTGCATTTATTAGTCGTAATAACTAATTGATATGGCTGGTAGTATCTCCCAGTTATATTCTTTCGATTCCTTTTTGTGTGATCCCACTCTACGTAGCAAGGAATTCAGAACCAACAGGAGAACGAAGCCACTAGTCCAGAGGAAGCATTCGAAGTCTAGTGAGTATTAAATAGTTTTCTTAGCAATCATTATACGTATGGGTTCACTTATGGCTTTACGTTTCATTTGTATATGTCCTCACCCGATGTTGCTCTATATATGTGTTTAAAAGGTAGTTTTGATTGCAGGGACAATGCCTCTAAAGAAGCCATCCACCAGGAAATCACCACGGGCACCAAAGCTGCAAGAATCAGAAATAGGAGAAGGCTCCTCCCCAGTGGTTGCAAGACAATTAAAGTTTGATCCTAAACCAATGTCCATCATCAAGGCAATCACCAAGGAGACCTTTTTCCATCCCCCAGCTTTCAGGGATACAGAGGTAATTATTGGAGCAAAGACGACTTTTCCTCATTGAGAAGCAATCTTCTAGAAGATCAAGAAAGAAGAGCCCCTCAAATATACTCTACACAACAACCTTGATACAAGGAATCTCGATGACGAGGTCCTCCCAAACATTCGCAGGGATTATCTGCACATGGTGGCAAGCCGGTATCTGGTTTTCCTTTGAGTTGAGCTCTTAAAGAGGCTCATTGATCACACTGATGCACATAAATATTTGATTAATGATGACAATGGTGAATACGTCGGGGTTTTCTTGCCATCAGAAGTTCAAAAATACTACAAAATCAATGAGTCCGGAGAAAAGTTGAACATTGATTTCATGGTGATTTTCTACGCCTCTCATGACACTAGAAAATTATTGGCATCCTGGTGGAGGGAAGACAAGAAATTCATGAACCAAACTTCTGGCTGGTACCCGACAGTCAATTTCAGAGAACCATATGCCTATCTCATGGCCCTTCTCTACAGATTACATGGGGAGAAAGACTACTTCTGGTTTTCGGAAGCTTGGATGCCTCTGGCTTTTATAGTTGTCGTTTCAGTTACCAGTTTCAATTGGAGTGCTATCATCTCCAAACAGTTGAGCACATGCATAAAACAAGCTCAGGTGCCAAAGGAAGGAGATACCCCTACCTTCTACATGGCTTTGTATCTACTGGACGTCATCTACGCCAGGAATGCTTTTGCTGGGATGAACTTGAATTGGCACCCTTCAGAGATCGTAGTCCATTTATACTACAATATCTTGTGGGAAAACAGGTACAAGAAATCCTATGCTGTTATCTGTGATCATTTTATTGCACCCATTTACTTCTTACTCGTTAAGAGAGAATGCCCTAGATTATCAGACAAAGAAAAGAAGGTCATAGTCAAAATTGGTCACTGGTATTTAGACGAATGAGAAACCTACGTCAGGATTTTCGACACCACAGGAGCACCACATTTATTACCCCTTTATGTTCCCGACTAGCTAGTGTTAGGAGAAATTTGCTATCAAACCATCATAAAAGGATACAATGAAACTTTAGTGAAAGACAAGAAGTGGGATTTCATACCATATGGATTCCATATCATCTTTTGCATGGTCAAAGACACCGCACATGCTAAACAACTTCGGCTACATCAATTGGATTTTTGGTTCCAAACTGGTCGATTTCGCAAACATGATCCAAAGGGATTGGTCCTATAGCATGTGTCACAGGTATCATCTTGTTGGCCTTATGCCCACGATTGGTTTGAGAATGAAATTTTCACCGAGAATGCTCAAGATTGGGATATGGTGGTAGCCAGGAAGGTTGATCCTAGAGGAACCAGGTTTAGAGCTTTGAGCTATGAAGAGCAGGCCACACTATTGGAGCAAGAAATTAAAAGAGTTGGTCGACACCCTGAAGCAGTAGTAGCATATAAATTGGAGGAAGAAACAAATAACCTCCAAGAAGACATTGAGGTCACAAAGGCTCATCAGGGATCCTTGGTACAAATCAGAGTTTTCCCTAAATATTAAATAGCTCAATAAAGTGGCACACTTTTATACCAACAGTCTTAGCTACTAATGAAATGAATGCAGGATAACCCGCATCCTACCATAATTCTTGGAATTTCAGTTATTGTCCAAAGAGTTCCAACAGAACCTAGCAATCCTGGTTTCACAGCCATTGATGGCACCAATGGGTCGGGTAATCCCGAGTCTATGATATCACCAATTGATCTCTTGGGAGAAGGAACAACTCAACTAGAGACAGGCTGGGTGTTGATAGAAACACAAGCGCCCAACCCCTTGAGCACGATAATACATATATACAACGAAGACGAGAGCACAGAGCCTTCTCGTGGCACCCTGCTGCGCATCCAAGAAGAAGAAGGTACTGAAAAGACCTTTTCCTCAAGTCCCAAAAAGGTCTCTTTTTGTTGGGCCCGGGGTTCAAGACCAAGGAATCCCACAAAAGGAAGATGAAGCTGAAGGTAATCTCCACACAGTAAAGTCCGATGAAATAGAAATAGATGTAGGCCCAAGTGACGAGCCTCCACAGAAGGAAATCGGTAGTTCCACGATCAATGAGCAAGTAAGTGAAAAGTCCATATAAGACACCTCTATTCTGCCCAATACTCAGATCCCTGGTGAGAAACAAGTAGAAGTTGGATCTACAAGGCAGAACAAAGAAGTTCGAGAGCCCACTCTCGAACAAATTTACATTGCGGGAAGCTTGGGAAACAATCTCACATGGGGTGATCAGCAAATACCAGACCTAGTATATGAGGTCACAAACATCTATGCGATCTCCTATGATCAAAAGAGAAAGGCTATCGTTCAGAAGATTGCAAAGAAGAGAAGAATCACCCTGGATCAGTCCATCATAGTCGTCACTGAGGAGAATTTAATCGATATAGCAGATGGTCATACGTCTGATCTGATTGGTGTGGGAAAATCCCTCTCAGAGGCTGCCCAGGATAGAGCCAGGAGAGATGAAAAGGATATTGCTGCCGCCCAAAAGGATCTCGAACACTTGCGCCATCTTGTCGATTACTATAAGGGTGATACAAAGACAGTTGTGTATTTAAAAGATGAGTTCAGTAAAGTTTACGATGAGTTCAAGAAGGAAATACAACTGTTAATCTCAAATATAGCCGAATTCTAGGAAGACACTCTCATGGAACTCACAACATGTAAGGAAATGGAGCGATGGTATGAGAAGGATCAACATGTAGTGGAGAGGCTCGAGTTTATTGAGGCAAACCAAAAAGACCGAGAAAAGGAAGACCACGACATTCGACTAGTAATTAAAAGCAGTCTCAATCGTATGAAGCGATCGGCCAAATACTGGGTCAAAATGTCTCAAATCCCACACGAAGAAATCCAAGAACAATGGGCCAGATGTCAAAAGCATTGGGATAAAATCAATAAAATAATGAAAGACATCAGACTCCCTTAGTATGGTACCCCCGATATGTTTATCAACCTAAACAAAATAATCAAGTTGTGTGTCGAGAAGGATGTGTCATGGGACAAAGAATGTGCAAAGGTCACCGATGCAAAGCATGGGCAAGTAAAATAGTTCGCAGGACATCCAATCAAAGCCAGAGCCATACTTCAGAAGTTGAACTTCAGGCTCGCAAAATATCAGGCACACGCAACAGACATCAGGGGAATCTATGTGGCTCCAATGGAACAACACAGGTTTCCATGGGCTAACACCTGTGAAGAACTCTTTATCAGATGTTCTGATTATGAAAGAGTCCACCCTTTCCAAGAAACAACTCGGGTGGACCGTTAAAAGACTGTTAGATGATGACACCACGTGGTGATTCTTGATTAGCTCAAATTATATTTTACCGTTAATTACCGTTAAGACTTTATATTATAAATAGGAACATCGACTGATGGTCAAAGTGGTCGATGGTTGTTGTAAGAACTCTTTTATTTTGGTTGTTGATAATTATTTTGAGACTACTACGAATTAAGAAGTCCTTCTGGACCAGAGACAAGCTATTTTCATCAAATGTATGTGATTGGAGTTGGAGAAGAATTACTTCCTTTCATGTTCCATGAATGTTGCAGTAAATAAGTAAGAGAAATTAATTATGTTTTCAAGTTATCTGGTGCAATGTTTTGATGTTCCTTGCTTTAAATGATCAAAGTAAATCATTGTGCTTCTATGTGATGAATGTCTTGGTAGATGAATTATTTTGCTTACCGTGACATTGATTACAGTTGTGTTTCTTTCTCCATGCTAAGTAGTTTACCTCAGCTATGTGATGAATGCCTCGGTAGATGAATTATTTTGCTTACCTTGATCTTGATCATATATGCATCTTCTTTATGTCAAGTAGTTTTCTCAGACAACAGTTGGATGATCTTTCTGTTAAAGTATTATTACTAATCCCTTTGGCATAGGATCGTTGTTTAATTGTTCAAGTAGTGGGTTATCCCAAGCTCAACCCCTTCCCAATAGTTAAAAATCTTGTCCTATCTTCATCAAGTTGGTTTATACTGGGTTGAATCTCTTGTACCTGCCCTACCTAATGGGAAATTATAGTAAAAATTGTCTTAACCGAAGGAAGAGAATTCACCACAAAACACAAAAGCTCATCGATAATTTGGCCAGATTGTAAGATCTGGAGAACCATTCCACTCCAAATGTTGCAGAGTCTAATTGGGCCTTGGTGGAGGGTTTGGTTCTTGTTGTTGAATCAAGGGATTTAAACCCCATCAACAAAATTGGTGCTAGAAGGAGGGCCTGAGAATGAATGGCTGAATATGTAAGTTATATGATATTTTGAACAGCCTATAGATTTGTAATGACCCACATGCATGGCTAGTCATCCAACAGACATCCCACATTTACTGAGTACTCCCGAAGTAGATAACTCACCCCACTTCGAGGAAGGATATCTTCACCCTGAAATACCTTATGCCCTCCCTCACGAGGAAGTGAATCAGTTTATAAGGATTACCAGAGCCTACACTTGGCAAATCGACGCGTTGCCCTTCACCCCCATCCTCCCTTGAAGAAAACAACAAACCAGACTAGCAGTGAGCACTCCCAACGAAGTTTTCGTACACTCCATCGAAGAATTAATAGACTTCACGATCACCGAAATCCAAGAACCTCTTGACCTCATACCTGAGATGCCAGCCGACGACATCTCCAAGCCTAACGATCTTTCAGAAGAGGAAGAGCCTGACTCTGACTCCAAAGATATGGAAGAGAACAATGGTCGAGAGGAGGAGAGGGAAGTTTCACTTCAAGACAACCAACCTTGGTTAGACGGGGACGCCGTGGCCATCCCTGGATGAGTACACAATATCCCTTGGCACTCGGAAAAGTTTCTCCCCAAGTATGATCCTGAAACCTCAAGATTGCTCAAAGATCATATCAAGAAGTTCATACTCGCGATCAAGCTTATGAACGTTCAACTTGAATATGTGGTATGCAGACTTTTCCCCTACACGTTTGAGAACTCGACTTCCACTTGGTATTTTAACTTGCCAGTAGGATCCATAACCAGCTGGACTAAGTTCCAAAAGGATTTCCTAGACAAATTTGCTAAAGAAACTACCACAGGAGCTCTTATGGCCGAATTATTCACAGCCACCATGACCCTAAAGGAAAGGGTCAAAGATTTCAATCAAATATTCACGACTATCCTAAACAAATTCTAGCCTGCAGCGAAACCGGCTCAAGAGTTGCAAATCGAGGTCTATGCCAATGCGCTTCCGTCCTCTATTTCCATGTTCGTTAAAAGAGTCGCTAAGTAAACCCTCACGGAGAATTTCGAAGAGGCCAAGATGATAGAGTTCCATATGAAAGGGTGTGAATAAGGCCAAGCATCTCTAGTGAGAAAAGAAAGCTAGCCCCATCCCAGGAGAAGACTCCTCTTGACTAGACCGTCAGGGAAGCCGGCTGAACCAACTCTGGATAAGGGTAATGGAGATATAGAAGACCTGCAACGCATGGTCAAGAAACTATCAAATGAGATTATAGATATGAAAAGAAATGTGGGTGAGGGAAACCAAGGCCAAAGACCCTATAAGCCTTTCTTTAAAAGAAACCAGCCTTTCAAAGCAATTGAACCTCCCCCAGCCAACCTAAACATTGACTTAGAGAATATCATGTCTGATTCTTTATGTATGTACCACCAAGAGAACCACTTAGAAAGGGAATGTCCTCAGTGGGTCCATGCCATGAATTTAATGGCCAATCATTTTTTGGGCGAAGTCTCTCTCACCGAACCATCCAGTAGTTCGGCCTTTAACATTGCCGATCAAGAAGAGGCTGACCCGCCACAAGACATGACCATGCTGATATGGGATCCCGACATGATCACGTCTTCAGATGATTTGTTTAAACCTCAGGCACCACCCGCAGAGATATCGGTGGTATAGACACATAGTAAGGGTCAACTCGGCCCAAAAGATACTGATGCCACCCATGGCTCACAAAGTAAATTAACTCTTGATCGCCCAAGAATGCCTTTCACTCCTAGTAAAAATCCTATAAGTATCCATACTCATGATTCTCCTAAATTAGATTACAATGTAGTAGAAGAATTGAAGACACTGAAAGCTAATGTATTGGTTATGGACATATGTAGAATCCCTCAGTAGAAAGACCTTTTGTTGCAATCTCTAAGTTCCATAGAAAACCCGACTATCGACGATGGTCAGGAGAAGAATCTTCCCCCTCTGGATTTGGTAAGAAAACCAATGATAAACACCTACTCAGAAGGCAGGAAGGAGAGGCCTTTTGTACCACCTTTCCTTTTAACGTTCGAAGTCTTCAACAGGAATGTCCACAACTGTCTGGTAGACTCTGAGGCATCTTCCAATGTCATGCCCCTGGCCATTTGTAACAAATTAGGTGTTGTCCCTCTAAAAAGTGATAAGCATGTCATACAACTGGACAAGACCCAGGTCAAAGTCATGGGGGAACTCAAAGATGTGATGATCAGGGTATCCACTCATCCTAATTTCATGTAGGTGATTGATATCATTGTGGTGGATATCCCTGATGCATATGGGCTATTATTAAGCCGATATTGGTCTGAAAAACTAAACGGATACTTCAGCACAGACTGGGCACACCTTTGGCTTCCACTGAAGGGATACAAGAACATGATCAGAATCGATAGGGAAAGATATCTGAAACATACAGTCACTGACCTGGAAACCCCGAACGAACCAACCTCTACCGATTTTCCCATACTAGGGAATTATTCTTGTGATTCTCACTTTGGAAATCTTGCTCCTCTCCTATCCGAGGTTTTGCTTACCCAAAGCTCTGAGATGATCTTTCAAGAAGAATTCTCGATGCCAATGGAAGATTCTCCCTTTTGTCAAGACCTAGTGTTAGGTCTTCTGGAAGAAAAGATCAAAGAGCGAAACACTGATTGGAATGGAAATCATCGCTCACAAATTTGGACCCTTTATTTTGATGGATCCAAGTCACAAGAGGGTTCGGGAGCAGGGTGCATCCTCATCGATCAAAAGGGTAAACACCATTTCTTGTCTTTTCGACTAGAATTCGAGTGCACCAACAACACTGTCAAGTATGAAGCCCTGGTACAAGGGTTAAAGAAAGCCATATATCTTAATGTCAAGGAATTAAAGGTGTTCGGAGACTCATAAATCATTATTAGACAAGTAAGAAACACTATACAGTGCAACTCCCCTCATCTTAAGAACTACCAGCAGGAGGTGCAGAGGCTGATAGAACGCTTTGAAGCTTTCAATATCACTGCAATCCCTAGAGCAAAGAACATCCTTGCTGACTCCTTAGCCACTGCTGCTTCAATACTCTCGCCTTTAGAAGATTACGAAGCCTCCTGATTCACTGTAGAAATACTCTACAAGCCATCGGTACCTAATGATATATCTAATTGGAAATTCTTTGAGGGGGATGAACAGATCATGAGCTTCTTGACTAATGAAGATAACTTTAAGGAGATCGCTATTGACAATGAAGAGTTCCAAGAGAAACTAATGGAAACCAGTCCTCAGGAGGGTCAACACATGGATAAACCAAAGGCTCACACAATTCCAAAAGGGATATAAAATCTAGATAATTTGTTTGATCTAAAGGAATGATTCAAAGGACCTAAAAACTCAAAGAATGGTAACTCCTGCCCCCTCCATGAAACTGTAAATCTTGGAACCCCAGACAACCCAAAGTATGTAAATCTCGGCAAAACGATATCTAAAGAGGAGAGGAAAGCCTACCTCAAATTATTCAAATAATACCAGGATGTGTTCACCTGGTCCTATAAAGATTTGAAAACGTATGATACCCACATCATTCAACACACCATCCCATTGTGATAAGGGGATCAAATTTTGCTCAAAAATTCAAAGTGCTTGGAATTGCTTCAAACCAGACGAGAGCATAGGCCTCGTCGTTGCGAACCCAACACAACTCGTTTCGTCTCAAACGAACGTTGAGAGCGAGAGATATAGCGATCTGTTCATTAAGTCAAACAGGAAAAATTTTGGTGCTGACTGTATAGTCCGTACAGGCTAACATGGCAAGGCCGTACAGATCGTACGATGATGTGGCAACTGATGATGTGGCAGAATCCGGTTGGATGTTGAAGGTGAATGATGTGTTGACATGTGGCATTTTGTGGGTCAATGATTGGGTGCCACATGGCCCAATCATGGGCTGCCACGTGGCACCCCAGAATTGGTTGGTTCTATGTTAATAAAATGTATTGGAGTCTGTGGGGTTCGACCCCCGGACCTCCCCCCGACTAAAGGTTTAACAATGGTCGCCCTACCAATGAGCCATCAATTGGTTCTTATTTATTATATGGTTTCAACAATATTTAAGTTTGATCATTGTATAAAACGGAAAGGGGGTCGGGCCGGGGCATAGCCCCGACCCGTGGTTTCATTACATTACATATAACCGTGGTATAATATATATGGCGCGGGGTATTAATACCAAAGTCGTGGTTTGGTTATATAATATATAACCATTGTTTATATATGGGAGTTACATTACAATGGGCCCAGCCCGCAGTCACATATCTATTGCATATGACCCTTATGCTATACGGAAGTTTGCGCGCGGGAATTTTGAACGGTTGGCACGGTTTTGACCGTTAGCCCCTTTTTGCCAAACGAGTGGTCGTATGACTCATATGCTTAGGTGCCTAGGCGGTTAGGGGCTGGCGCACCCTTAACCATCCTATGGTTTGCACCGTGGGAGAGGTTGCACCCGATGCTAGGTTTTCACGCTTTATAATGCGTGTGAGCCAGGTTCAAACAACAAGGGTGCATTTTGTAGATGCAGAGACAACAAGCTTGAAGGGGGAGACTTCCAGGAGGCCTAACTTCTTCGTTTTTCGATCGATTGAGGTGTCGAAAGAGCCCAGACAGGGGTTTTGGGATGCTCTGAAGCCATTGCAGCAGTCGGTTTGTCAGTTTGAGCATTGTAAGACATGTTTTTGAGCACTTTGAGCAATTAATAATAATGATCCATAGGAAGTTGGACCAGGAGATGTAGCCCAAGAGAGGGGTGAACTCCTTTATCAAATTGTTGTGTTTATGTGCTTATGTTCATTGATTATGCTGCTGTCTATGTGTATTTTGCATGAGTAATCCTTTAAATCTATGTGTTGCAAACTAATCCATTTGCTTTAAACACATAACATTTACATTGCAATAAATTCAAGTATTTCAAGTCTTCTTCATTTTTAGATCAAGTTGGTATCAGAGCACTGGTTTTTGAAGACTTGATTGTTTGCAAGTTTTGTTTCTGATACTCACAAGGTTGAAACTCACAAGAGGAGAAGGTCAACTTGTGGAGCCAATTTCTCATCCGACAAGGAGGAAGCATATTCATTCACCGCAAATTTCAGGGAGACATTCACCAAGCATGGCTCATGCAGAAAGTCATGAACGTGTTCCTGCCGAAAATGAAGATCTCAGAGAGGCTGTCATGGAGTTGAGAGAGATGATGAAGATCTTGATGGAAAGGAACATATTGTCACAGGGTGAAGGGTCCAACCCTTCAATGCATAAGGGAGGCGGTGGTGACAAAACTCCAGGCGGAAATGGAGGGAATGGTGCTTCTCCACCACCCTCTCCTCCATCATCATCATCTTCTTCTTCTTCTT
>JZKD02S1889567.1:34841-70287 GCA_000966675.3 Picea glauca
TAGTCTTTTGGAGGTCCAAAAGCTTCCCAATGGGGAGGTGTGATCAGGGGATCAAATTTTGCTCAAAAATTCAAAGTGCTCGGAATCGCTTCAAACCAGATGAGAGCGTAGGCCTCGTCGTTGTGAACCCAACACAACTCGTTTCGTCTCAAATGGATGTCAGGAGCGAGAGATATAGGAATCTGTTCATTAAGTCAAATAGGTAAAAATTTTGGTGCTGACTGTACGGTCTGTACAGGCTGACGTGGCAGGGTCGTACAAACCGTACGATGATGTGGCAACTGATGATGTGGCAGAATCCAGTTGGATGTTGAAGGAGAATGATGTGTTGACACGTGGTGTTTTGTTGGTCAATGATTGGGTGCCACATGGCCCAATCATGGGCTGCCACGTGGCACCCCGAAATTGGTTGGGTGTATGTTAATAAAATGTATTGGAGTCCGTGGGGTTCGACCCCCGGACCTCCCCCCGGCGAAAGGTTTAAAAATGGCTGCCCTACCAATGACCATCAATTGGTTCTTATTTATTATATGGTTTCAACAATATTTAAGTTTGATCATTGTATAAAACGGAAAGGGGGTCGGGCTGGGGCTTAGCCCCAACCCGTGGTTTCATTACATTACATATAACCGTGGTATAATATATATGGTGCGGGGTTTTAATACCAAAGCCGTGGTTTGGTTATATAATATATAACCATTGTTTATATACGGGAGTTACATTGCAACGGGCCCAGACCGTGGTCACATATCTATTGCATATGACCCTTATGCTATACAGAAGTTTGCGCGCGGGAATTTTGAACAGTTGGCACAGTTTTGACTATTAGCCCCTTTTTGCCAAACGAGCGGTTGTATGACTCATATGCCCAGGTGCCTAGGCAGTTAGGGGATGGCGCGCCCTTAACCATCCTACGGTTTTCAACGTTGGCGCGATTGCGCCCGGTGCTGGGTTTTCATGCTTTAAAATGCGTGTGAGCCAGGTTCAAACAACAAGGGTGCATTTTGTAGATGCAGAGACAATGAGCTTGAAGAGGGAGACTTCCAGGAGGCCTAACTTCTTCATTTTTCGACCGATTGAGGTGCCGAAAGAGCCCAGACAGGGGTTTTGGGATGCTCTGAAGCCATTGGAGCAGTTGGTTTGTCAGTTTGAGCATTGTAAGACATTGTTTTGAGCACTTTGAGCAATTAATAATAATGATCCATTGGAAGCTGGACCAGGAGATGTAGCCCAAGAGAGGGGTGAACTCCTTTATCAAATTGTTGTGTTTATGTGCTTATGTTCATTGATTATGTTGTTGTCTATGTGTATTTTGCATGAGTAATCCTAGAAATCTATGTGTTGCAAACTGATCCATTTGCTTTAAACACATAACATTTACATTACAATAAATTCAAGTATTTCAAGTCTTCTTCATTTTTAGATCATGTTGAAACCCGAAATCAAACCTTTTCAATAGAATCTACGAAAGTACCACCCATCCTTGGAACCCCTAATGTATCAAGAGTTAAGGAATCTTTTAGATGCGAAGATAATTTTCCAAGTTAGACATTCCGCCTGGGTAGAGAACCTTGTTCCAGTAAGAAAAAAGTCAGGAGAAATCCGATTATGCGTATACTTTCGGAATCTCAACAGAGCTTCAGAAAAGGACAATTATCCCGTCCCACCAATGGAGAAACTCCTATAGAGCATGTCGGGCTTGGAAATTTTCTCCCTTCTAGATGGTTTCTCAGGATACAACCAAGTGTTGGTTTCGGAGGAAGACCGATTAAAAACTACCTTCTAGACCAAATGGGGAACCTTCGCTTATAAATGCATGCCTTTTGGCTTGATTAACACAGGAGTGACCTTTCAAAGCGAAATGGACATGGAATTTCGGGGACTTATAGGTAAGTGTGTGGTAGTGTATTTAGATGACATAACGGTGTATTCAAAGAATATAGAGGAACACATCCAACACTTAACTCAGATTTTTGAAAGATGCCGAAAATATGGTATATCACTCAATCCTAAGAAAAATATCCTCGGTGTTGAAGAAGGTAAGTTGTTGGGTCATATTATATCTCAAGCAAGAATTCACATAGACCCCGAAAGAATTAAATCCATAGCTCAACTCCTGCTACCCCATAACAAGAAGGCTATGCAATATTTTTTCGAGCAAATTAATTTTGTAAGGAAATTCACCCCTGACTTCGCCGAAATCATCAAACCCTTACAAAAAATGATTCGCAAAGATTCCAAGTTTAAGTGGTATGATGAAAAAAAATACGCTTTCAATAATATCAAAGCTGCCATATCCAGGGCCCCAGTATTGTGAAGTCTCGATTTCAATAGAGACTTTAACCTTTATACTTTCGCCTCTGACCAATCGCTAGCTGCAGTTTTGAATCAGAAGGACAATGACAAAAACGAAGCCCCAATGTCATTCATGAACACCAACCTTCAAGTAGCTGAGCTCAATTACCCTTCCATAGACAAGCAGACGTACGTGGTCTATAAAGCAGTAAAGCATTTTAGGTCGTACATCCTCAAGAATCACACTAAGGTAATTGTGCCACACCCCGTAGTCTGATCCTTGTTTACCCAACAAGAAATGGAAGAAAGAAGAGGGAACTGGATGGTGGTAGTCCAAGAATTTGATCTAGATATAAAACCCGCCAAGTTAGTAAAAGGACAAGGTTTGTGCAAGCTCGCAACTGAAGCTCAAGATCAAGCAAACCAAGATCTAGGGTGGGATAATGAAATATCACTGTGGTGTGGTGAAGCAGCATACATTTCACCGGGATTGGACTCTTGGTACAAGGATTTGGCTCATTTATTACATCATGGGACCTGTCCCGAAAACCTCAACCCTAGAGAAATAAGAGCCCTCCAATTAAAATCCACACAATATCGCCTCATAAATTCGGTACTCTTCTGGATCAACTATGACGGGGTATTACTAAGATGTCTAGAATGCGAGGATGCTGATAAAGTGATGAAAGAACTCCATGATGGCCCCACTAGGGGACATTTTGCAGGAAACACCACCGCTCAGAAGGTTCTTAGAGCTGGCTATTACTAGCCCACTTTGTTCAAAGACGCTCATGCTTATGCCAAGAATTGTAAGACTTGTCAAATAAGTGCTAGTAAGGAGAGAAGGGCAACAATCCCACTTTAGCCTGTAACCATCTCTAGACCATTTGAACAGTGGGGGATGGATATCATAGGATAAATTACGCCCAATTCTTCGAAAGTGCACAAGTATATTCTTACTACCACCGACTATTTCACAAAGTGGGCAGAGGCCATCCCTCTGACCCATGTAAATGAGAAAATAGTCATCCAATTTATAGAACAAAAACTAATTACAATGTTTGGCATTCTTTCTGCTTTGGTCTTTGATAATGCAACCTACTTCTCCTCTACCATATTGACAGAGTTCTCTCTGGAAAAATGAATCATAATCAAGTACTCTGCAAATTATTACCCTCAGGGAAACGATGTGGCAGAGTCAACCAATAAGAATCTGGTGAGGATACTAAAGAAGATGGTTGCAGATAACCATAGAAATTGGCATAACCAACTCCATAATTCCCTATGGGCCTATAGGGTCATTCCCAAAGAGGCTATAGGGAATTCCCCATACTTCCTAGTCTACAGACAAGAAGCCATTCTCCCGAATGGGCTTTATCTTCCATCTCTCCAATTGGCCCAAGATTCTAATGATGATAAATCATCAACCATGCAACAAAGAATCAACACTCTACTCATGCTAGAGGAAGAGAGGGAAAGAGATAAGTCTAAATTTTTATCCCATTAGTAGATAGTGAAAAGATGATTTGATAAGCATAAGGCTAAAGAAAAGAATTTTGAAGTAGGAGACTTAGTTCTAAAGTGGGATAAGGTAAATGAACCCAAAGGGAAGCATTCCAAGTTTCAGAGCCTATGGCTTGGGCCTTTTTAGGTGGCTGAGAAGCTCAGGGTAGGTACTTATCATTTGCAAAATCTGATAGGGGAACCTAACGCCCTCCCGGTAAATGGCCAATCCCTAAAGCAGTACTTCTAATAATAACAACACAATAAAAGTTATAAAATATGTATATATACTAATGCCCTCCCGGTAAATGGCCAAGCCCTAAAGTAGTACTTCCAATAATAACAACACAATAAAAGTTATAATATATATATATGTATCTAGTTGGCACGAATAAAAGAAGGACTGGAGATATCTGTTTTATGGGATAGATATTCTGCGTTCGCCTAGTGAATCGCCATTTGTCAAGTGCTCAACACACCCTAAAAGTTCTGTGACCACTTCCTTTTGGGTACCACCTTGTCTTCTACCTTCGATTGTTTTCACCGTGGTTTGAGCCCGATAACCTTATTATCTGATATGTTTCATATCCAAGTTTCTCTTGAGCATATTAAGAACCATCTTGAGAAACAGCATGACTGATCGAGGAACCAACGACCCAGATTTCTCCCAGCTTACTTGAGAAGTTCGACATCGGTGAAAGTTTAAGGTAGCAAAAATTGTATGGGAAGTCAAAGCAGTTGAGTATCAACATTCTTCGGCGTCGGTCGATAAGAGTATCTCTTTTATCCATATAGTCTCTAACATGATTTCACCGAATGCCGGTCCTTTCAGCTTCGGTAGAGAAGTGTAATCATAAGCATCGCACAAAAGAGGAGTTCCATTGCCAACCGCTAACAACCGAAACATCACCAATCCCAACATCACAGGTATCGGGAGTTTTATCAATAAAATAGAAACGTTGATAAACAATCTAAAATAGTAGTCGATCCCTGATCTTTATGAAGGTAAGACGTGATGTGACGTTTAACCCCTAGCTGTGTCAAGTACTCTACATTCAAAGATTTAGTTAATTCGTAGATTGCAGATTAGTTACTAGCTCGTGCACGAATCAAAAGGTAACCGTTAAACTCACTGATACCATGCATTTCCATCTGCGCCTCTACCGTCAACTAGTTAAGTCTCAGTGGAAGAAATTCGATAGCGTTATATTTTGAAATCTGCCTTTATCACCCGTATTAACTAATTGATATGACTGGTAGTATCTCCTAGTTATATTCTTTCAAGTCCTTTTTGTGTGATCCCACTCTACACAACAAGGAATTCAGAACCAACAGGAGAATGAAGCCACCAGTCCAAAGGAAGCATCTGAAGTCTAGTGAGTATTAAACAATTTTCTTAGCAAGCATTACAGGTATGGGTTCGCTTATGGCTTTACATTTCATTTGTATATGTACTCACCCGATGCTGCTCTGTATATGTGTTTAAAAGGAAGTTTTGATTGTAGGGACAATGCCTCCAAAGAAGCCATCCACCAGGAAATCACCATGGGCACCAAAGCTGCAAGAATCGGAAATAGGAGAAGGATCCTCCCTAGCAGTTGCAAGACAATTAGAGTTCGCTCCTAATCTAGTCTCCATCATCAAGGTGATCACAAGGGAACCCTTTGTCCAACCCCTAGCTTTCGGGGATACAGAGGCAAGTATTGGAGCAAAGATGACTTTTACTTGCTGGGAAGAGGTCTTCAAGAAGATCAAGAAAGAAGATCCCCTTGAATATACTCCACACAGTGACCCTAATACAAGGAAGCTCGATGACGAGGTGCTCCCAAACATTCACAGGGCTTATCTGCACATGGTGGCAAGATGGTCTCCAGTTTCCCCTTGCATCGAGCTTTTAAAGTGGCTCATTGATCACACCAATGCACATAAATGTTCGATTAATGATGACAATGGGGAATGCGTCGGGGTTTTCCTACCATCAGAAGTTCATAAATGCTACAAAATCAATGAGTCCGAAGAAAATTTGAACACTAATTTCATGGTGAGTTTCTACGCCTCTCACGACACTAGAAAAATCTTGGCATCCTGGTGGAGGGAAGAGAACAAATTCATGAACCAAACTTCTGGCTGGTACCTGACGGTCAATATCAGGGAACCATACACCTATCTCATGGCCCTTCTTTGCAGATTACATGGGGAGAAATACTTTGTAGATTACATGGGGAGAAAGACTGCTCTCGTTTTTCGGAAGCTTGGATACCTCTGTCTTTTACAGTCACTGTTTCAGGTACTGGTTTAAATTGGAGTGCTATCATCTCCAAACAGTTGAGAAAATGCATAAAACAAGCTCAAGTGCCAAAGGAAGGAGATACCCCTACATTCTACATGGCTTCGTATCTACTGGACATCATCTGCTCCAGGAACGCTTTTGTTGGGATGAACTTGAATTGGCACCCTTCGGAGCTCGCAGTCCATGTATACTACAACATCTTGTGGGAAAACAGGTACAAGAAATCCTATGTTGTTATCTGTGATCATTTTATTACTCCCATTTACTTCTTACTCTTTAAGAGAGAATGCCTTATATTATGAGGCAAAGCAAAGAAGGTCATAGTCAAAATTAGTCACTGGTATTTAAACAAACAAGAAACCTACATCAGGATTTTTGGTGCCACAGGGGTGCCACATTTATTACCCCTTTATGTTCCCGATCGGCTAGTGTTAGGAGAAATCTACTATCAAACCATCATACAAGGATACAATGCAAATTTAGTGAAAGACAAGAAGCGGGATTTCATATCATATGGATTCCATATCAGCTTCTGCATAGTCAAAGACATCGCGCATACTAAACAACTTGGGCTAGGTCAATTGGAATATCGGTTCCAAATTGGCCAAGTTCCCAAACACGATCCCAAGGATTGGTCCTACAACACGCGTCACAGGTATCATCCTGTTGGCCTTATGCCCATGATCAGTTTGAGGATGAAATCTTCACCAAGAACGCTCAATACTGGGATATGGTGGCAGCCAGGAAGGTCGATCTCTAGAGGAACCAGGTTTATAGCTTTGAGCTATGAAGAGCAGGCCACGCTATTGGAGAAATAAATTCAAAGAGTTGAATGACACCCTGAAGCAGTAGTAGCATATAAATTGGAGGAAGAAACAAATAACCCCCAAGAAGACATTAAGGTCACATAGGCTCATCAGGGATCCCCAGTACAAATCCGAGTTTTCCCTTAAGATCAAACAACTCAAGATACTTATGCTTTTTATCTAATGATGAAAGAAATATATTTTTCTATTGGCAATCTTTCATATATTCCATTTTAACAAAGCTCTCAAAAGTTGAAAGGCTTGTGTTTCACTACTACAAAGCTAATATAGTCATGTTCAATCTAAATTCTCTATACTCTTTAAAATTGATTTGGCCATATCTTAAAATTTAATAATAATAATAATAGATCATGATCTTAAAATAATAATAATAAAATAATGGTGAATAGTACTTCATGCTACATGACTTTTATACTAATAATAATAATAATATATATGAACAAACAAGGACAAAGGGATTAAATGGTGAATAGTACTTCATGCTATTGATTGATGACTACACAAGAATGACTATGATTTTCTTTCTTAAGAAGAGGTCAGAGGAATTTGAGCATTTCAAGATATACAAAGAGATGGTTGAAACATAGATAGATTTTAAAATAAAATGTTTAAGATTAGATAATGGTGGATAGTACACATCAAATGAATTCATGGACTTTTTTAGTGAACATGGGAGAAAGAGATAGTTCTCAACATCCAGGACACCTCAACAAAACAAAGTTGTTGAAAGAAAGAATAGGACAGTACAGGAAATGGCCAGAACCATGTTGGAAGATTCTAAGTTGGGTGACGTCTTTTGGGCATGGGAAGTACATACAACAATTCATATCTTGAACAACAAAATGCTCAGAAGTAACAGTGACAAGACTCCCTATGAACCATGGAAAGGAAGATCGGAAAATAGTGATAAGACTCCCTACGAACCATGGAAAGGAAGACCGACAAATGTGAATTATTTTAGAGTGTTTGGAAGCAAGTGATACATTAAAAGCAAAGATGGAAGGATTGGAAAGTTTGAATCCCGAGTTGAAAAATGAATATTTGTCGGGTACTAAAGAAAATGCAAGGCATACAAGTGTTTCAATCTGAGACTCAACGGAATAGTGGAAATCATCAATGTACAAATTGATGAGACAAGTGCATGAAATCTCAAAGAAGAAAGCAGAGATTTGACAGAACAAGAAGGAGAAGGGGACTTGAAAGAAGAAGCCGAATTGGAAGAATAGGAAGAGAAACCAGAAGAAGAGAAAAAGGAATGTGACCGATGAAATTTTCACATATCTCCCAAAAATCCTAGCAAGCAAATACAAAAAAATCATCCTCCAGAACAGATCATTGGGAATATGGATACAAGATTTGAAACACGAAGAAAATTACGCTCACCAAAACAAAGGCATCTAGAATTGTTGTCCATAGTTGAACCCAACAATTTTGAAGAAGCCAACACATATGAACACTGGATCAAAGCTATGGAAGAACAATTGGATCAGATAGAGAAGAATGAAACATGGGAACTTGTTTCAAAGCCTAAATATAAGAACGTGATTAGTACAAAATGGGTATTTAGAAACAAGTTGAACAAGGATGGACATGTAACTAGAAATAAAGAAATGTTAGTATGCAAGGGATATGCTCAAGTTGAAGGAATAGATTTTGAAGGAACATTTTCCCTAGTTACTAGAATGGAAGCAGTCAGATTGATATTGGCTTATGCATGTTTGAAGAGAATCAAAGTATATCAGATGGATGTAAAATCAACCTTCCTAAACAGAGAACTAGAAGAAGAAGTCTACATCGAACAACAAGAAGGATTATAATGTCATAAAAGTAAGATTACGTTTACATATTGAAGAAGAAACTATATAGACTCAAGGTCCCCAGAGCATGGTATTCAAGCTTGGACAGGTATCTATAATAGAAAGGGTTCAAGAAAGGAAATCCAGACAACAATCTCTACATAAAGTTAAATCAAAATAATTTGTTGATAATTGAATTTTATGTTGATGACATTATTTTTTGCAGTAATGATGATAGGATGATTCATAAATTTGCTAAAGACATGTAGAATGAATTCTAAATGTCAGTACTTGGTGAGTTGTCTTTCTTTTTGGGACTCTGCATATGTTAGTTAGATACATGTATTTTCATCTCCCAGACCAAGTATATCAAATAAATGTTGAATAAATTTGGAATGGTAGATTTCAATTTCATAAGTACTCCCATGCAGACCAGATGCAAATTGAGAAAAGATTATATATCCAAAGATGTAGATCAGAGGCTCTACAGATCGATTATTGGAAGTTTACTCTATCTGACAGCTTCCAGATCGGATGTGATGCAAGGAATTGGATAGATGGCACGGTTTCAAGAAACACCAAAGGAATCACATGTTATGGAAGTGAAGAGGATATTCAGATATATAAAAGGTACATAATAGTTTGGATTGTGGTATCCAAAAGGGAATGATCTATCTCTTACTGCCTACATAGATGCAAATTGGGTAGGTAGCATTAATGATAGAAGAAGTACAAGTGGAGAAACTTTCTACTTGGGTGATTGTCTAGTATCTTGGTTGAGTAAGAAACAATATTCAGTATCATTGTCCACAGTAGAAGTAGAGTATATTGCAACAACATGTTTCACACAGGTTCTCTGGGTGAAGAAAACTTTGAAGGACATAAAGGTGGAATATGGTGAGCCTATTCTGGTATTTTTTGATAATATCAGCCCTATAAGTATCTCTAGGAATCCAGTGATGCATTCCAAGATGAAATACATTCTGATCAAGTTTCACTTTCTATGGGAACAGGTTACAGAGAAGAACATCAAGGTAGAGTATGTTGGTACAAAAGAGTAGATTGCAGATATCTTCACCAAACCTCTTCCAAGGGATATGTTTGAGTATCTTCGACAAAAACTTGGAGTAGTTTCAGCCCCACAATGAATTCTTTTTGAAACACTTGAATGTTTTTTGAATGATTTTTATCAAATATGTACATGAGGAAGCACCATGAAGAGAAACATTAGTAGAGATCAGAGGCTTACTAATAGGGGGAAAATCCCCAAGGAGAAGTCTCCCTTTCCCATTGATGTCAAAGGGGGAGATAAAAATAGAGGCATGAAGATAGGGGGATCCAACACATGAAAATAGGGGGAGCCAACATGAACATGAGTGTTGACATGGTTGTGTCTAAATGTTGTCATCAATTCCAAAGGGAGATATTGTTGAAACATTAATTAATTATCAAAAAAGATTATTGCAGGGATAATTAATTATTGGAGGAATAATTAATTATTGGAGAGATAATTAATTATCACAAGGAAAAGTAAAGTCGGAGTAAACAAAAGATAACAAGTTGCATGTGAGTTGCATGCCATCATGAGTTGCATGTCATTAATAAATTTATCTTATATAACATAAAGAAGAGTTCATTGCAAATAAATTTGGTGCATTCACTTCTTAGAATATAGGTTGGATATCTGAGGCAGTGAGTCAATAGAGAAGTCAAGTGAAGTAAGAAGTTTGTAGGAGTCGAGATCACAGAGAAGAGGTTTCATACAGGAATTCCTTGAGTATATCTTTGATTTTCAGGAAGAAAAGCGCAGACATCTGTGACCAATATTGAGGGAAAGTGTGGATACCTGGGAGCATACAATATACACAAGCGCGGACATACGAGGAAAAGTTGTGGAAGATCAAGGATCTAAAATCTCAGGTTAGCTATAGTCTAAAGGTATGTCTTCCTGAGTGTGTTGAGTTATTTTTACTAAATCAAGAATAGTTATGTCTCATTATTCATAAGTTGTTGATTTGGATAATTCTCTTATTAATTTTTTCATGAGGAATAAGTGGTTACAGTCTTGATGAGATATTGATTTCAATAGAAGCAACAGAGGTATCATAAGTAGCAGTAGAAACAGGTTGTTAGTTATAGCAGCATAGGTAGTGACATGGTTTTCTACATTTATATTTTAGGGAGGTTGGACAGTGCAAGGAAAGTGTAATGACCCCTCCATTATGACTAGGAAAAGCGAAGCATAATAGGTAGATAAAAATAAAAATTAAAGCATTAGGAAATTAGCATCAACATATAATTCATAGCAACGCATAATCAAATGAAATCATAATTAAAATCATTACAAGTGACTCATAGTCCTAATCAATAACAACAAAACCAACGCATCAACATAAATGATAGAGACACTTGACCAACACATAACATAAATAGTGACGGAGTTCAACCATGACAATCAACTGAAGCAACTAAATAATGATCAACCAGATGTTGAGTATTAAAATGACTACCCACCCAACCCACCCTGCAAGGTTAGAACCCCCAGCACACATAAGCAACGCTCAAGCCCAGGATTCATCCGATTGATTTTGACCATTTAAGGTCTCAGGGATGGTGATTGTTCTAAGAAACAAGGAGGTGTCTAAATCCCACTAACACAATCAAGTCGAAAACCAACTAGATCAATCAATCAACATAATTATTGTACATGGCGTGAGAGAATTTAAATACCCATTCATTCATACATCAATATTACTCATGGCACATGATAAATCTACTTTATTTTACAAGGTGCAAGAGAAGATAATTACTAAATCAATCACATGTCAACATTCTTCTAAAGGTGCAAGTGTAATCAACTTTATTATATAAGGTGCAAGAGGTTATAAATGCTTAATCAATCATATATCCACATTTTCTAATGGCGCAAGAGTAATCAACTTTAAATTAAATGTCGCAAGAGATTATAAGCACTTAATTAGTCATATATCCACATTATTCTAAAGGCACAAGAGAAATATTTCTACTAAACAATCATAAATCAACTTTGTATAACTGTGCAAGGGTAAACTAATTTCTAGACCATCTTACGACAACATGCTTTGAGGTATAAGAGTAATCATTACTTTATTTCCTGGTGCAAGGGAATCTAATCTAATAACCATCCATGCATCACATTTATTCCATGGTGCTAAAAATAATTATTAATTAATCAACCATCGGTTTATCATGATCCAATAAAATAAAATAACTTAAACTCAAACATAAATCAACAATCAAGAGCAAGGTTGAGTAAGGAAGGTATGAGAACAATATTTAACGTTCATAAAACATCAACTCAATTTGCATTCGTCCTATAAGAGTACATGGAAATGACGACCATCAAACACTATGAAGAATATCCCTTTTATCTAACACAATGTGCACTAGTATCAATAAGCAAGATGTGGTTAAACAAGAATTCAACTTCTATAGGATCTCCATAGAAGGGTTTGCGAGTTAATATTGGAATTTTGTACTAACTAACCAAATTCACTTACATATATTGTATAAGCTCATAAAACGTCAAATCAATTTTCATTGAATATTCTACCCCAAAAACAATTTGAGAAGGGTTTTTCCTTTCTAGGGATCTTGAGACAAAGGAAATTCCAATTCTATTATTAGAAGGACAATTTTGTTCTTATACCAATAAGCAAGATTAACTAATGTAGCAAAAATCCCCATTGAAAATATTTCATAAACTTTTTATAGAATGTGTTGTTATTCCCAAGAGCGTAAATGAAATTAGTCTACTAGTCTCCATATAACAACAAAACAATAGATGAGAGGTTTCTTTTGTGATCTGTGATAAACAATATATAAAATTGGTCAGCTAGTGAAACTCACTTATATATAATATCTAAAGTTCACAAAACAAGAAATTCATCTCCCATTCAAGATTTCGGGCAATTGAAGTATAAAACATGAAGGTTACTCCCAGAGATGGCATGCAATGAGAATCAAAAGTTGGGAAAATAGAAGCATAAAACACAGAGACAAATCTGCCATTAAGGAAGAAGGGAAACATAGCCCAGCATTAGACAAAACATAGAGGTAATTCACCAATGGGGAAGAAGGGAAACACATTCCAGTAATAGACAAAACGCAGAGGTAATATGCCAATGAGGAAGAAGGGAAACACATTCCAGCAATAGACAAAACGTAGAGGTAATCCACCAATGAGGAAGAAGGGTTAAAAATTCTATCAATAGACAAAACACAAAGGTAATCTACCAATGAGGAAGAAGGAAAAAAAAATGCAGTCTAGTTATGGATAAAACACAAAGATAGGTTATGGATAAAATGTAGAGATAGTTATGGAAAAAAAAATGTAGTCTAGTTAAGGATAAAACACAAATATATGTTATGGATAAAACACATAGATATTGGGAGAGTTGCTAGGTTCAATGCAGAGTGAATTCTTCAGGAAAAACATAGAGCAATTCTCATGGAAGGACACACAGGTAATGGATGAATTGCTAGGTTCAACATAGAGTGAATTCTTCAGGAAAAAAACAGAGAAATTTGTATGGAATGACGCACAGGTAGTGGGCGAATTGCTAGGTTCAATGCAAAGTCAATTCTTCAAGAAAAACGCAGAGCAATTTGCATGGAAGGACGCACAAGTATTGGGCGAATTGCTAGGTTCAACGCAGAGCTAAATCTTAAGGAAAAACACAGAGAAAATTCTCATGGAAAACACAGAGGTATTTGTTGAGTGAGTTTGTTGGTTAAAATCACAATTGCAAGGCAATTTCCTTGGTTAAAAAACACAGAGGATTTTGAGTGAATTCACTGGGTAAAAGCACAATCACAAGGAAAAATTGTTTGCTTAAAAACGCAGAGGAGTTTGTTGAGTGAGTTCGTTGGGTGAAAGTACAATGGAAAGGCAATTTCCTTAGTTAAAAACGCAGAGGAGTTTGAGTGAAATTGTTGGGTAAAATCGCAATCGCAAGGAAACATTATTTGGTTAAAACACAGAGGAGTTTTGAGGACATTCACTTAGCATGAAGAAATTTAACTCAACAGTTTTGATACATAATGCAAAGCTGTAAATTTATCATTTAAGGCAACGTTACTGAAATCTCAAGGCAATTGTTTAGTTCATGCAATCGATGCACCATGGCGGTGTCCCACAGTGGGAGAACAATCATCCAAATTCATATCACATAATTTTTTTCCATAAACCTAGAGTTTTAAATAAAATTACCGAAATCCAATTTATAACTTAACTATTACAATTACAAGCTCAAAAATACCGTAACCAGGGGCGAAAATTTTTGAAACTGAAGACATCCTTCTGCAGTGGTGCTCCTTCCGATATTCTACTTGCTAACTATTGAGACTTCACCAATACCTCCTAGCCAACGCTAGGGATACTCTTCTTCCCCCTTAGCCCCTCGAGCCACGAAGGGGCCACGCACACACACAACCAAAAATCCTCTAGCTCCCAGCTCACCTCACAAGGTAGAGCCACCACTCTCTCTCAAGATGGGTATCCCAACTCTCAGAAGTAAAACCAGTCAAAATTTTTGCAGCATAACATTACTCATAACTAGTGTGATCCATCTCTCAACTCAGCCATTTGTTTTATAGCATTTCCCATGCTTGCACAATTAATTCATTTTTTTAATTAAAATAATTTAGAATTATCTCTCCCTTACACTTGTCACCCTTTCCCCAATTTGCACAATTAAATCAATTTTTTAATTTAATAAAAGTCAATTTCCCTTACCCATCCTAAAAACGCTCCTAAAATCACTCATAGTTGTCTCTTTATTCCCTTTATTTCCAATTAATGACTGACGCCTATTTAAAATTGAGTTGAGTTAAAATAGGAATCATCTCCTAGTTAGATTATTGTTAAGTAGACTCTAGATTCCTTTCTATGCGTACCCATTCCTTTAGCTTTATTCCATTTTTATCTTAAATTCCAATTTGGTAATTACTTGCACATATGTGTATTAAATCACTCTTTAGATTTATTTTATTTTCCTTGATTTCTTAAATTGATTTATTTCATCCCCTCATTATTTAATTTATAAAATTAGTTTTTAGTCTTCTCACTAACTTAGACTTAGGCTTAATTAATTTTTTATTTGCAAAGGCTTTAGACCCTTAGGGATTATGATTAATAAATTCATTATTTAATTAATTAATTCGGCAGTGCTCAAGATTTTACAAGGTTTAACATTCGCTCAAAGTTTTCTAGGCCACCTAGATTCAATGACTCATTTTTTTTAATTCCGCGACGTGCCCTTCAAGACACACTTCGTGCTCCAAGGGTGCCACTCGCCTTCGATTCAATTTTTTAATTGTGTAACGTTCCCTTTAAGACGCACTACGTGCTCCAAGGGTGCCACTCGCCTATGATTGGTTTTTGTAATTGTCCAACCCCTGGAGTCAGTACTCCATTCAGGAGACCTTGTGAGAGACTAAGGGCTTCTAAGGAATAAGGACCATGCCTTATTGCACGCCCCTTAGAAATATTCGTTAGTGATTGTCACAGTCTACCCTCATAGCATCATGGACCTCTCGAACTAGGTAATTGTTGACCTACAATTCGATCCATGGTGGGAGTACTAGTAGGATGTGACAGGGATGTTTCCACACCTCTCCCTCAATATTTGGTCTATGTGCATGGCCCCTTTACTCCGTATGTGAGTCATCATCAACAATCGTCGGCCTGCATCCATCAACAAAACATTGTCAATGAACCATAACAACATCATAATATAATCGATCATATGTCACATATGCATAAATGAAATACTCAAACCAATACAATCCACTCCCTAACTCAATCCAGAGTCCAGGGAGGTCCATTGATGCCCTTGGCATCCTCAATTTGTCAAGTGTCCTGCACACTCAGGGGAAACTCATCAATACCATATGTCAATACATAGATATCAAAACAACATAAATCATAATCCATCAACATCATCATAAGAATCCATAAGTGAAACAAACAACCATATACTATAATCAGATCAATTGCACGCAAGTGTCCTCAAAGAATAATTCAATAACATGTGCTCGCAAGAGAAAGATGTTACAAAAAGGGGGTAGTAGCCTCCTTTTGGTTGGAGCCATAAAATTAGGGAGTTGGAGATTCCTTCAGGCTGCATCATGTAAATAGGGGTTGGATCCCCCTTCTAGTTGTAGCTGGAGAAATAAGAAGTTGTCGATGTACTCTTTGAAAAATAAGAAAAACATTCTGTGGTTTTTTCCCGCATTGGGTTTCCACATTAAACTTCAGTGTATTGTTTTTATGTGTTGTTTATGCATTGATTTACGGTACTAATTCTATATTTAATGTTGATTGAATATCATTGAAGATACATATTGTGGTTAAAGAAAGAAAAATACTAATACTCATTCACCCCCATCTCAATATTCCAACAACATGTGCATGGGGAATGAGAGACTGTAGACTAGTTGCAGCAGCGGGCACCTTGGACATAAAAATTCTATTGATTATCAAACCTTAAATTTGGCATTAGGAACCCTTTTCCTCTGGTGAAGATAATCCCCAGCTTGGGGGTGACCTGTTGTTGAAATTATATGAGCAAAAGAGTCTATGGCTAGGAAGAACGTCTGAGTTTTGCGCACAATTGGTGACTTTTCATAAAATATAAGTGTCTTTATATGCTTGTCTCCTTTACTGTGTGCTTAATTATCTATGTTTAATATGGGTTTAATTATTGTATGTTGTTGCATATAAGTAATTATTTTTATTGTGTATATGTTGCTTGCACATGTAAGTGTGGTGTTAATATTCATTATTTGTAGTCGTGAATGAGTATGACAATTGTTGTTAGTTTTTCTATTAAATTAATCGTATTATAATGGTCATTAGTCTCTAAGGAGAATTTAGAATGGTCGTGTGCATGGGGAAATACTATGTGTGCACAAGAGGCTGGATTCGCTTGTGTGCACAGGGAAGTAGTCTGCACACATAAGGAAAACAGAATTGACGTGTGACGCCAGAATAGTTGTGCACAAAGTAGAGAACACAAGTTCATAGTGGATTATGCGCTCAGTAGTTTTGTGTGCTCAGTATGTGTGGGCACACAGTTGTTTTGTGTTATTTCCACTATTATAAGTGTGTGGAATGAATCAACTTGGAGTTGACCTCAAGTAATTTTGCACAAACTAATGTTATAGAGTAGAATATTTGCACTAGATTTTGGAGTAGCATTGCTCAATTGTAAGTTGGATAATTTTACAATATGTTTTCATATTAGTTTGGTAATGGGGATGTTACAGATTGGTATCAGACAATTTTTTTTATTGTAGGTAACAAGGAACATTACATGTGCTCCCACTCAAATAGGAAATGAGGAGGAGATCAAGGGGACACCTAAGATTAAAAATAGGAAATGTGGTAGTTGGGTGAGGATAAACCATTATTTTATATTTTGAAATAAGTAATTACTTGTGCACTTGTGCATGTAAGTGACACATGGGTGGGTGCATAATAGGTTATTAGTAATTTAGTAAAATATATTTTTTCATGAGATAGACAAGTGGCTTGAGCCAAAAAACCTATAAAATGAAGGCTTGAGCTAGAGGAAAAACATGGTTTTGCATCATTATGTTGGATGGTTGTTGTAATACTTAAGTTTCTATTGGATATTGTTGAAGAGTTTTTTCTATTGAAGAGTGTTCTTGAGGTGGGGATTTCTTCTCAAGCTTAGCAGTTTCATTCTTCTGTCATTTTGCTATATTGGTACCTTCTATACAACCCCATCATGGCTCAGGGATCCTTGGGAAAGAAGAGTACCCATTGAAATTGGTAGGGTGGTCAACCAATATATTATCTCTAGTTAACAAGTGACATAAGGAGAAATTCCATGACATGAAAAATTGACGTAAGAAGGAGTACGAACTCGAAATTCAATGTTTCTCAATCAAAATTATGGATGATATGTAAATATGTTTGAGTTCTTTTTCATGTACACTTTCGATTATGAAAATAATAATATCATTCTAAATATGTAAAACAATATTGTTTACACTTCTATATGAACTTGGATATCACAATGGAATAAAAGTATGATTATGCCCTTAAATATATTTACATGTGCACACTATTTCCACATATTTTTGGATTATCAGCTTGATAAAGAATCCTTATAATTTCAAAGTTGTAATCACATTATACCAATTGGATCCTCTAGATTCTTATGCGCAATTGTTTCCCCATTTTTTTGGTTTATGTATTTGTTGAATCGCTTTTGTTATTTTGAAATTACAATCACAATTTTCTAGATTCATGTAGATATAATTCATGGGTCGAGTCCCTTTTTTTTTTTTTTTAAATAAAAAAGTGGAGCCTGCTATATTAGATAGACAAAATTTTACAGAGTATACAAAAGAGTAGGTCTAGAACCACCCAAAATGCTGCAGATTATCGGAAACCAACATATATAGAGGGCGAGTAGCAATAGCATTAAAAGAATAATAACAGAGTGGCATCTGTCCTGCCCGTAGGAAACCAGGACAGATGTCAAATGGTCTAAATACACATAAAACATTAATATCATAAAACTAGGAGCCAAGATAGCATATAAAACTGGGAACCGAAAGAGAAAATGAAACCTAGGTGTCGGGTGACCTGTCATCCTCGCTGGTCTGCCGCGTGGTCCTTGCCAGGATGGCGAAAGCTTGCGTTTAGAGGGGGCATTTCCGCTTGGCTGGCGCATTGGAAAATGCGTCAAGGAGCATGTCCATGTGTTGGCCCATGAGGAGAGCCCGATGTTCCAGGTCCGACAGGTGCCCACAAATGTCAAACATCAGAGCCAGGTGCTCATCCCGGATGAGCGAATTATGCATGATGCCACCCACGTCCTCCACCGCTTCAGAACCCGCTTCAAACCCCTTCTTCTCCGCATCAGCCTCTGCACCCTTCGAGCCTGCGTCGATCGCTTGTGCACCTTGGCAACTGCAAGTGTTATCACCAGGCCAGGGAATTTCCTCCACGATACAGCCGTGGGTATCATCTAGCAGGGTCGGAGTGGGTTTGCAGGCCTCCAGGTGGGTCGCCACGCGATTCTGCTCGAAAATCGACAGGTCCTCCATGGACGGGTCTTCCACCACAATGCAGGGGGGAAACTCCTCCTCAGGACCATCTTTCTGCAAAGCTTCCGGCGCGTTCCCTTTGACGTCTCGACTGCATCCAATTCCAGGCTCAGCTATGGTGGCAAGCCGCGCCCATCTTTCAACCCTGGTTTTCTTTCTAAGAATAGACGTCGCCAGTGCCAAGGCACGTTCCAACTGTTCCTTACGACGCCTTTGCGCCTTATGAGCCTCCCAAGCCGCGCCACAGCTAGGTCTGCCTCATTTCCGGGCCATGAAGAAGGAGCAGGGCAAGTGCAGGTGAAGGCCAATTGACCAGGGGTAGAGCGTATGCAATTGCAAGTTAAGGTGCGAAGCACATGCGAGCGTGCTCTGTCTCGTGGCGGTCAGAAAGAGATGCATCGAAAATGTTGGACCGCACCAGAGCAACCGGGCTATAAGCAAAATGCAAAGTCGCACCAGAGCGTCACGATGAATACTAGACAAGATGAGAATTGGGTTGCACGCGACCATCCAGGCAGAGCTCGGAGCCGAGGTGAGTGTAGTTCTGCCCTGTCCGAGAAAACTGAAAGACAAATAATCAAGAGCCGAGGCCATCCTCCTTCCTTTAACTCTTGCCATCCCGGGAACACTGCGAATGTAAATGCTCGCTCGAGGGAAGGGTCTCTCCGTCCTGCCACTGCAACTATAGCCGTCCCCCATGGTTAATACAGGCGCGTGGGTGGCGGCTAATGGCATTTATGCCTGGGCCGAGTGGAAATCCACCTGTAGCCCCTGAGCGACGTGTCACCCCATCCGGGGCCATGGGTCGAGTCCCTTGAAATGATTGCATTATGAATTTAATTGATAGCTACAATATCAAACATACTCCTATAGTGATTGTAGGCATTTTAAAGTTATAATATATAATGATTGATATTTCTTGATACTAACGTTAAATAGTAATTTAAACAAGTGTTGCATAGTAGTGTAGTCTCTGCTAGGGAAAGTTTGAAAATAGAAAATACCATTGCCTACAAAGTGAGATTTGTATGATATCTTTATTCCAAGTTAAAGGAGTTATGAAACTATAATAATACTCCTGTATAAATTTCTACAATGATATCTTTATTCGAAGTTGCAGCACTACCTATATCATGTCAAACACTATAATTTTATTCAAACACTATAATTTTATTTCACTTTAGATCTTAGTTTCTTAGCAAATTGGACAAAAGAACCCTGCAGTCCAATTAATCAATTTTGGTTTTCTAGATTTTGGATCCTTCACTTCTTAAATGTCCACTTTATATAAAATTCTACTATGGTAATTTAGCAACAATAATAAAGTGGAACCAACAGGAGAAAAAACATATATGTTAGCTCTCCTTGCTAATGTAAGGAGTGAAATTTGTTTATTCACACTCCATCTTCATGATATATCATTCTTGAATCTTCATGTATTTTCCATTAATTGGTACCAAAATATAAAATACATCTCACAAAAATAAATAAAAACTATATTAGTGCAAAATGCAATATTTATATAGAGTAAGCTCAATATTTTCCCACACTCTGCAATACAGATATAGTGCATCTATACAAGTTTATTGCAATATTTTCAAACAGTCGGAGATCTAATGGTGTGATACAGGGCTTGGAAGCACTGGATGGAACAACATCTATAATATTAGAGGCTAGATGCATTTGACAGCCTCAAATACAACTTAACCTAATGAAGCTCTCTCAGTTTGTGGAGAGATTTATGTTTATATTCTATAATGTAGGAAATAATTAGTTGTCCTGAAATTATAAACAGGAACTTGGAGAATAAGGATACACAACACAATATGAAAAAACATGAATTAGGAACTCTGTGTAAGGAAAAAAACCAGAAGAGAAAGTGAACTGACTCTACCTACCCATTGTAAGATTGAAAGTTGACTAGTAAGCCACCTCAGTGCTACTTAGCATGATTCTTTGATACCTTCCTACAAGTCTGATGAATTTTATCACCAGACTCTTGAGATCCATAACATTGAAGGTGAACCACCAGTGCACCAAAGGAGTGGGTTACAGGTTTATATAGGCTCCATTTTGCTAAGGTATGCTCTGTCAACAGAAAATTTTCAGATTGGAGCCTTTGTCATCATGAAGTTCCATTAAATGTGATTGGAGTTGACTACCAGTCCTTTCCAGATGCTTACTCGTCCACAATGAAACAAAAATGTCTTATCCCCAGTTGTGAAGTTGAGCTTACCCCATTATCACCATGAGATAGCAAGTAGTGGAAGCTGGTATGACCATAGATGAAATTGCTTAGTTGATGCTCTAATTTTTTCCATGGTCAAGACATACCTGACCTTGAGTTCCCATAAGATGTCCTCTGAACATAAGGTATAAGCTACTATCAAAGCAAAGTCAACCACCATCTATTTTAGTGTTCAAATCGAGGTAGATTTCAAGTGGATATTGCATAACAGAATCAATGTTTAAAGGCTAGTTCAGTGCCACATGATCACACCAAGCATGAGGAGAAATATTTCCATCCCCCATAATCTTAATGAAATAACAGATGCATTCATTCTCTCTCACACAACAAGGGTAACTGGTATGTGAACTATAACAATCAATGCAATATGAAGTATCTAGAGGAAGTGCCAGCAAAGTGAGGTAATACATCTCAAGGTAAGGTCCTTGCATTTATTGGGATATTCTATGCCCAAATCTCTCCCAATCTCATCGGGAGCTAGCTAGCATTATAGATTTTATAATTTATAGCCATTGTGTAAACATGTTAACTAATGTTCCACAATTGAAGTCTGCAGTTGTATTCCATCTAGATTTGATAATCATGTTACCATTAAGATCTTTTCAGTGGACATTGAGCTCGAGGTGCCCATATTTCACTGTTAGCATGAATTTTCTCCTGTGGAATAAGATGAGTGAGCTTAGAGAGTATTGGTTCAGGCCTAGAATGGATGTCTTGGCACCAAAATTCTTGGGAACCCCCTTGAAGAGTTGTCCCTATGTTGGCATGAGCATCTGGCACAAAATTTCCTTCTCTTTTAACATGGTTCAGATGAAAGTGATAAAAAAACACTGAGATGGTGAAGGATCTCTTGCTCTTTTCTTTAAAAAATTATAATAAGATATTTTCTCCTCTTTAAAAGATTAAGATACAAATCGATTCAATCATCATTTGATTGCAATCCCAAAGGACTTAATTGAATTTAACTCTATGATTTATGACTTCCTCGTTAGCAATATACTACAATTCCATTTATTTTCAATCCTCAAAAATCATTAAATATAAATGATTAATTTAAGATAAATTTATAAAGCATACCTACATTAAAAAAATATCCCACTTACCCATTTTGTTTAAAATTGTTTCGCATTAACATTTATTTCTACATTTTACATTAATATTCATTTTTGTGATTACATAAAATGTCAAAATCTAAACATGTCATTTAGGGAATGTAGATATTGTTGATTTTTGTTTACAACTTTTAATTCTTGAAGTACTTCAAATCCACATTTCCTACAAATTCAACCAATCTTGGAAGCCCATCCTACATCGCCTCAAACATTAAGCCTTTTCTCTTTATAAATCTGGTTTAATTTTTTATCCCATGGTTATGTTGTTTTTTCCTCCATCGACCTCTTTCTGTTGTTTTTTTCTTTTTCCTCCATCGACCTCTTTCTCTCTCTAGAACTTCTTTCCATATTAAATATTTTATTATTATTTTGTTTATTCCTCTTACTTTATTCTTTATAATACATTTTTCATTTTTCATGGTTCCATCAATATAAAGTTTTTATTTTAAAATTATTTTTTCATTCAATTTCCCATCTTACTATTAAACAAAAATATTTCATGCTTTCATATTGGCTAAGTTATTATTTATCATTTTTTCAGATCAACATCTTCTCTTTTTTCTCACATCGGTTATTTGTTAACTTTCTCCCTTTAAATATTTACTCCAACACTCTTTTTGAATATTTCTACTTTATTTATCCCTAATGATAAGTGGAGTATCCATTTAAATTGTTAGATATTTCAAAATCTCTTACATAATTTATTTTCAAAAAAATTATACAACAATATAACTAATATAATTAATTGTGAAAACCTACACATACATTCAATTTTATATTTTTAAATTTATTAATATTTTTAAATTGTAAATATCTCTTAAACAATAATTCAAAACATGCATTTAACTTTATATTTTTAAATTTATTGATGTTGCTTTATGCTTTTAAATTATAAATATTCAAAACTTTTTAAAGTATCTTTTTAAAAGTATTTATCTTCCTATAAACATAAAATATCAATAAAATGTCGTTAGAGGGCTAAACACCAAGCATAAAATATGAATAAGAAGTTCTTAGAAATCTAAACACCAAGCAATTCAAAAATAAAGTATAGATGATTAACTTTGTAGATGACTTGGTTCAATGTATTTAAAAGATGATTAACTTTGTATATGATTTGGTTCAATGTATTTAAAAATAGAATTTTCAATTTAATGATATATAATTGTATTATGTTTTAAATTAAATAGTTTTTTTTTGGATGCATGTTGATATTTATTTATTTTTTTTTAGAGAAAAAGAAAATTAAATATTTAATAAAAGTAAAAAATATTTAAAATCATTAATTAACATTATAAAAAAAAAAAATTAAAATAACAAATTTAATAAAAATATTAAATATAAATGATATTTGAGAATATTTTTACAACATTATTTTTCTTAAAACATTAATTAATATAAAAGAAATGTCATATATAACTTAAAACCATATTTCAAATATGTTTACATGCATTTTAAAAACAATATTTCAAATGTGTTTTCATCTTTTTAAAATATTATTAAATTTATTATATAATTTTTTAAGTTATACTTATTCAAAATTTTAATAATAATAATAATAATAATAATAATTCATTTTTAAAGTTACTACCAAATCAACACACTAAATTGATGTTGACAATACTTCTTTATAATATTTGATCGTTTAAAAATAAACACAAAATATTATATATATAAATTCTCCTATAAAATCAAAACAAAAGTTCTCATTTATATCACATATACAAAGTATAAATAATAAAATGTGTATATCATTTACTTCAATGATATACTAAGTTCTCCTAGAAAACTCAAAACAAAAGTTTTCATTTATATCACACATACAAAGTGAATATGCGATACTTATGCTTTTGATATAATGATGAGAGAAATATTTTTTTTTTATTCGGAAGCTCGAAAGTTTAAGGGCTTGTGCTTCACTACTACAAAGTTGATATGGTGATGTTCAATATAGGTTCTCTATACCCCTTATAATTGATACCTAGCACGATCCTTGTCTTAAGAGCTATGCAAATTATTTGCAAAGAAATATGTTTTTGAAAGGCTAAATTTTGGGTAATATCGTTTCCTTTAGGAGTGTTCAATTATGCGTCATTTTCCCCTTACAAATCTTTATTTATTATTCTTGGAAATGTTAAATGTTGTGTTATTTTAATTTTAATTAGAATTGTTGTAAGTTTATAAATTTATTGATAGATATACTTTAAGTTTATAAATTCATTGATAAACATATTTCTTAGAGGCAGGTGAGGCACGTAGCGAAGTGCATTGGGCACCTTCAAAGCAAGTTTGGTCATTGTTGGGGTGGTTCCATCAATTCAAAAACGTTCTTAAATGAGTTTTTTTATAAGGCAAACCGTCCCCCTCGTACCTCAGGAGAGTCCCTTCGGGTTTTTTTAATCTTGAATTCATCGGTTTATAAATGTAATTTGTTTTAAGTGAAATCAATTCAGAAATGCATATGTTTTTAGAGGTTATTTTTCTTTAAGGTTTTTTCATGTAAATTTCTATATTTATAAAAAAAATAATATTAAAATAAAAGTTTTTTCATGTAAATTTTTATATTTATAAAAAAATAACATTAAAATAGTTGTCTGTAACACACTCGATCTCTAAGTATCATTTCTAGGGATGGGGCATCAAAATTTTGCTTACTTTAATAATCTCAAATCCCCTGCTATGGGTCTTCATCCTCTTCTACTCGCCCATAGCTTTCTAACGATTACGACCAGACTCAAATCCGACCTCTGGTTTGCAAGTTACGATATTTCGAAGTTCTTCAGGCATTATTAGTTGAGGGCCACGTGGAGCCCATGTGGGTCCATCTCATTCATACCATCTCTAGGTTCCTACCTCCTGTAGGGAAGGTCCATCCACCGTCCAAACCAATGTCGATACTTAATCCTCATCTAACACATAAGATAGAGGAGAATTCGACGTTCAGCGCTAAACGTCCCTTTTCTTTTCTGCACTCATTTCCTCCGGAATCCCAAACTCCTAAACTCCCAAAGCAGCTTGAAATCCATCCACATGGCTCCGGACTTCGGGCCATTCAACTTACCCATGACACTGCATTTCAATCCCCCAGAGTCCTGAAGTCCTGGACTCTCGAAAGGTCCACCCTCGCATGTGGTGATGTACTAGATGCGAAGGCAAATACAGGTGGGTCCCGCATCCTCCTCTCGCCAAATGGACAAAGAAGTAAGTGCCATATGTGATACGTGGCAAGGTAGAAATGACATGTGGCCCCTTCAGTGGGTGACACTTATCACGTGTTAATGGGTGTGTAGGGTCTACAAGACATATGATTCCAAGTGACACGTGGCACATCAGTCATGGGCCCACATCACCCTGGATGACATCATTGTGCCACATCACTCCATATCGATAGCCTTCCAAGCCCTTCAATCTCACAGTCAAGGTGTGTCCACGTAACCTCTGGATCGACGGCCTCCGTTACTTCGTAACTTCAGCATGCAGGGAATCCATGGTGTGACTTCCTCCTTACTCCCGAAGTGGTCAACGTCAAGCTAACCATAGTCTATATCTAACTGTCAGAAGAGGTCCCAAAGGGTCCCTAGATCTACGATCCTTATCACTTCGCAACTTCGGCCTTTGGAGGTTTTTGCGTCATGGTCGCTCCGCTCTCCCGAAGTAGGACTTCGTCGAAGTACCGTATGTGGGTCCCTCCATAGGATGATTAGACAGTTAAGAGGGGTTCTTAACGAACTCCCCAGATACACAACTCTCATCACTTTGTAACTTCAACATTCAAGGATTTTTTTGCTATAACATCTTTGTTCTCCCGAAGTAGGACTTTGCCAAAGTTACCTTGGCATAGCTCCAATGGCCAAGGGAACTCTCGAATACCCTCGGATATGTGGCTCACGTTACTTCGCGATTTTTGAATGGATCAGGGTTTAACGGTGGGCAAGTCTATCTACCCTAGTTAAATAAATCGCAAGGCGTCGATCAACCTCATGGGTAACCGTAATAACCTGTTACATTCGTTTGGTCTACAAACAATAAGGTCATAATACTCCAGATCTCTGAACTCCCGAAGTTTTGAAGCCAAAAGGGCTTAGCTCCTTTTGAGCCTAGAGCATATTTCCCAGACCTTGGTCATATGGGTCCTTCGAAAACTCTCGTGGGATACACGTTAATATCCTAGTCGTGAATTGATTAAGGAAATGGGCATGAGCCCTTTGTTATACGGGTGAAAGGTATGAAGGAGGCGTCCTCCTTCCATAGGGTTTAAAATTGGTATTCCCGTGAAGCTAGATTCGAGAGGTCGATAGGACTTAAGCATTCCAATAAATCCTACCCCAACTCTCTTGTAGACTTACATCCCATAACTCTTTAACTACTAAGTTGAGGCTAGCAGAAGACCATTCAAAAGCATGGGTTCATAGAGAGACAATACACATTTCTACCTTAATCATTCAATACATAACTCAATCAAAGACATGTAGATTCAAACATCATTTCCATTTCATTACACAGAGTATGAAAATACTTATCAGAAAACCAAAACCGTGAAGAGACTGTTGAAAGGGGTGCCTATTTCCACCCAACCAAGAAAGGAGATCTACACAATTACTTCCACAGTCACTCATCAACCTCGTTTATCATCTTGTAACAAAAACCATGCCCACATATTCTTGTGCCCAGAATGAGCTTATTACCCAGTTCTTCCTCGAACCAGAGAGTTGTAACCGCTCTTTTTTCTCTTCTTGAGATTGCTCTTTCGACTATGTTGTCTTCGCATATCTTATTTCTCGCTCTCCTGCCTATACCCACAAATTACCTCTTTCTTTCCTTCCTTGGCAAGGTTGTGTGTGTTAGCACATAAACTTGTCAAAGTCTTGTGGGTTGTGGTTTCCACCTAGGTCTGTAATTTTTCCTATTCTTCCTCCATTGGCAGACCTGATTGTAGGTTTTTATTCTCGGCTTATAGTTTTCTTCTTTTTTCCTTCATCCATTTAATCAACCTATTTTTCCTTATCGTATCTTCGGAGAAGTATCGGCCATAATCCTTTCTATTTTCCATAAAATCGATCACTTCTCTCTCTTTGCCTCTATCGTTGATTCTTTTTATTTTCCTGAGCCCTCAGCCAGTCATTCAAGTAAACTACATAGGACGCAGTCATGAGAACTAGGTGCAGAACTTGAAGCAGTCTGATATCAAATCAAATCAAGTGAGAGAGCAAGATCAAATTTTGGTGGCAGAGATCCATCAGGCAGATCGGATCGACGTCCATCGGGTGATCGGGATCATACATTTACACCAAGTTTAGCATCAAACAGAGGTCCGAAATCGCAAGGTCAATCATAGCCATTGGTACGGGGGAGGACGCATGGTGCAAGATTATCATTTCGTGGTTTCTCAAGATGAATCGATCAAGGAGCAAGTCATCAGAACTCACAAAATGCGAAATCGCGATAAGATCACAGTCATTGATCAAAGGAGAGATCTGGACCGATGGATCAACTTTTCGCAATTTTGCAACTCGAAAAAGTAGGGGGGTAGAGTTTTGAAGACTTGCGACACATGAAGTCTCGAAATGATCTTGACCGTCCATTCCAGAAAGACATGTGGCATAGGATCAACAGGGAGAAAGTCATTTCGGGGAACTAAAGTGAGAAATGTTGATGGCCCAAGGTCTCAAAGTGTCAATGTTCAGCAGGGTCGTCCGATGCAAAGGAATACATGTCGCTCAATATAGACAATCTCACTTTCGCGACTCAGAAATTTCGGCTGGAGCACAATGTGAACTCGCGAAACATGAAATCGTGACGTGACTAAGAGTTAGGCCCACGATCATAGCCCAGGGTCATATAGAAAGTGGGGCCCAAAGAAAAATAAGCACCCTTTTAAGCAGTGAACGACTGAGGTCATTCGAGGAGATGAACATGGTCGTCAAATTCAAAGCGAATCTGACCGTTGATCCAGATGGGCATTTTTTCATGATTTTGAGGGTCGAGATATTTGAAATCAGGGGGAGTGAAAACTCTCAAAATGAGAAATCCCTAAATTTCATATGGGATAAGCACGAATTCATGGCCCGAGGTCGCGCGGGGTGAGAAAAAGAGCTATGCAAAGGATCAAAGTGCCTAAGTTGGTCACAGAGGAAGACCTACATGACCTCGAGGTGCCAGAGTTGACTCGAAGGAGTCGTGATCTTGTCTGGAACAGTCATGGGTGTCAGGTCTCACCCTAATCCCAATGAAAGTAGTTAATGAAAATGGGGAAGGTGGTTGAAACCTCATTTCACCACATAAATGGAAAGCATGGAAAATCTGGTCATGGAGGGCAGACTGTCAGTCGAAAGTTCCCTGTCATGAATTTTCTTGAGAAGCACATACTCATCTGATCTTACATCTGATAGAAGAATGAAAGTGCAGTCTGACAGAAGAAGATGTAGAGGCAAAGCTTTGATTATAATAGTGAGGTCACACTCCTGGTGGTGGTAGTTCTCTGAGTATAAATACTCAGTTTTTATATTTTGTTAGGGTCAATGGTTGAGCAAAGCTCCTGTATTGTAAAGTTTTAATGAACACTCTGGTTCTCTGGTTATGCTTCGTAACCAAAGATTTCTTATTTAATGACAATCAATTTTCTTGCTCCCTCTCGTTTTCCTTCGTTAATGAAAGAGTTCATGGTCGATTGATTCACTTGAATTATTATGACTGCATTATGATGAAAGTTTGATTATAGTGTTGTTATAATTTCCTTCAGTTCCTTTGAAATTTGAATTCAAGATGACCTTGTGTTTAAGTTTTTATTACATAGGCTGCTGGAAAGCCTGGTGTTCAGGACAAACCTCTACATTCTTCGATGAAGTCTTCCTCCTACTCACCCTTACTACAACCTACTGACTAAAGTTAAACTAGACCTCACCTTCTTGTGCATATCAATCCAGTCTTCTAAGTTAAGACGATATTTACTTGAGATTGCACCCATTTGACCTTTTATAACCAACCTGTGACACAAAATACTGATGGGTATTGGGCTTACCTCTATAGAAATTCAAAGCTAACTTCTAGTGCTAACATTTCCGGTGCCGTTTTCGGGGAATAAATTGAAGATTTTCCCTAGGATTGAACGACAAATCTTACTAGTTATGAAGGTGTATCATAACTTAGTACATCAAAGATTGCAATTGTGCACCTAGAAACTCCATTGTGGTGACTCCATTGATGTGAACCCACTGGTGACTCCACTGTTTCAGTTGTGGCTTCTAGAGGCAGACACATGAGGTATACTCCACAATTTCCTTTAGCAACACCTGAAGCTGACCCAAAGAAAATCGTCATAAATGGAAAGGCCCCTCGAGAAGGTACTCATGTTTTTAAACCAGGTATTTCTAATCATTCTCACTGTCCTCCTTTAGAAACTATGATATTTGCTTCTCATGCTCCTATTATACCATCTGTTGGAGTTTTCCAAAGTTTAAAATTTGGGATTTTTCATGTTGGGTTTTCCCCTCCTGGCCTAGATATGGAGGGAGAAATCCTTATCACTCCTCTTTCCCTTGAAGTTGTACCCTGGTCTAGACCCCAGACCTCAGAATATTTTCCCACTCTAGGTTTTATTACTCCTCCTCCTGTTAGAGTTACTAATTTTGCAGAAAGGGAATCCTCTTTTCCTTCAATCCCTGTAGCCTTTTCTCCGAATCCTTTGTTGTTTCCCTTTCCTCCCGGAAGCTCAGTTCCAGTCTCCCCTGTTTGAACCCCTTCCCCTCCTATTTATCCTCCACCTACCATCCCTGTGGTAGGTGTCAACCCTCCTAGGAAGAGAATGGATGCCATAGTGGCTGCAAGATATGCCCCTTTAGTCCTACCTCAGCCAATGAATGCTCTCCCTGTTGGATATTACCTAAAGTATATGCCCAATTTCACAAGAGAAGAAGACATAACTATTGAAGAACATCTTGTTGTCTTCTACAGTTATGCAAACAATTTGAATATTGAAAATGAAGATGTTTGGATGAGAGTCTTTTTCTAGATTCTTGATGGTGAGGTTAGGAAATGGTTTAGGGGATTGACCCCTGGATCCATTGTTGGGATTGAATCTTTGGATGATGTTTTTTTTGAGACAATGGGGGGATAAAAAATACTTTATGTATTATATTACAGAGTTTGGGGCTCTGAATAAGGAGGAGGTAGATTTTGTCTCTAACTTCTCTAAAAGATTCAACAAGATGTACAATAAGATCTCTGCTGAGATAAAGCCTACAGAAGTCTCTGCCAAGATTCCCTATGCTAGTGCTTTTGACCCTTATTTATGCCTCATGTTGAGAGAGATAAGAGCTAGTTCCTTGGATCTTATGCAAGATGCAACCCTTTAAGTAGAGTCTAACGTATTGGCAGTAAATCGACTTAGGAATAAGGTTGGTATGGACATACCAAGGGGAAGATCTGAAGCCTCCACCTTGGGTTCCTCTACCTCCCCCCCTCAAATGGATGAAGTAACCAAGTTACTAAAATAACTTTCAACTAGAATGGAAAGATTGGAAATAGAGGGGAAGAAGACATACAAAAATACTCAAAATGTTGATAACAGAGCCAACTTCAGAATACCAAACAATTCCCCTCAACTACTCCTAAGAGAGCCCAGAAACAGAGAGAGAGATTATCAGAAAATACAAACACCTCTCCAAAATAACCTAGTTTTTGATGAAGAGAGGGAGGAAGAAGAGCTTGATCATGAAATCCATTGTCTTGGAGAAACTTCCCCGTTTCCCCATTTGACTCAATATGCATATGAGGAATCCCTCATGAACAGTCAAATAAATGCGCTAAGTAAGGGTGAGAAGGCCAATAGTAATCCCAATAAATACAATCTCAGGTCTAAGAATAAAGAAGGGAAGTCTGATGTCCCTGATCATCCTTCCAAAGCAGAGAAGCCTGCTAAAGATGCAACAAACAACAACAGAGAAAAGAAATCTCAAAACCCCTCACCGATACCCAAAGACCCTGTCCCAGAAGTGAGGGAGGTTCTGAATCCCCTTTCTTCTTTCAGCTTTGAGCACAAAATTCAAAAGATCAGAATTCTTGTGCCCCTTTCAGAGCTAGTCAAGCATGAAGATTTCAAAAAATCCCTCTCTAAGTTGTTGCAGTCGGAGCCATCTTGCCATTCCTCAGACTCAGTAAATCTTCAAGATGAAAATACAGTAGTCATTTTAGGTTCTATGGTAGAAGATAGAGATGATTCGTCCCCTCCCTTCTATACATCACTAAACATACATGATAAGGTGTTGCATAATTGTTTGATGGATTCAGGGGCATCTCATAATCTTATGCCCAAAACTGTCATGGAAGAACTAGGGTTGGAAACAACCAAGGCTTATCATGATTTGTATTCTTTTGATTCAAGGAGATTTTAATGTATTGTGTTCATCAAATATTTGGTCATGACCTTGTTTCAACTTCCCATGAAGAGCGTGGTCATGGATATCATGGTGGTTGATGCTCCCCCCAAGTTTGGCATGCTCTTGTCAAGGTCTTGGATAAAAATACTTGGGGGAACCTTGCATATTGACCTCACATATGCTACCATTCCAGTGTTCGTAGGGGATCATAGGAGGATGTACAGGGAAGCTCAATTGGCCTACATTATTAATGATGAAGCAAACCCCACCAATCATCCTATCTTTGCACTAGACACTGGTTTGGGTTCTAGTTTGTTACAACTCACATATACTCCTGAAGCTCCTCTCAAATTCAGAAAGCAACCCATTTCTTTTATTGAAACACCTCCTCCAACTACTTATGTGTGGAAGATGTACTTTGATGGAGCCTCTTCTAGGGAAGGTGTTGGTGCCGAAGTGGTTTTTGTGTCACCTTGTCAATAAACCATACCCTTGTCCTATAAACTAGAATTTGAAGCTATCAACAATGTGGCAGACTATGAGGCTCTTATTTTGGGTTTGAGGGATGCGAAAGACATGGGAATTGAAGAGCTAGTAGTATTTGGAGATGTTGAACTAATTTTTCATCAGGTAAAAAATGTTTATCAAGCCAAGCACCCTAGGCTAAGGACTTACAAGAATGAGGTGTGGGACCTAATTGAAAATTTCTTCTCAGCCTTTAACATTTCATTTATTCCAAGAGAGGAAAATACTATGATTGATTCTTTGGTCGTCTCAGTGAGCCAGTTCAGGGTCCCACTACCACCTAATCTCAAGTATGATGTGGAGATTAGATATAGGCCATTTGTCCCTGATAATATCAAGCATTGGAAGGTGTTCGAGGATGATCTTGAAATCAGAAGATTTCTTGAGTCAGTTGATGAGTTCTTTGCATTACACATTGACCTGGACCATGATCCCGAAGGTGACCCTCACGCTGATGTATTTCTAAATAAAATTACTAATCACCATATAGTTCAGCTACCTAGCAACCACATTCCAAAGGGACTAGTTCCTTTAGAAATATTGTTCAATGGGAATTATGTGAAAGTAAAGGGTAAGGTCTCAAATGATGATGTTTATGTGGCTGAGTGCAATATTGGCACAGAGAAGGATCTGAAATTTGTCAAGTTGTCAAGCAACCTGTCAAGGGAGCAAAGGGATGAGTATGATGAGTTATTAAAATAATTCGTTGATGTGTTTTCTTGGACCTATGAAGACCTCAGAACATATGACACTAGCTTCATCGAGAATAAGATCCCATTAAAAGAGGAGGCCAAACCATTTAGGCAGAAGTTAAGACAAGTAAATCCTATGTTATTTCCCATCATGGAGAGAGAGGTAAAGAAGTTGTTGGATGCCCAAATCATTTTCCCTTTGAGATATTCTGAATGGGTGGCCAACCTGGTCCCGGTGAGGAAAAAGAGTGGAGAGATCAGACTCTCTGTCGATTTCAGAAATCTGAACAGACGCTCAAATAAGGACAATTACCCTTTTACAAAGATGGAACACATGTTGCAGAGAGTGACATGCACATCCAGAATCTCCATGATTGATGTATTTTTTGGCTACAAACAGATCTATGTCCTGCCTGAAGACAAAGAAAAGAAAACCTTCACCACTCCTTGGGGCACATTCATGTATTCCAATATTCCCTTTGGATTGATTAATGCAGGAACTACCTTCCAGGGAGCCATTGGGCATCACATTCATTGGAGAAAGAGATAAATTTGTGGTCATTTGTCTATATGACATAACAATCTTCTCCAAATCTGATAAAGAACATTGTCAAAATCTCAGAAAGGTCTTCTTAAAATGCAGAAAGTTTGGTCTCTCCCTAAATCCAAAGAAGTCTTTATTTGTTATCCAGGAAGGAAAATTGTTGGGACACGTTGTATCAGCTGAGGGATTCAGGATCAATTCAAACAGGGTGGAAGCTATTCAAGCCTTATCGCTTCCCAGATCCAAGAAGGAGGTTCAATCCTTCCTGGGAAAATCAATTTTCTGAGAAGGTTTGTTGCAAATTTTGTTGAATTGGTGAAGCATATCACACCCATGCTCAGGAAGGGGAACGAAGTAAAGTGGGCCGCCGAATCCACAGAATCCTTCAATCAAATAAAAAAGGCAATGTCTGAAGCACCTGTGCTAGTCAGTCTTGATTATTCCAAAGATTTTCTAATTTTTTCCTTTGCTTCATTTAATACAGTGGCAATTGTTTTACTACAAAATAATGATGAAGGGTTGGAGCAACCTATTTCCTTTTTTAGTAGATCACTAAGAGACATAGAGGTCAAATATGACATCATGGAGAAGCGGGCCTATGCCTTGGTGAAAGCTCTTAAATATTTCAAAGTCTATGTTACACATTCAAAAATCATTGCATATGTTCCTTCGGCTTCTGTGAAGGACATTGTCATTCATCGTGACATAGATGGGAGAAGGAGCAATTGGATTGCCAGAATCCTTGAATTTGATCTAGAAATAAAACCCACCAAGCTAGTTAAAGTCCAGGGTTTATCCAAGTTATTGGTTGAATCTAATTGTAAATCTTTGGAGGTCAAATTCATCAACACTCACTCAGAAAATCAGCAGGCTAAAGTATTTGACAAAGGCCCTCAAGACAACCCTCCATTGGCAGAATGCACCTGGTATAAAGACATTATATATTTTCTACAAGAGTTGCGACCTCCAAATGGAATGGGGAAGAGAAAGGCAAGATATTTAAAGCTCAAAGAAATCAGATATTGCTTTATTGACCAGGCCTTGTACTGGAAATACACTTTAGTTGTGCTTCTAAGATGTTTAGATCCACAGGAGGCCCAAAAGGTTATGTTTTATTTTCATGATAGCCTATGTGGGGGACATCATTTCTAGATAACCATAGCCTATAAAATTCTCAGGGCTGGGTACTTTTGGCCTACCCTATTCACTGATGTCTATGCAAAAGTCAGAGCTTGCATCAAATGTCATAAATTCTCTAGGAAGATGCAACTCAAGTCCATGGCATTGAAGCCAGTACTAGCTTCAGGACCCTTTCAACAATGGGGCCTAGACTTTATTGGGGAAATTAATCTTGGTTCAAGTGGTCAACACAAAATCATTTTAATTGCAATAGATTATTTCACCAAGTGGATTGAAGTTATCCCCATAAGGAGTGATTCTCACAAAGTAATCATTGGTTTTCTTGAAGTTATTATGGCAAAGTTTGGTTGTCCAAATAAAATTGTCACTGATAACGTTGCATCCTTCAAGGCTGAACCATTGATCAAGTTTTGTGAGAAGTTTGGAATTTTATTGATTCACTCTACCCCCTACTATTCCCAAGGCAATGGACTGGCAGAGTCCTCTAACAAAATCTTGATAAAGATCATCAAAAGACTGTTAGAGGACAACAAGAAAGCTTGGGACTCAAAACTCAAATTTTCTCTATGGGCTGATAGAGTGACAACAAAGAGGTCCCTAGGAATCTCTCCTTTCCAACTTTTATCTGGCACTGAGGCCATTTTTCCTTCTCACCTCGCCCTTCCTGTGGCAAAATTATTTCAGGACTATCAGGGAGAGCCTGACGATATGATTAGAAGAATTCATCAACTAGTAGAAGTCCAGTAGACTCGAGAGCAAGTGATGGATAGAGCACACGGACATTAGTATATAATTAAGAAGACTTTCAACAAGAAAGTCAGAAAAGAGGAATTCCAGTTGGTAGATCTAGTACTCAAATGGGACAGGCCTAAACAAGACAAGGGAAAGCACGATAAATTTTGTTGGTTGTGGAGCCTGATTATCTTCCTGATTCAGAGGTCCTTGCTTTCAGCCATGTTTATACCCCATGAAGTA